>BMAO01020612.1:0-202237 GCA_019973975.1 Trichonephila clavata
AGTGTATGTAAGCATTATGAGATGAATAGAAGTAAATGTGGAGGAAATGATATCATAATAATATATTTATCTAGTCTGAATCAAAATATTTGCCTTCTTCGAAAGGAGAAATTTCAGATTTTAAATTAATATTTATTTAAGATATGTCACGTACCTTTCTATTACCAATAGTGTAACAGCAAATTTTAATTACACATTTAATTACTTCTTTATTTATTTGAAAAGTTAGAAACAGTGCAATGGGTTGTTACTGTAAAGAGTTCACACTCAGTTAATTTTAAATAAATATTCATTTTTCGCGCGCTCATTATTTGTCAAGTACAGTTGAATTACATGTTGACAGTTTAATATTCATTATACTTTTTTACTCATTTACAAAATATTTTAGAAACATTTAGTAAACTTGTCTAGCTGTCATGCGAATTCTAAAATTTAGAGACGGAGCAATATTCTGTGTTTGTTCCACTCTTTTAGATGTAAATTTGTTATTTTTGAATGTTAGTATACATGAGATGCATTAATTTGGATTTTTAATTTGCTTTAACCTATATTAACATTCGTTTTCAAAATGAAACATTAGTATTTCTGATTATAATCTAAGAAATAAGAGAAAATTTAAAAAAAAGGATGGAGAAAATAAATGCATTTCTTATGATAATTGATAATGATCATAAATGAAGTAAAGTTCATTTACTATTTTCAGCATGCCTAGTATTTCACTTATTGTTCATCGAATATGGTGAAAGACTGAAAAAAAATAAAATTTGTGGTTTCATTGATATTTTAAACTTTAAAATTAATACCGTTGTTTTGTTTTTTATAACAATTGCCAATAATCATTAGAAGTAGCATTGGGAATAAAATTTTGTAGTTTAGACTAAAACTGAGATTCTAAGACACGCAGAAGTCTCATTCAGTGTATCAGAAGAATAGAGGCACAATTAATATTAATTCTACAATTGCATCCAGCCTTGTTTAATATAGATTGAAAAAGTGTACACTCTGAGATAGATTGACACAAATTTTGGGTACGGGCTTAATTGGAAGGTGTGTATATTAAATAGCTGATAAAATCAATCAGCCTTATATTTAAATAATATTATTTTCAATAAAATCAGCTTTGGGTAACTTTTATTTACACTACAACCAAATAATAGAAGTTCAAATTAAAATTTTATGTTCAGAATGAAAAAAGCAAAATTAGAAGAAAAAAAAGATTTATAGGTTTATTTTATTTTATAAAATAAAGCTACATTTATTATTATTATTATTATTATTATTCTACAAACGAGGTATAACATTTGGTAAAATAAAATATCATATGATTGGAGTAAATATATATATATATATATATATATTAGTAAATTGGTATTTAATCATCATTTGAATGGTAGACGAGAGCTACTGTAAC
Source organism: Trichonephila clavata (assembly GCA_019973975.1). NCBI lineage: Eukaryota > Metazoa > Arthropoda > Arachnida > Araneae > Nephilidae > Trichonephila > Trichonephila clavata. The sequence continues at coordinate 1,412 of BMAO01020612.1, forward strand.
AACATTATAAATTCGTTTGTGGGGAAAATAAGCAGTATATTAATGCTTCTAGAAATGTTTTTTTCTACACTCATATATATATATATATATATATATATATATATATGTAATACAACGATATTCGTTGGAATGGATTCTTTAAAATGATATTGAAGAAACATTCTTGAGGCTAATTAAATCTGTTTATTATACATCTTGAAAACATTTAAGCAAGACAAGGACGACACATAGATGTACTTAATCACAAATAGACACACACAATACACAAACACTAGCTGTAGCAGCTACATGATGACAAGAGACAAGAAGCGAAAAGAACTGCGTAACCGTGTGCTCTGAGTTCTTAAACTGGCGGTGAAGGTCGTACGACGCGCGCGAGCAATTAGATTAAGATTAAGATTACGCGTGCGAGTAATTAGATTACGATTAAGATTAGGCGCGCGAGCAATTAGATTAAGATGCGAAAGAACTAGGAAATGATTTAACGGGGTACAGTTAAAGAGAGTTAGCAGAAGTCATTACATATGTAAAAATGTAAAAATTCACTTTAATCTTCTCTCAAAGAATTTGTCATGGTGGTCTTGAGCCCTCCAAGATTTCACGATAATTAATTTTTAGTTTTCCTAAATAACGGGAAAATTACCACAAATTAATGACTTAAAAAATTGCGAAGCTCATGTTTTTAAAACAAGATGATGCAACAATACGCGTTTTGTGACCAATTACGAAAATCTTTATCGGAAACTATATAATTTTAAAAACTCCAGGCTATTTAAACTTATACTAAATTGAGATCTGCGGAACGAATAAAGATGATTTGTCCCTTGTTTTGCCTGTACGTGTCTTTGTTGTTCGCGGTGTCCCTCTGTGTTTGCGATTGTAATTAAAATATGTATTTTAAAATATCAAGACACCTCATTGCCTGCAACTAATTAATAGTTTCCACTCGAAAAATGTTAAAGTCAAGTGAATTTATTTCTAAAATACATAGTTAGTTCTTAGCTATGATAGTTTGATAATTTTTTTTTTTGCATCTTTTTTTAATACAAATTTTCCGGACAAGGGAGGGATGTTTGTAAATGTATAGTGCTTTCCGGCATGGGGATACTCTAAATATTCATCGAGCCGAAAGTTCTCTCCTGAGGTTGGTGGAAGGGGAAGAGAGGTGGGATGTGGTTGACCATCCCCAGGATGTTCTCCCTCAAAATTGGGGCGGGACCAAGCAAAATCGAACTGTCACCTGCATGGTGCTCAAAGCTAAGGCTAACGACAGGAATAAAAATCTAGCTCTTAGCCTCAATGAATTTCGTGGATCTTAATTTGATGTTACTGTTAATCAGGTGGCATAAGCAACAACACAACACCTCTGTTGTAATAATCAAAAATATGCTTACACAGTGCAAAGTACTGTAATTACCATAATATTTTTGAGAATTTTCCTTAATATTTTTACTCAGATTATGATAATGGATCAATTTCTTTTAATATGAATTTCTTCTTGTGACGCAAATTCCTGAAATGGGCTCTTTGAAGGCTGTGTAAAACTAGCTATTGAAGGCTCTATGAAGGCTTATGTAAAAACTAGTTCCAGACGTGAGTTTTTAAAAATGGATATAATATACAATGCACAAAATAATGCACTTAAATAACAATATGATAACGACTTTTATTACAGAATTAAAAGAACAAGTTTTGTCTAGTTTAAAAGTTGTCAAAAATTATTTTGAAGATTTTTCTTATATTAGACATGTATCTAAAGTTCATTCAAAATATATTAGCTCTTCAAATACTTCCCCAAAATTTTTGAGCATAAGAATAAATGTAATTAATCTCAGCGTAACTTTTCCAATAATTTTTAATTGAGAGGAGAACTAATGTGGAAAACTGGAATTACACTCATTAGTTTTACGGTCAACTTTTCAAAGAGTATAATTTTTGTAAAAGGATTTAATAATTTAACAAGACAAGGTATATTTTACTACATAATTAGGTCATCTTACGAAATTATTTAGAGTCCCAAATGTTTTAGTCTAGAAAAATGGAGGCTTGAAAATTTGTTGTAAAATTTAATTAAATAACTTTTCATCTTAATTATTAACGCACATCGAACTTCGAGACTCATTAAGCGAAAATTATGACCTTAATGCGTTACTGAGAATTTATTTGTGTATGTGTGTGTTATAGCGTATCAAAATATTCATATAGAGAATAATTCTTATTTTCTTTAACTTAAAGTTTAATGAAAATATGTCAACGGCTTGGTGGCTTAGAGATATATAGCTTCGTAAGCCTAAAGATGCGGGCTCGATCCCGGTTGTCGTCGATAAATTTTCTGGATGCGAAAATCATATATATGCATGTCATATGAGTATGCAACAAGCAAAAGGTCTCTTGATGAACAATTTAACTCCGGTAATCAAGGTACTATTTAGCATACGGCGAGAGGCTGAATAAAAATTAATTCCAGCGTCAACATCTGATAGCGAGAGTCACCACTAGATGGCGCTACCACGAAATGGCTCTAACGTGGTGATTTGCAGTGTCTGCAAAGGCTTAGTTGAAAATTTGAAGCCCATTGGGAAAAAATATAGCAAAATGGATAAAATATAAAGGAGACATATTTCTGAAAAAAGAATCTAGAAAAAACAAATATCGCTATTTACAGAATTAGAAACGGATGCAGGTGAATGACTGTAAAAGTTTGAAAAAATACATCTATTTAATATTAATTGTAAGTAAATAGTTGTCTTGTTAAAGTTAAAACCTTCGAATAACTAAATATAACAGATTCTTGAAGATATAAAATATGAAGAAGTCATAAGTAAATATTGTAATACATATTTCTACTGGTACTTATATAAGTAGGTATCTCTACCGGTTGAAATTTTCGGTGATACTTTTAACTTGCTTTTTTTAAAATTGCAATGCGCATTACATTTCAGGTATAAATGAAAAACAATATAATTGGGGGGAAATTTATTTCTTCAATTTTTTTATTTATTTTTTTCATGTATTTTACAAGTTTGTATCGTTTTGTTAATATGATCATAGCATTTTTAAAGCTTGTTGAATTTAACCAAATATTTCTTAATACATGGCAAAATATGAATACTTGCTGAATATTTTTCAAAAATCCTTTGCTCATTATAACTTACTTTCCCAGTGTTTTTAAATTTGTACTGAAACTTGATTGATTGCTTAAGATTTCTTTTTTCTTTTTAAAAATGGAGTGAGGTGGAGTATCAGTACAAAATATTTAAATTGTAATTTTGTGAAAATGACATTATTAAGGAATATATTTGTAAAAAAAGTAATATTTTAATTATTTAAATAAAATTTATTTTAAGTTGCAATTTATCTGGCTTAATAGTGTTTCTAATTTTCTGTAAAACTCGTTTTACTCCATCTTTTTCGAGCTAATCTGTTTAAAAAGAACATTTAACGCACTAAACATCAAATATTTCGATATAAATAATATTAGATTTCATAAAATGTTAAACACCTTTTAATTTTTTAATTTATTTAAAGGATAGATAATATTCAATTAACTCCGGAGTTAAGTCATTTGTTTTCATTTGAAATTATTCAAAGCTTAGCGACAAGAGATATATATCTTATTTTTTACCATAATTGAAATTTAAGATGTGCGGAGCGATGATCAATGGCCCTTATTAATAACAAAATGAATATTTAATATCCAATTTTGGATTTGATTGAGACTCGAGAGATAAGTATCATCCATAGATCATTTTCTTTAATAAAATTGCCCTGAATTTTCTGTTCCAAAATAAGGCTACATTAAGAGTATTATGTAACGTGACAAAAATAAATTAACGAAGTAATAAGGAGTCGATTAAAAAAAAGAGACAAGAGCTAAATCTCACTAAATAATACTTCAATTAACTTGATTTTTTTATTTATTTTACATTCAACTGTGTAAAATATATTGTGTAAGTAATATATAAGTTTGGGTATGTATGTCATATCTGCTACTCCTTTTCGCTTAATTTTTTAAAGTATTTTTCAGCAGCGAAAAATTTCTTAAATGCTTTTGATGGTTTAAATTAAACTCACATTTAATTGATTAATTGATCGATTGGAAATAGTTATCTGAATTTCTACGTAATTTTAAATGCAATAGATAACTGAATATAAGATAAATGTATTGAAAATTATAACATTGATTGTAAAACCGACATTTTTACCTTGAGATTTTAAAGTTTTTTCATCATTACTTGGCTTTTGTATTAGAAACTTATAGCCGTAAATAATTTTGATAATGCAATGAATTTTCGTTATTCTAATTTTTTTTTATGTCTTATTCGTATTATACACAGATTCTGAGCTTAGCATTATGAACTCTTTAAAAACATTTTAAACCTTAATATATACACAACTATATATTAATTTTATTACTTTTATTTATTAGTAAGTAAAACATGTATGGTTTTAATAAAATTTTTCTGTTGAGGGATTTATGTCCAATCTCAAATTCATGTTTTTAATTTACATTAAAAAGATACGTGCAACGCTAGATATTTTAACTAGCGATATATAACGAAAATCCGCAGCATCACTTTTGGAAAAGATTAAGTCCGACGTAAAATTAATGTAGATTTCCGAAGTATATGATTGCTCTAGTTTCATGAAAAGTTGTTACATTATCTGAGTAGTTAGAGTAACTAATGAGTAGCCGGTTTGGGTCATGTACTTTGAAAGATAGTGGGGTAACAGAGATGATATAAGTGTGTCGAAACTCAAAATACCTAAAATGATGTGGCGTGGATGTGGGAAGAGAGATACTAAGTAAAATGTCGTTACTGTCATTTAATCGTAGCACAATATTATTGTAAGCTACCTATAGCTCCCATGTTACTTTCAATAAAATGATCATTCAAACTTATCAACCAATAGCTTTGTAATTTGTTGTTACGTGTTTTGTATGTTCTTATCATTATAAGTTGTCGCATACAGCAACTTAAAACTCTTATAAGTAAGGAACTTATTTTATATATTTAGTATTATACAGTTTAAACTATAGATAGAACTGATTTATTATAAATTAAGTGTATGATATGCACGCATAGTTTTAAACAGATTATTTAGAAACGTTACTTCTTTCTTTATAAAAGTATAATTTCGTCTAACCTTAGAAAAATATCACAATGTCTCAATACGTCTTGCAATCCAACTTGGTTTTTAAATTTTAAATACACAAAAAGAGTTTTTCTAAGTTTTGTAAGTATGGTAAATGTTTTACAACACACACAAACACACACACACGCACTTCAAGGTAATATTAATTTAAAATTTTTCCACCTATAGTTCTTCTAATAAACCTTCTACTCTGTATATGTTAAAACGCATATGTATTTGCTCCTCTCTTCCCTTGCACTCGGTACAAAAGAGCTTGAAAAACGATAATACTCTGTTGTTCAATTACAGAGGTAGCATTGGTCTTCAAACACCACACACAATAATTAAACTAGCCGTTGCCATTAATATAGATGGTTTGTTAGGAAACAAAGATTACATAATTTGACTGTTTTTGTGGAAAGAAAAGTAATATTTTGAGAAAAGGGTATATAAACGAATTTTTGTATTGGGCGGAGTTTAGCTAAGTTGCTGTCCTTGGGACACTCAGGCCCTTTTGCTAGTTAATGAAAAATATTTATTTTTAAAAATGCGTACTTTCAGATGTATCAATGCTGATAATTTTTTTTTCAATATATTTATGGTATTTTTGATAAAAGTGTGAACGAGGGATGATCAGAAAAAAAGTCGAATAAAGAAATATCTATCTACAATAGACAGGAAATACAAAAATGAATTAAGAGACATACTTGCCTATCACATTTTGACATAATCACCAAATCTATTTAGGCATTTATCAGAAAGCAGAACCAACTTGTTTAACCCGTCTTGGTAGAAATCAGGTCCCTGTTGACATTGATTTAGGTCTCGGCGGATGTTTCCACAGCACTATCTTGGAATATCACAGCGCATCAGAAAAGATATGCTGTACGCTACCATAGCACAATCCCAGTTCTGACGAGATTTCACTCAGAGTTACCCATCGATTATTTTGAATTATTTCTTCAATTCATCCCGTGTTGATTTTTGTCGTTGAAGAACCTGGCCGGTTGCTCTCAGCCATATTGTGGCTTTCGACATCCGGTTTGCCTGATTGAAAAGAGTGACACCATTTCGCCACATTTTGTCTGCTCTCTCAGATGCGGGCACATTCCTCGCCCATAAAACTGTAATGTTTTAGTTTAGTGTCATAATGAAAAGAGTGCATACATGCTTTGCAAAAAAAATATGTTTCCTGAAAAAGTTTACGTGAAATTGATTTACATATATTTCCTATTAACATACAAGGTTGCATCATTATTTTACCAGTATTTTAAAATTAATTTTCCAATCACATTACTATAACGCCAAAATAGGACATACCGAATTAGATTAATCCATACACAATGAGAGCTCACTAAGGCAAACTGTATATATTTTATAGGACTTTAAAGGTTATATTAAATGGATTTTTATGTAGCATCTTAAGAAAATAGATAAGCATTAAATATACTGTTTATCATCCTTTAAATTAAAGGGATGTTTTTCGAAAAAGGAATAAAATATTTCTAATTTTAAATTTAATTAATGCTTTAATGCAACTATAATTTGCAACATAAAATTTTTTTATTAATAGTTTTGTTAAAAACGTTTAATGCATTTTCAAATTTATGGTAGAAAAACTATACTATGCATCGAATCTCTACAATTTTGTGGCAACTACTCATCTTTATGTTAGAATGGCATTGCAAAATATTAGAATAATTATTTCTACGAAAGTAAATTAAATTGAATAAGTGGCATCTAAATAATTAAAATATACCAAAAACGCACTAACAGATAGTGTAGCACTAACAGGAGAGTAAATATTTTGTAAATAGTTTTGTACATACTTATTTTTTTTAAGAAAAGCAAACGTTTCATCATTTGCTAGTCTAAAATCATCTAGATAATCACGATAATTTTTATTTTCTAGTTTTGTAAAATTAATACAATGCTGACAATGAAACAATTACTAGTATAAAACAAGCTCATATTATCTGAAAACTTCCTAGGCTAAAAAATCCACTTATGTAACAATTTTATCTAAAATTTAAAGTGACCTTCAATATAAATTTAAATTTCGTTGTATAAATATTGACTGAATACATGATAAAATCTGTATAAAAATAAATTTTAACAAACTATAATTGAACAGTAACTATGCACAGTTTTAATTTTCGTTTAATTAATACTCTGTTGAGTTGTAAGAGTATGCTGAAAGATTAATTGCATTTGGTTCTAACACTGAGATCTTTAGTTTATTCTTCGAATAGTATGCAAAAATATTATTCTTTTAATGAATTTTTGCATAAATAAAAAAAGAAAAAAATCATCAAATCTGATACACTAAGATTAGCTTTAATAATAAAATTTTTTAAATGAAATGCGAACATTTCTTGTACTTTTTTGAAATTTTTCACCAATCTTTTAAAGAGTAATTTTTTTTTTGCAGAATCTTTTATTCCTTATATGAAACGAGAGTTAAAATTATGCATTATCTGATGTAATTTGTGAACAAAAACTTCAAGAATTTCAAAATAGGATTATATTACTTTTTTGAAAATCTACCTTTGAATACAATTTTTCATGATGAAAGATAAAATGTAATCCTTCGATTTCAGCATTTTTCTTCTGTTTTCTTTTTCGTCTTTTATAAAGATATTTTATCATTTGCTGTTTAAATACTAATAATAAAAATGAAATGTATCGAAATGCATAAAATGATCTTAACTATTCGCAAACCTCTTATCTGTTTTGTTAGAATTTAAAAAATACTGGGCTCTCTGCTGTTGTTTAAGTGCTTCAATATTTTCAAACAATTTTGGAACGAAAGATTGAAGCATAACAATTTATTGGTTTGTTAGTTGACCTCTCGAGTTTGAACAAAATGTTTATCCTGTAATGATAACAGCATATATATCATCTATAATCATGCATAATGAACTTCACCATCTTGTATCGTAAAAAGGATATATGTGTAATCATTCATAATCAGAATACAACAAATTTTTGGATAAAATATAATTTTAAATAGATTTAATAATTTGATAATTCTTTCTGAAGAAAAAGAAGAAATATTCGCTCTCTCTTCCTTTCTATCTTACTCAATTTTTAAAAAAAAAATTTATTTCAAAGAATAATGAGAAAAGTTTTCACTATATTATTAGTTAACTACTCAATATCCCTTAGTCTCTGATCATAGTAAATGATTTAATTAATTGTTATTTGATGTATGGTATTATGATATGCTTTATACTCTTAATGTCGATTTGCTTAGATGATCACATTTTTAATATCTACTCTTTTGAAAATAATATTTTTAGCATAAATTGTGTATTAATTTCTCAGAATTAGAGTGCAGATTTCTTCTTAAACAAGATCTTCCCGATTAAAAACCTTTCATTCTATAATATGTGACATAATATTTAATAATTTAACATAATAACGAAACACAGACATTACCAAAGTATAGGAGCAGAATTTAAAGTAATAAAAAGCAAAATATAAACTAACCCTGTAGACCTCTTGATAGAGCGATAACTTAATTAGGCAATCAATCCAGAGAGGGTAACTTAATATTTTATTATATAATTTTGCTAATTAACCAAAATACAGTTTTCTTTCCTAGTGAATATAGATAAGTTTGTCCTCCATTAAACATAATGTGGTAACTTGACAGGAGTATAAAAATAATTATTAAGGTGACAGTTAGAAATTTTATTTAATAAGCAAACTCAGTGGCACTGTTACTCAATTAAAAAGATATTGTCAAATACATTATACATCTAACTGTGAATCAAATTATAAAAAAATCTTATTGTTTCCTTAAATTATAATAGATGCATTTAAATTTCAAGTATTTACTACGATTTTCATTTATGCATTGAATAACAGGAAATACGATGAACTAAAACCAATAAAGTTTTGGCCCTCAAAGAATGAGTAACTGCTGGAGTTCCCACCCTTTACAAAGGAGCATGAAAAAAATCATTTTAATGTCAAGACATAACTTCCATGGGAATTTTCCGCTGGGGAGGGGGGGGGGCGATGCTTAGCAGAGGGATTAAAGAAAAGTATGGGCAGATATTACTTTTTAAGAGAGGACGTGAAAATTGCCTGAAGGAAACAGTGTGGTCTAATCCCAGTGATGGTGCTATTCGATCATATTGGTGAAAATGGTGGAATTATAGCCGTAGAGATCGTTAAGAAAGAAGTGGTTAACAGATAAAGACGACTGAATACGAAGGCAAAGTAAATATCCGATCAGTGTTCATAGCTTTTGATGCTTCCTCATCAACTACCTGACATGGAAAACGGATATGCACAACCAATAATAAATCACTCAGCAAAAGAAGGTTGATATCACATAAGCTATTGAACAAAGCCATGTACATTTGCAGTGGTGTTGAATGAATTCGACTTATAGTCTTATGGACTGGAGTAGAATTGTTTTTAGCTGATAGACACTTCGAATTAAGCTCGGACAATCAGCCAAGACCTATCTAAAATAGTCCAGGACATTGATTCTTAAAATATGGTCCGCGGACCCTTGAGGTGTGCAGAGCTTCTCTATGAGGATCCGCAAAACCTCTCACGTAACGTTGAAATTTCCCTCTTTTACAGACGCTGAAAGGCCTCGTGGAAAAATTGAAAGATGTGCCATATTAGACAAAATCACTTAATTGTTCCCATAGAAAAAACTACTAGAACATGTATTTTGATCAAGAGTATTAAGTCAGAGATTAATGTTCAAAATCTTGGGGTCTACAACGTCACGTTGATACATAAAACGGGGAAAGGGGTGGGGTATGGAGATCGAAAGTTTAAAAACAGCTGGTCCAGGATATATATTGGATACTAGCTTGACTGTTGTTCACTACTCACACCGACTATCAAGCGTTAATTAAACGTTAAATTTCATTTGATATCTGGACACTTCTGGTTATCATCCATGACATCGACTCCTTTTAATTTTGATCTTCCTTACACGAAACCCTGGCAGTGGCATAACGTCAACCACCGTATCGCGGAAAGGGGGGGGGGCAGGATTCTAGGGAGCCCAAAGCTTGACTGACGCTAAGTATGTAAGATCCAGCTTGGGATCCTAAACTTGACTTTGCAAGGGGATCCTATTATACTCCGTTACGCCACTGAATCCTGGGATTACATATCAATAGGATAAGCTACCATAGCACTCAACATGTATCTCTAATGTTTTTTAATAGCTCCCTATAATTTTTCCCGCTGAAATGATCACCAGATTGCTTCCTTATAGAAGAGATTTGACCTCTGATTAGCAGGCAACTACGATGGTTCCTGGTGTATGACGATCTAGCTCCCCGGTTGGAATGTATATGACAAGTAATCCCTAAGAAGCACGTCGCCAAATCTTTGAGTCAATCACTAGCGGGATAGATCAGATGTAGGCGACAACAGTATTTTTTTCTTGTGGTTGTATTTCTTAAATGAAACCTATAATTCTTGTGATACTGTGAGTGGTTTCAATAAATGTTCCTCACATCAGTCTATTTTCGCCCATTCATTTAACTGCTTGGTACTTTTTATAAGATTTATTATATTTACTTTTGTTTTAAGGAATTGAGTTTCGTTGAGGAATTATAAAAAAAAATAAGTTATGTCCTATGTGTCTTGTTGTTATAATCTTATTTATATAGCAACTGTATTTATTATACACAGTTATTCATGGTTTAATATGAATTCTCTCTCTCTCTCTCTCTCTCTTCTTCTTCTTCTTTTTGACTTGTGATCCATAAAGGTTGTTTTATGTTCTGTAAGCTTTAGCTGGAATCATGTAGCATAAATCTAATAAAAGTAGTTCGGAAACTGATTTTTAAGAGACTTTTTATAATTAAAGCTTATATTTCTTATTCCAAATTTCAATCTGTGGAATAAATTCAAGTTCTAAGCCTAAAAATAAAAATAAATGGGCGCGTGGATGTAATTCCGGTCATGGCTGTTTAAAAATTTTTAATGTATTTTCTATTAGATAATTGACCATTTATTTATAATTATACATGAATTTATTTTTCATTACTGATATAGGTATGCATTTGAAGAGAGAATATTTTCTGAAGGCATGGAAGCTACGATAAAAATATCTTCCGCCAACAGGAAGGATTCGTCTCTGTTCACATGCATAGCTCAGAATGCTTATGGTAGAGATGATACGAATTTTCAAGTAATTGTTCAAGGTAAGAGTGTTACTGAGGATATTCCCAACATTGTATTACTTATTCCTATAACTAGTGAGATTAGTGTTGCAAGATAAAGTGCATGCGTAAAAATATTAAATTAAAATAAAATATATTGAGATAAATTTATGAAAACTGATTAAATATTTGCGTTTAGGTTTCATTTCGAAAATTAATACCTAAGAAAAGTTTATAACATTCAGTAAAATATTAAGTCAAAGAAAAATTCATCTCATTATTTGTAATTTTTCTTAAAAAATATTTAATAACAACAATTTAATTAACATGCTCTTTTTATTTTGACGTTTTATAAGCTCTATTTAAAGTTCACAGAGAAGTTTCTTTTATAAAAATGACCTTAGATAAATTGTCTTGATGGTACTGTTCATCAAGGGTAACATTACTTAATTTAAGGTGTGGCTTTAAGCTGATGAATCCAAGCGTAAAAAAAGAATGCAAGCATATTGAATACAAATAGCGATATGGAAATAAGATTTATTTTCTAATCGCAACTTATTATTATCTCTAGCATCGCTTGAATGCTTAACATGATGGTTGGGCGTTTAACTCAGTGTAACATATTATGTTAAATTAAACAGGTAAAATATTAATCAAGAGCAACAATTTTTATGTATACAGAGTGGTCCCGAATTCATGATACAAACTTTAAGGGCAGGTACAGGACATTGTATCACTCATTTTTTGTATAGGAATATATATTCACAAGGGACGTTGTGAGGCACAAACACAAAAAAAAGAGGCGAAAGGAAAGACAAAGTGTTTATTGACAGCCTTGTTGACAAGTGTAATGTTCACAATAACTGTTCATAATTGTTCAGCGCATGAGCTATGAAGTTCAGCTGCAGAGCGCATTGCTGTATCATCCAAGAGCCGGAGAAGATAGTCTGCTGGATTCAAATCTTGTACTCGCTGAAAATGGAAGAGGTGTAAACGATTTTCGTTTAACACTCTATACACTGTCTGATGGTTCACACTTACGTCATGAGCAACAGATCTTGCACTGGACTCGGGTCTATCAGACATAACATTCAAGATGCTTTCTTCCAGGCTTGGATTGGGTACAGCTCTTCGTCGGCCAGCATCACGACTGGTGCCGTAGAACAAACGTGTTTCACGAAGTTGACGATGTAACCGCTGAAAAATTCTTTGATCCGACATTCGTCGATCAGGAAACTGCGCGTGATACATTCGTGGTACAGTGCTGCCGTTACCACTTGCATGGCAGTATATGTAGTGCATGTCTGCATTTTCGGCATACGTAAAGTTTCCCATCGTAATGTCAGCACAGTTGCGTATGGCGCTTTCCTCTGCTGCGACACATCATGTTGAACGGTGGCTAGACATCTTCTGCCCCCTACCGTCAACGCAACCAACTTATATAACTCCATTTCTCTTTCCTTCCCCCCCCACCTGTTTGAGCCTCACTGCCCATACATTCCTATACAATAAATGATTGTTACAATGTCCTGTACCTACCCTTAAAGTTTGTACCATGAATCAGAACCACCCTGTATAGTTTATAAAATAGTATTGCAAATAAGTTATTATCAAAAATTAATTCATTCATAAGGCCTTATAATAAGTGCCACTGGCAACGAGGTTCAATACGCCAATAGCCCTCGTATTGTTTAAAGTACAAAGTTAATATAGCTCTCACTAACTCACTCACGATAAATGCTACGATTATAAATTACTGCTTTGAAGAAAACTAAACATTATTTTTAATTAAACACAGCAAGGTAAAAAATCTCTGAAAATTCATTCTAATTAGAAAGTTTTGTAAGAACCACCATGTTAAAAAAAGTTGGTTGTTTTCCTTTAATTCTCTAGGGTAACACATAAATTTCGAAATATATTGCGTAGTCCTACAATCCTATTGAATCCTAGTTTTCAATTGTTTGAACAAATTAATTATTACTCGACATATATCAAAATCAGAATAACAAGTTGAAATAACGTGCTACTTATCAAAGGAAGCGCTTACGCACGCACAATAACTTTCATTCTCAATTAATTTTGCATATTTTTGATATCGCATATCACTTACCCCTATCAAAATAAAACTGGAGAAAGTAAGAGGTTCGCTAAAATTAATGGATACTCTTATGATTACTTTTTTAAACGTGGGGAACTTTTTTTCATTTGATATTTTTTTTAAATTTAATGTAAAAAAAGGAATGGAAGAGATGTCTTTTTATCTCTAAATATTCCCAACCTAATTAAATTAAGTCAAATTAGTTTCCCGGCATTGAAGTCATCGCATTTCCTCTTCCTTTTTAATTGCAAAATTTTCTTATCTTTTACGAACAGAGCCACCCGATCGCCCTCCAAGTGTGGATGTGACAACGAAAGGAAGTCGCTCTATATCGATTACTTGGTCTGCGCCTTACAGTGGAAACAGTCTTATTCTGAAGTACATTATAGAGCACAAATCAGCTAAAGGTAAGATTTTAATTACACACACAACGAGTTAGTCATATTGAATACCACTTTCAAGTATTTCATTTAATACAAGTAGCGAGAAACAAAGGAAATGTTATTAAAGGCAAACGCTAAGACAGATTCAATTTCTGATGCCTTATATTGCGTCTAAGAGTTCGGAAATGGGAATTACAAGAGGTGTATTGGAGTTCAGAAAATTAACTTCTTCGGTACGTCCTTTGTTTCTGAATATTGCCCCTGATTTCAGTTACGTAAAAGAATAAGATAAAATTTTGATTACAGTTTCTTTTCTTTTTTTCATTTCATCTTTTTTCAACTCCAACTATTAGTTCACTCTTTCTCTCTCTATATATATATTCTTTATATATCTTGTTCAAATTTTCAATCGTTAATAAAATATTTTTTATTCATCCATTAAAGTACAAATACATTTTTTAAACTTGTAGTGAATGACACTTGATGTTAATACAATTTTTTTCAAATATTAATCCATTAATTAAATTTTAAGTTTTAATTTTAAGTTTATTTTGTGTTATTTGTGGATGAAGTTAGATTTATCTGCATCAGATGGCGCCGGTAAGTTTTCGAATGAAGTAGGAATTGACTTACCTTTTTTTATACTAGTTTACTTTGCAGATGAAATTAATTTTGCGCATAAGTAGCTATTGAGAAATATAGATAAAACAGATATAACTTTAGTTACATTTTGCATCTAGAATGGTTAAAAAAGTGGAGCCTTATTTCTTATAATTATAATATTCTGCCATATTTTTCAGTATATTTTATTAGATAGGAAAAAAAATCTAGTTTTCTGTACATCTCTTTTCATAAATATATTCAATTACATTTTTATATTGCATGAATATTAAAAAAAATCTCATGAATAAATTTTAAATCTTTTCAAGTGAAATTTTGCGCTTTCTTTACGAATGCTACATACCTCCAAAGTTGATAGCTAAAAAAATCACTTTAAAACGTTATTGTTCCTTATATATGTTTTCTTTCAATACATATATTTTTGCAGCTTTCTTCCCTTCTTAAATATATTATATTTCATGTTTTTCCAATCAATTTTCAATATAGTTATAAAAATTGAATATGCTTAAGTAATATTTATCTAATTTAATACAAAGCAAAAAGTAAGACAGGGCAGGACAGAGTATTAGAGGCCAACTAATACATTAGCAAGCTCTTCGGATTTTAAATATCTCATTTTTGAGATAAAATTTGCTTTCTAAAATTTTAAGAGTAATCTCTTATTAAATTACTTGGAACTCCAGTTAACATACTAGTATAAATTACTGTTGTTTATAAATGGATTTGTAAAATGTTATTTAATTTTTGTTCTACTTTTACTTTAATCCAGCAAGATAAATACAATATGTAATATACGTAACATATTTTAACTTGCGACCTTCAATATTTAACACATATGATGTTAACATACATCGTACAAAAATTTAACATATAATATTACGCATAATATACTTTTCAAAAATGGCAGGTAATATTTATTGGCAGTGAAAACAATAGACCTTAAATGTTTAAAAATAAAATATTTTTGTCACACATGCGTTATGTTTTTCAGAGCCTTGGACGCTTGCCAAAACAAGTATGGTTGATTCTTCTGACAGTATGTACACTCTACAAGGTCTGATACCTCATACAACTTACCATATCCGTGTCAAGGCAGAAAATGCAGTGGGAAGTGGAGATTTTAGTGAACCTTTGACGATTGTCACAGATGGCGAAGGTAAAAGGAATAGGAAATTAATTAAGTTTAAATATTTTGGTATAATTAAAATAATTTTCTTAATAAATTTTTTTTATGTACCATGTTTTTGCAACCATTTTCATGCCTTGTCATCCACTTCTGAGCTATAGTCCAAATTTCAAGTCTCGAGCTGATCGGGAAGTTAGATTAAAATCAATTAAAAAATTCCACCTGGACAGACATACACCAGAAGGCGAGTTAATAAAAGCATGGTAACCTCTATTTGATCCCAGAACCACGAAATTGAATACGTAGACGCATCTCGACCCGTGCTATCGACAGGTGATCTTTGTTCCTGTTAATTTGCGTAAGTTCCGGAGTTACTGGGCCCCTTTCGAAATCGAGGCCCACCTCTTCGGGGGCACGGGTTTGAGACTAGTACTCTTGTTGTCACATTTTCATGCATTGTCATCTACTTCTGAGCTATGGTCCAAATTTCAAGTCTCTATCTCATCGGGAAGGTAGTTTAAAATGAATTACAAAATTCCACCTGAACAGACAAGAAAGCGAGTTAATAAAAACGTGGTAAAAAAATACAAGATTAATAAGTTAGGAAGTGTGAGGTATGAAATATGTCGTTATATTAGTAATTTAAAATTTTGCTTTTTACTGAGGCGTATACGAATTTAAAAGACCAAGCTCTAAGTAAATAAAAGTGCCATAAAATTCAAGTACGTAGTTAGTTCATTATTAGGAATGTAGAATATATATAAATATTATTTTAGTTGGAGAGCCCTAGAATTTCAGATATAGCTTATTTTTTAAAACTCGGTTAATCTATAAGAGACCGTAAAACATAAGGCATGATAAAACTTTAAATTAAATGATGTTGTCAATCAAATATATATACAGATCAGGAGAGCTGATATACATTAAATATGTCGAGGCTCAGTCTTCACGTTTGAATGAAGTTTGGTGCCCACTCAGGAAATCGTCTTTGTCTCTTGATCGTGGGTCATCGCCAATAGCTATTCTGTTGCTTCTGTGTTTGAGATATTAGTAATTTATTAATCAATTCAGATAACATAGAAAAAACAGCATTTATGCAAAGTCCCACAATTCTTTAAATACTTTAATTTTTCCATTTTAGTATAGTCCCAAATAACGCACTGGATAAGCTAATGAATTGCAAATTATTTAATATCAAATTCAGCCCCTATTTAGTCAGTTGTTTCTTCCATGAATTTTTGTCTTTCTCAGATTTAATGGATTGTAGTTTATTGCTGCTCTAAATATTTATGTTTGTTTATCATTGATTTCTTGCATATTTGTTTATTATATAAATTTATTCAATTGTAATCTAACTTTCATATAAAATTTCTGTTATGAATTAAGTAAAAAAAATTACTAATAAATGTATGAAAAATGCGAAAAAATGCCAATACAGCAACGGACGTTGTATTAAATGATCAATATAGCAACCACTATATTATTTTGGACTCTATTAAGACTGGGGACTCAATAGATGTTAAAAAGTTTGCACTACGATTTTCTTTACTATAAATTTCGCTCTTCTACAATATAGCACAAGCTTTGTACTATTTTACTTTGAGGGACTTTTCGTACTTTTGGTAATACATTAATGAATCAAATTTGAAAAATAAGGAGTAGAAGCTCGTTAATATCCCGTGAGAGATGTTGACTTAAGAATGTATATGAAAATATTAATATAAACTTTACAAGAAAATTTTCTTTCTTTTTGCTTAAGTAGTTATTAGACTCTGATCTTATTATGAGAGTGCAAAATAAAATATCATAATAAGAATATTGGTTCTAAAGCTTTGTATATTTAGAAAATATTTTCAAGATGTTTTATTCATTAAACAGCACCAAGTGGACCACCAAGGGAAGTAAGAGCCATTGCTACAAGCTCCAAATCTATACAAGTTACATGGAAGGTAAGATACTCCTCATAATTTCACAACAAAATAAGAAATTTCACTTAAATAATGAAATGTTAATAAAAATGCTTATTAGAACTATTTTTACTATCCTTAATGTATTGAATATTAAAAAAATATCCAAGCTCTAAACTGTACTGTTTTATATGGTCTTGCATCATACTTCTTTTGTAGCCACCTTTGAAAGAGGACAGTTTATCTCCGATAGATGGTTACTACGTTGGCTACAAGAGTCGCAACAGTGATCAATTTGCTTACAAGACCTTAGAAACATCTCTTGGCGGCCTCTTAGAGTGTGAAATTACTGATCTGAGCAAAAATACAAAGTACAGAGTAATCGTCCAAGCTTTTAACAATAAAGGAGCAGGACCACCATCTGATGAGGCTCAAGTGCAAACCTTAGAGTTTGGTACGGTAGGACGGACATTGGCTTATTTGTTTATAATACATGCAACTGTAATTCCAGTAAAATCAATGGTAACAGTATTATCCAAATCACAGCATATTCGTCCACGTATAAATAACATATATCAATATGTGTCAAAATGCCACTTTTATCGTAAGTATTAAACGAAGCTATTTTTAGGGGGCTTTAGGTAACTTTATAATAAGATGATGAGACCTATTCTTATACCCTTAACCTTGGAAATTGAGGCTCTTATCCTCCTCAGACCCGAGACAAAAATAAAAGTTTGATATTTTGTAAGAGGTACTTAAATAGTTGTTTTAATCACTCTAATGTAGAAAAGTGCAATAATTTTTTTTAGTTTGTAGAAACTGGGGGAGGTGGGTATCACATGTGATACATCAAAAACAAGACGCTACAATCAGAATTTTTTTCAGTATTAAGCAAGATTGAAGTAATTAATTTAATCTTAGTCTTTATCACACTATACATACAACTCATAAATTCAACATGAAAATTAAGTTTTATTGGCGTTTTAGGTTGATATTAGTAGTATTATTACAACAACATTATTTTTAATTTTCATTAAAAATGCCTTGAAACCATTTCTAGTACTTCACTAAATATATCACTAATATTTCACTAAATTTTTCTTTTTTTTTGCTGTTAACTAGTGAGCATATACAAAGAAAACCATATTTTAAAAATAGTTTAATATGTGTATATAAGTAAGAAAAATAAATACTTACTTCGATAATGTGCACACATCTTATTGTGATTTAGAGACGCTACTAGAAATAGCTACCATGGACAGGTGTTGACTAAAGGAGGAAATTATATGAAGTATTTCACTTTGGTATTTAATGTGATGCAACCGATCCCAATTTTTTTTTTTTTTTTTGTTGCTGTTCAGCCTTCACACAAAATTATGAAACTTGTGTATCACATGTGATACAAGAGAACCGAAGAGGTTATACGAGCGCATGAGGTCTATTATCTTTGACACATTTTTATAATTTTATATTTTGGATGGGCCTTTGAGAAAGTTCTTGAGCAGTGATGTGTAAGAGAGAGTTTGAACTAACCCCTAAAATATTTTTCAACTTGGCTGTATTAGATGCTTAGATAAAATTAAAAAAGAATGGTATAATTTCCCCCGTTTTGATTCATTTGATTCTGTTATTTGGCATCCGCACGCTACAATTACTTTCTTACAAATTGTTGCTTCATTGATTAAAGATTAATCCATGGGCTTTTTTTGCAATCTTTTTTTTTCTTAGTGCTATATAAATAAAATTATTTAACTTTTCCATGTCAAGAATGATCTGTATTGTTAAGAATGAGAAATCTCAGAGGTAAAAACTTATATATCAGTGTTGAATGGCAGGCAAATTAAATTAAACTGGGCTTAATAGTTTCATATTTCTTGTGGTTACTAAGATTACCGCAAACAGAAAAGCATAAATAAGAGATAATTATTTGAAAAATGTTTAGCACAAAGCAGCCTCTAGTGTCCAAATTATCTTTTAGAAGAACGTTACTTTTTTAGTATTATTTTTTCTAGAACTGTCTGGCACCTCTAAGTTTTCTCATATGTTCAGTTAAAAATAAATGAAATCATATTTTTTATAGAAATAATTTCGCTTTACAAGTGTTATTTTGAACAATTAAAAGTTGTTTACTCAAGAAAGAAGTTTAGGATACTTAAACCAGTAATTAAATTAATAAATACATTTCATTTGGACATCTAACGTCTTGCACAGCAAATGAAAATTTTCTTTTAATCAATATATGCTTATGACTGATTCTGATAAAAAATAGTTAAAAAATTAAACATTTTTAAGAACTCTGTATCGAAGTTAATTGACATATTAATAATAAAAAGATAATTTTTGTTGAGTCCTATGGAAAATACTTTGTCTTAATCAATTTTTCATGTTTTCCCCCACGATTTTGGCAAAGAAAAGAATTTCAAATCATTCTACAACACCAACGTTGCAAAGAATTACAGAGAAGACACATACAAAAACACACCAAAAATAATTAACAAAATAATTTTATTTTTCATTTCCTTTAAATATTCATGAAGAATGAAATATAAATAAGCTTTCTCTGTGTTTTTGCATCGGCTGACAAGAAAGTGTCAGCACAAAAAAAATGAAATTTTTCCCTATTTTGCTAATTCTTTTCTTTCTTTTTTAAGACTCTAGAAAAAAAAATTAAATAAAAAACTATTAAAATGCTTCTAGAGCTTTTTGTTCTTCGTTTTTTGTCTCAATTTTTAAAACATTCATGAAAGAAGACAATGTGTATGAAGCATTAATTCCCAGTGTTCTTTCTAAAATCTTTTGACAAACATAAGCAGATTTTTTTTCTTATCGGGCTTATTTCAGAATCAAAAATGCTCTTTTATAATATTTTTTTCTTTACATTACAAGTTCATGAAGCTCATATCAGCTACATACATCTATATTAAACTATTTAATAAGATTTGTAAATTTTATCCTTAATCTAAATATGCACTTATATTTATTTGAAAAAAAGATGATTCTGTTCAGTATTTTGTCCTATTTTATTTAAAAGTAGTAGAGAAAATTAAAAATGGATTTGAAATAAAACGGTGGGAAGTAAAAAGGAAGATGAGATAGGCAGGAATTTTAAAAAGAGATGTAAAATTTAATTCATAAACACAAGAAAGGTAATTCCTTTTCATTTCATTCTAAGAAAACAATATTTTTTTTTGTACTTTTCACTGTAAATGAAACAATAATTTAAAATTTATTAAAAAATTATATATTGCATTATTTAAAATAAGCAATGTATGAACTTTTAGCGTTTTGGAAATTTTAATTTATATGCATATTGGAAATGTGTGAAAAATCATAACATATATAAAATAGCTTTTAAAATTAGGTGTTATACACCTTAAACGTGCAAATTATGTTTTATCAGCATATATTAAATGAGTTAATTGTATATTTTTAATAATGCATTAAAATAATTTATCATTCAGTTTATAGTACTATAAATCCTTTTGAGTTAAATAAAAAAAGCAATGTGTTATTCAATATAGCTGTAAATTTACTACGAGTAGAAAAAGTAGATGAAATTAGATTTTGCTGCTGGAAATCGTATTAAGATAAAAACTTGTAAAATGGAACAACACTTAATAAAATACAATAATTTTTTAAAGATATTTTCAAATTTATTTTTGTTTGATCTCATTTGCGATATCTTTCGGGTTTTGTTAAGTATTATCAGATGCGTTACTTACCTTTTGCTATATATTTATTTAGCAGACAGTTACTATCATACTTTTACTACTTTTACTATCTATCCACTTTTTTTAGAAATAGACCTAATGACTTAATAGTCAAATGCTAATTAATAACCTGTAATTTGAAAAATACAATAATTGAACCCTCCCCTTTCCCATTGATGTGGTAAAAATGGCTGAATAGTAGTGTTGCTATGTTCAGTATTATCCCATCTTAAATAAAACAATACACTCGCTACTTTGCTGAATGTGGGATATGTGTAAAATATCTAAAGGAAATACAATTAACTTAAATGTATAACGCGATAATTTTATAATAGTAGGAAATTCTCATGCAATAATGTCTTCTAGAACTCGGATTCATGTGGTTTGAATTAGAGATAAATTCCCATGTACCTGGCTTAGTTTCTACTTCAAAATTAGGGAACACCTTGTACAACATGAAAAGAAATAAGATCCGGTCCAAGATATTTCTCTAGAAATTCTTCATATGAGAGGAGGTATCGAACTCCTAACCGTAGATCCTTCAATTAAAAAAAAAAGTAAAGTTTCAGAGAGAACTCGCAAATGATTAGAGCTTAATAGAGAAATGAGTAGTATCTCAACTACATACATTTAAAAAAAACCCAATTGTTTTGGCAAGTAGAGCATGTAACTGGAGGTAATGCTAAAGAAAGTCCAAAGGTTGAGTATTTCTTGTCAAAAACTCTCTTTAGATTGTAGTAGTGATTACGAAGAAAACATTATTTAACTTACACAATAAAGTGGCAAGAGTTATTTGCATTATTATATGCAAACATGTTTTTTTTAATATTCTTTTTGAAAATATGAATTAAAATACTTTGTATCGTAGATAGACT
The DNA here is from genome assembly GCA_019973975.1 of Trichonephila clavata. NCBI lineage: Eukaryota > Metazoa > Arthropoda > Arachnida > Araneae > Nephilidae > Trichonephila > Trichonephila clavata. Next base: position 23,420 of record BMAO01020612.1, read on the forward strand.
GAAATCATTAAATTACGTGTTATTAATTGTTCCCCACCAACAGACGCTACTTTATGTTGCAATAAGTTGCAATAAAACGTAATAAATATAAAGATTTAAAATATTTCAACGATTTTAAAACATGAGAATTTCCAAAAAAATATTTGAAAATATTTGTAAAATTATATAAATAAATCAAGAAGTACTGTAGTCAGAAATATTTTACAAACACATAAAACGTAACTTATTTTTAATTCTTAACTACTATTTCCCAAATCAGTTTGAAACAAATACATATACAGATTTTCTCACATCCGTCTAAAGAACATTTAAATATTTAATGATATTTATAATGCAATTTTAATTGACTATTAATAACCCCGAAGGAGTTTGTTTGTGACCTTAAAACGTCTTATGATAATATTAATGCGCATTTGTCGATTGCGCGATTTTCTTTGTATTTTATAATTAGAGAACCCATTAAAACTTTGGACTGCCTTTGTGTTGTGCATAACTTACACGTTTAAGACCATTTAAATTTAACTAACATGTTGAGGGAAGATATACAATAGCAAATATTTTAAGAGAGTGAAAAATATCCAAACGAAATACCGGTTTTGAGATTCGGTTGTTTTGGAATTCATATATAACCTATGACCCATTATTTACATTTAAATCTAAAAATTTTACAACATTTTTATAAATATATTTGATGATAATATTTTAAGTAAATGCAAAATATGCAAACGACATACCGGTTTTGAGATTCGGTTGTTTTGGAATTCATATAAAATCTATGACCCATTATTTACTTTTAAATCTAAAAATTTTACAACATTTTTATAAATAAAGTTGATGATAATTAAGTTATTTGTAGTAAAGAAACAAATTTTCCTTTTAAAAAAACTGTAACATATGAAAAAGTACGAAATGCAGTTCATTTTTAGGAATATTTTGGAAAATACATTACTAAAACTTATAAACGCTTTTCAGAATTTAATGATAAAACAAAGTACAGAGCAAATATACGAGAATAAACGAATAATGTTTCTCTCTTACTTTTAAAGCCTGTGTATTTTACATTCATAAATTTAGTGAGACAGTTTCTTCATTTATATAAGTTAAACAAGCAACTTTATTTATTTATTTTTTGCTGGAAGAAAAATAAGCAGAAAGAGAAAGGTTAAAAAACATCGCTTTAAAAGTCTGAAACCCACTTATGTTTCATGTGCTGGTAAATATTTACCCTTTCTTTACAGGTGATTTTGTTTAGATTTATATTTTGTTTTTAGACCCTCCAAGTGCTCCTGTACTTCGACTAGTATCAGCGACAGCCTCTTCTATCCACTTAGCATGGGAACTAACAGAAGGAAATTCCAATCCTGTAGCAGGTAAACTTATCGTACTTTATTCCTCGTAGTTTTTATTTCATATACTATCGCATCAAAAAATGTTAGTAGAAAAATAATATACTATACTGAGAACATCTTTTTGTATGTGAAAGTTAAATTCAATCACAAGTGGAAATTTAAAGGTGAAGACGACTTAAAAGGAGTATGGCTCATAACAGAAAATGTTGCAAACCTGCAATCTTATATATTCTGAAAAATTTAAATGTGATCGTTCTAAAATGGATGTTTCATATTTTTCTGTTACTTTTGTTTAGATTGTGATTTTTAACTCCTTAATTGCCGATGAAAAGCTATAAAATTCACCCGCAGTGCCACAGTTTTTACCACAGGCACACGTAGTTTGGAGATTTATTGAGGGAAAAGAAGAAGCTTGTTTATCTACCTAAAAATTGTTTGCTTTCACTTTAAAGAAAGAAAAATATACAATAATAAAATGAAAACACAGAATTTAGTGTTAAGAATCACAATATAATAATTAAAAAAATATTACTTATACCTGTTGTGCGATAGGTTTTTAAACATGATGGACACAAAAATCAGCATTCTGTCCAGTTCATTGAAAGCGTACAAAGATACCCTATTGTCACAATTACCAGTACAAAAAAAATTAAAGAGCTCCTATTATACACGGTAAGGGAAAATGAGACTAAATAAATTACGTAAAAGAGCAAACATAAATTATAGAAAGCTTAAACGAAAAACGAAAAAAACTGCTTAAATATGAATTTTCATCGCTTCGGGAATATGCCCCTTTTAAGATTTTCCCCCCACCTTTTCTCCAAAATAAGTAAATTCTTAAAAAGCGCTGTCAATGTCATTTTATTATATTCTAAAGCCATGAGACTAGTTTTAAACAAACTAGCACAATGCAAGGAACGACGAGTTCTTGGAAGGACGAGGATACACGTCTGGTTCACTAAAGGCACCAGCTCAGCAGGATGTGTATACAAGCCCGTGGCAGTTATGGGGTGAATCCTAAAAATTTAAATTTGTTAAAACTTGACATGTTTAACAGGTTTGAAAGAAAAAAAAATATTAAAAAGGTAAGACATTGTGTAAAGTAAGCAATCGGCTGTCACTTTTGGGAATCACAAATGATAAACATACTTATTTTTTTAAGATTTGTAGTTAATTTACATATATATATATATGATGTTTGATGCAGAATTGCCATAAACGAGTACTTGGTCACTAAATATTTAATTTCTACGAAATATAAATATGTGAATTATTTTAGCTTAAGTATTGGAAACCAAATGTGAATAAAGAAAATTCTATTAATTTTAAAGATACAGATATAATTTTGCATAAGAAATTGATCTCAGTATGCCATATGTAATCGAATTTAAGACGTATTTTCCCCCTATGTTAATGCTACTGAAAATCGGGTGTGGCTTAGAATCGAAGGGGGAAAATTCATCGGATGGGGAAAATTGATACTGACTGTGAGAAAAATTACAGGTTCATATACGAATATGTATCTAAATGATAAATGGTGGTGAAATAAATAAATAAATAATTTACTTCTTATTAGCTTTTATTTTATTTATTTTTTTAATTTCGTAGATAACGATTATCAATAAATCATTTTAAGCTTTTGTAAAAAAAATTTTTCACAAAAATGTGGAAAATTTAGAAGAGGCTTAGAATTGATGATGGCTTATAATCCAATAAATATGGTAAATTGATTTGTTGAAATGTCTTCTCGTAAGTTTACTGGTCTTAACTCCATGTTTCCTCTTTGAAAACATAGATATATTTAAATTTTAAAAGGAAGAAATAATATTTTTAATATATTTTGTTTATATTTTACTGATATTCTTAATATGAAATACATATTTTAAAATTCAATAAAAACTCAGCTCATTTAAATAATATTATTATATGTGGCTTTTTCACATTTTGTTTGAAGAATATTTTCCGAAAAACATGTAAAGAGAGCCAACAATCAGAACTTAAAAAAGTCAAAAGTTTTTAGCAAATTCATTTTATGAATCCCTTGTATACCACCAACGACAAAGTATGCAAAAGAATTTCAAATACCGAGCAAAGATTTTACATTTTCAGTTACCAAACCTCTCTTTTGTATTCAAAGCATTGCAACAAGCGAATACTAAATTCAGAGAGAAGAGGGAAGAAAGCTCAAAATTTTTTTTAACGTTACAGTGGTTCCAATTGTAAGAATAGAGTAAAACTTTAACAAATCCATCAAGTAAACTTTTAATAAAAGTCTCAAAATTACTTTTTAAAATATGAAAACAATATTTTAATATTTTAGAAATGCACTCTCTTAAATAAGTGCTTAAAAATTATTTGTTGACTAATACGATTTGTAGTCTACGTGAATAAACATGAAATACATGAAAATTAATCAATGGAAAATCGTATACATGAAAATTTTATATATATAATCAGAATTTTCCAAATAATTTCTCCCAAAACTATGGATAATAAGATTTTCTAGGAAATATAAACAGATTAAATTTCATTAATTTGTAAAGTTACGCTATAAATAAGAAGAAAAAAAATCATTTTTATAAAAGCAATGATTTCAACTATACTCAACTCAGTGACGTAACAGCCCATGAAAGCCAAAGCCTACTGGGCCCATCTCTGTATACGTGACAATTGGGCACTGAGGTGCATGAACAGATGTCCCGATCAGGTGGTCAGCCTGAAGCGAACCCTCCAGTGTTTAGTATCCAACCAAGCTTGGTACACATTTATCGACCCACTGAAGAGATGAAAGGCTGAGTTGACCTTGCCCAGCCCGAGGATAGAACCCCGGACCTGAGGTTGGGAAGCGCGATACTCTACCACTCGGCCACTGGACTTCATGATTTCAACTAATTATATGCAATTGATTTCACCACTACCTTGTAACTTAATATTTCAAATCTTGAAAACAAAGCATTTTAATTTGCATCTATTTCTTAGTTGTATCATAAAAATGCGTTCGAAAAATTAAACAATTAAATATTTGATTTTAAAATCATTAATGTAGATGCTTACGTTCGTTTCTGAAATCGTTTCAGATTTTGAAAAAAAATCAGTACTAATTCAATATCATTTGCCTATTTTTCTTTTTAATTTTCTGTTACTGTTAAAATAATTAATTGCATCATTTTAAAGCACTCAATGAGGAATTACGCTGTTAAAAGAAATAGTTGTCCTGAGCTATGGGATTCAAAGAGTTAATGAATGAAATTCTTTATATATTGTACCATTTTGCTTTTAAATAAACTGAATTATTCGAGAAATTTTATAGTATTGCAACACTCAATGGTTTAAAAAAAAGCATTAAGTTAAAATTCAGTAGCAAAGAAATGTAAATGAAAGATCGTAGACTCACTTAAGTAATTCACTTAAAAGCAATTCTCTTAAAGTAAAACTCTTTACTTGAGTAGACCCGGTAATGTCTCACATACACACACATTCACGTCATTCAGTTTAAATTATTTGAAATACTTACATTTTTGCACTTACTTTCCATTACCGAAGAACAAATTTTTTCTCCTTTTTGTCATGATACATACATTTATTTAGTTAATTTTTTTGATATGGAGTGTTACTTGGCATTTTATTTTTTATGTCTAGGTTATTTTTGGAGGGATTGAATTTTGTGTTTAATCTGAAATCAGATTTTCGAACATTTATTTTTATCTGACTAACTGAAGAGCTCAACATCTTTTGAATGGGAATCATATGTTTGACAGTTTAATGCTTTTTGAAGCACTCATGAACACAGTTTTAAAAACATTTGAGATTTTGTACTAGTGCCACTGTCTAATGGACATTTTTAGTTATTTTTTATTTCTGTGTTGCCTTTTAATGAGTGTTTTAAATTAAAATATACATCGTTAATTAACTCTTAAACAAATTTTCAAATTATTAGATTTTGGTTTAATTGATTTTGGATTATATGATGTACCAAGTATGCCCAAAATTCACCAAGTTGATTAAAACATTTACAAACCATATCGGTGCAATTCACAGTAGTTTATTTTAAAATAGTCTCTTCCTACATGGATACATCTTTACTAGGGTAATTTTCAAGCTATGAAAGCGTCTTGGAAGGCCTTCTTCAAAGGATTAGTTTTTAAAACCGTAGTATAAGCTGCTTTTACGGTTTCAATTGTTCTAAAGTTGTCTCGACCTTTCGACCACGGGTGTAAGAAAACTCGAGTAAAGGTCAGTTATTACTCAATATAAACAATTATATTGCTTTTTTCACTTATTAGAGTTTATAAACTTAACTAGGAATTAATTTTATAATTAAATCCGAGGACACGAGGAACAATCACACTTATAAATCTAATTATAATAACAGAAATGAGAGCATTTGTCTAATCTCCTGAGCGCCCTTGTTTCAACACTTGCTTAGGCTTTCCTTCTGTAATTAATAATACTAAATACGACCACCGGTCGCTAATACTTTTCTTTCTTTTTATTCTCAATTTTCAACCATCATACTGCCTACTGTACGCGACTAGCACTTAAATAGAAACTCTCATTTACATAAAACCAAGTCACCTCTACGGAAAGCGGTTTTCAACTAAATTCACAGATAAAAAGAGTAATTTACCCCAAAGGATTGGTAGAAAGCCCGAATAGAATCCGTTACAAAGTGATGCCCTTTTAGTGAAGATTTCAAGCGGAGGAACAAAATAAAGTATGGGGAAGCCATGTCGGGACTGTTAGGAGGCTGAAGATGTCACGACCTTTGGCCAGCCATTTTATGATGTGGATGGCGGTAAGATCTGTTTGTTGCCATGGTGAATTTTCCAGTAGCTGCTGTGTCTAGTCTGACGTGCCGGGAGGTACATACACATAGTGGACGATACCCGGTTTTCAAATACATAATGAACACGGTCTTAATCTCTGATTTGCTCATTCGAGACTTTTGGGGGCGAAGGGATGATGAGGTGTGCCTGTTGGCACACTGTCTATTTGATTCAGTGTCTTTCTCGAAAAACCATACTTCGTCATCCGTCATAACATAGCAAAAATACAAGTAACCATACCCAAAAAGAGAGATTTGCATTCACATATTTTCAAAAGCTCTCGAAAAATATCCCACTTGGCTAGATTTTCGGGCTACCTTAAAAAAATCTGAGACCAGGTTTCATACAATATTTTATCATGTGATACATTGAGGGTTGAACACCCTAATGAAGTACTACTATTATACCAAGTCTCGTCCCAAAATGAATTTCCTTAGTCGTACCTACCCCTTGTAAGAATTAAGCACTATTTACTTTATAAATTTAACGTGAGGTCCAATAAACTCAATAGTAACATAAACACTGAGATAAATAACGCTGATCCCACTGCACCCTCTACACCCCCTCCATAGTCCGTGGAGTGCTTATGTTCTATGAAACCATTTTCAAAGTTTCACGAAAAAACCAATTACACAGATTACAAATCAATATGATATATAAATTAAATATTTAAAAAAAAATGTACGCGCGAGATTATAATCAATAAATGAGAATTACAAGTAAACAATTTTATTATGTGGCATTATAAACTTAATATAGCGAAAACAATAAATCCAAGTGTAGTATTTCATCATTGTTTCTTACACTGAGAATACTTATAAATACAATGCCCAAAATAATGAACGATCAAGTAGTTTACATAAATAATTTGGCTGATAGAGATAAAACTTGAATTTTTACAACTTTGTTCATTTATGGAAGATGACTGTGAATGTTTGCTTCCGCTTATAAAAGTGAGCTGGCTGTCATAAAAAAATGTTTTAATCGTATATTGCAGTTAAGAAAGGAGTTACTTATTTTTCGGAAATAAAAAAAGCAAATCATTTGAAAAAAAATTGAGTAGTGACAAATTTCGCAAAATTTTGATATATTTGGCTGATATTTTTATTTCATTTCACACTGTCTATATCAGAATGTAAAGAAAGAAAGAAAACATCTTGCCTCGAGTCAATGTGCTATGAAAAAAAATATACTATGGAAAAGAAACGCGACACGAAAAAAAAACATGCACAGAGAAACGTTTCCTTTTTTACGCAATAAAACAAAGCAATCTTTATTAATCGAATATTTAAAAACAAACAATGCTAATTAAAAAAATGTTTCGATTATTAAAGCTTACTAGCATTGTTCATACAAAAAAATTAAAGTTCAGTGTTTCAGATTTAAAAAAAAATGAGAACGAAGACTCTAGATAATGGTCTATTTTTTGTCACTTTTTACAAACAAGAATACCACAAATTTCTCAAGGGAATATTCTTAAATTCATTTGATTCCAGATATTTCAATTGAATTAATTTATGACTATTCCATATTTTCTCATTGTACTAAAATAGGACAGCACACATAAATTATTTTGAATATTTTAATTTCATTTCTTCTTTATAGAAGTAAATTAATGTTGGATATTTTTAATTAAATTCAGATTTATTTAAATAGCGTTTCATAATTATGAAAGATAATAATTTTTTGTAGTTTATCATAAGGAGATTAAAACTTTTATCTAATACCTACGGCAAGAAAAAAAATGAATTAAAATGAATTCATCATTAAAATCTATAAATAAATATAATCTGCCATATATTTTTCTCTTTAACTTAATTTTAGATTATTTACATTTATTACAACTACCATTATACTAAGCAATAAAAAGGACAAAATGAAAAATTGTAGTTTCCTAGATTTTGAATGCAATTTACTCGTAAATTAATACATTCATATTGCTATTTCTAAGAGTTTTAAGTGAAATTATCACGATATTTGCTGCAGAGTTATCACAACACGCAATCTTTTTCTCTAGACAAATATCTGTTAAATGTAAAAGAGTTGCAGATTTCTTAAATGGGAATGCTCTTTAAAATGTTCACGATGCAAATTTGGAAGTGAGCCAAATCTCTAACAAGCTCCTATCGGTCAACAAAACTAAGTTGTTAATAAGCTTAATGCTTTAAGTTTCAGCACCCCAAGCTATTTGAAGAAACTTTTAAAGATATTTAAATGGGTGCAGAGATATAATGGAAGAACTGAAGTGGAACCGAATCTTCTACTGTAAAACCTTTTAAGAAATATCAGTAAAATGAGTATTGCCTTTGGCTAAAAGATAACCATTAAGCAAGCGAAGGTTATTCTTTATGTCGTTCATTGGTGTCGATGAATATATCCAGGACCATTACCGAGGAATAATATTAAGTTTCGTTTGACAAAACGTTTTTTTTTTCTATGCACATATTTTAAAGATCTAACATGACAGTCAAAAATGTTTACCATTATATGTGAAAAAAATATAGGTTTTTTTTTTTAAGAAATGAATTAGCTATTCTCGAACTCTAAATGCTGGAGGAAATCAATACTTTCTTTCATTTCATATGTGCAAACATTAGTGAGCCCTAATTAGGAATTCTTTTGAAGAAATCAAGGAATATATATTTGTTTTATAGCTATTTAACTTTAAAACTTAATTGGAGTGTTAGAAAATTCAAATAATTAAAATTATGTTGTATTTACCTCTACTTATGATTTAAAACTTAAATATAATAATTACTATCTAGGGAAATTAAGTCATTTACATAATTATTTAAATTGTAATAGAAAAATAATTAATCAAGGTGTTAAATAAGAATATAAATTTCTAATAAAACATTCAAAGTTTCACTTTAAGCTTTGAGAACTTCAAATGATTTACATCTTACGCTTTAACACTGATTGACTCGGATAAGAAAACTCGATCCACAAATTTTTAATTTTGTTTTCAATATAACATTGTTTTTCTGCATTTATTTGATATTTAATAAAAGGTTTTTAGATATTGTACAAAGTAAGGCTTTTCATATATGGCAATTCTAATACATTAATTAAAGATTTTTAATCATGTGTTTGGCACAAAATGACCAAAGCCATTAGTTGAAATCTCAATCATTATTAATAAGACATTTGTTATTATATTCAAAATGAAACCATGAAAGTTCACTTAAGTATTGGATAACGGTGGAAATCCAGATATAACTTTGAACTGGACAGGCTTTATCGACAACCATTCGTATTAATAAATTAAGATGTCAGTAATACAAGTCATCCGTAGCAATAGATTAAGATAGCTTGGCTATATTTGGATAATCTCGGAAGCCTATTAAGATATTAACATTTAAAAAATCTGAGGGCCCCCGAGGAAAACCACCAACTAGATCAGTGGCTCCCAAAGTCTTCCCTACGGACCCACAGGGATCACCGATATTATTCAGGGTTTCCGTGGAAAATTAAAATTAATTTAGGGGTCCCTGAACAACGTCAGGGGGTTCGCGCAAGGGTGATTATAAAATTTTAAAAAAATTGAACATTTTATTTTATGGAAATTTAAATAACTAACAATAATTCACTTGAATATTCCGGACTGGGAATATTCAAGTGAATATTCCCAGTCGCAACTGGGTGTTGAACCCTTTTGCGCGTAGACTAACTCAAATCTCAAACACAAATAAATCCACACCAACACAGGAGCATCTTATGGAAATGTCTACAAATGAGGGACTTAATCCAATGTTAGAACAAGGAAACAGAAAATTATTGTTACAAAAAAAAATAGACACACATAAATACTCTCGTAACACCTCATCAAACTCATCCAAGTCATTATTTTCTTAAAATTTTATTTTTAAAAAAAATTATAATTTTTTTTAATAAATTATTCTTAAGCAAAAGGTGTTTTTTTTAAATTTTTATTTTTATTTTTATACTATGCATTTATTTAGCTTTTTCACTATGGGGTCTTTGGGAAAGTTTTGACTTGAAAAAGGGGTCCGTGGGTGTTTTGATTATTAAAAGGGCTCTAAGTCGGTAAGTTTTGACTATAAAAAAGGGCCCACGGGTTAAAAAGTTTGGGAACCACTAAACTAGATGGTTGGATGACATCAGGAAAGACCTCATTATTTTGAAAATTAAAAATTGGGAGGAGCGCTGGAAATAGAGGACGCTGGAAAGGAGCGTGTGGCTGAAGCAGCCACAGCTTGTAAAGGGCAGACTATTGACAGAAGCTTTATTATAAGAGTGAGTATCTATTAAAATCGCATTATAAGGTAACACAAGAGCTATTGCTGACGGACCTCTCATTTTTCCACCTCTGAGAAGCGAGTATGACACCTTAGATAACACCCCCACTCCAAATTACCACAGGAACTTGAGGAATTTGAACTTCGACAGTTAAGCTACAGGATGGATAATCAATGGCACTAGGGTTCGAATTCATGACACGCTGATCCCGAATTCCTGACCATAACCACCAGGCTACCACGGACACTACGCTTTTTAAGAATTAAAATCCTACAAAATTTTAGTCGGCCGTGGTAGCTAAATGGTCAAGGTATCGGATCATGGCTAGTGTGTCATGAGTTTGAGCCCAGTACCACTCAAGAAGTAGGGGAGCGATGCACGTTAAATCCGTCGAGAGGTCAAACGTCCTCCCGTTGGTGTGGTGTGGTAGTTAGGAGAGGGGGTTGCCAGCTCAAATGTCGTCCGCGTCACTTGGCCATGGTTCAAAATTACGCGGTCCGTCGCCAAAAGCCCTCGTGGAGCTGAACACTATTCACTCACTTACCTACAAAATTTTAAGAGAAAGTAATTTTTTCATTAAAGTACCGCAAATGAAACTAATGCATTGAAAAATCCATATAAATTGTTTTATTTATAAACGAAAATTGTAAAAAGGACTCCAGTATACTGCATATTCTTATTTCCATTCTAAAGCTTTAACAGTTGTTAAATACAAAGGAAATGTTTCACATTAGGAATTCGTTGCGTAATGAGTTCCTTTTGAATTAATTTATTGCGTTTATATGTAGTCTATTTTATAATGCGATTAGCTTCCTTATCTCAAATTTCTAAATTTTATTTTTGTTTATATAAAAATTCAATCCTTAAAATGAAATTTGATATTTTTATGGAACGATTTCACAGTAGAGTTTTAAGGAGCTTAAACTCAGTATTAAAAAAACAATGCTGTTTTTCTCAAATAAAAGAGAATACCCAATAAACTCAAGTTTTCGGAAGACTTCAAGTATCGATATAAATGTTATTTACTGTTAACTGCGAGTAAGTTAAATTACCTGTTAAACTTCATCCAATTGATGAAAAAAAGATGGAGGAATTCACCATGCCAGCCACAATTTGAAAATAATTGCAGTTTTGCGCTGAATTTTGACATATTTCGTTTACTCTAGAGCATTAAATAAAACTCTCAGTTACCCATTAGCTAAAGTAAGCTATACACATCTGCTAGCAACAGTGAAATACAGAGTAAAGGATGAGGAAAATAAGTATTTTTTGCGCTGTATATCCGAAGAAGATGCTGTTAAAAAGACGCGGAACAATTTGCTCAAAGAGCCGTGAACGCGTTATTTACAACAACGACCGGCTGTTTAAACGGGGTGAAAACATAAACTGGAGTTTGGTGAGCTCAGAAGAGATAGTAAAGTAAATAAAAAAGAGGAAAATATAAATAATGCCGAATCTGGAACTGAAGTCACTTAACCGAGAGAAGAAATCCAATTTACTGCATCCCTAGTCCGATAATGTAAGTGGCGAATATTCGAACTTCTCCTGCACATTCTATTTCTTTTAACAATGTAAAGGAAAATTTCGTTTTCTGAAGAAGTAAAAGAGGAAAAGAAGACTGAAACTATTAAAGGATTCTGGAGTAGGTTTTTTTTTCCGATTTGGTGGAAGAAAAACCAAATAAGAAATTCCATTTGAGCGAGACGAAAGCCTAACCGTTTTAAGAAGATTTTGAGCGGGTTAGTAACAAAAGTAACAAAAGAAATGTGTATAGATATAGCATGAAAATATTTTTCGAATTCTATTCTGTGTAGTAATTGTTTCGTTCGTTCTCTATTTTTTTTCTTCTGCTGCGTATTTTAATTTTATAAAATATATCGTGTTTATTTCCTGTTCTTTCTCTCTGAGAGTCGAAAGAAATATTTCAACTAGATTTAAAGAATAATATTTAAAAAAAAAAGCTTGAGAAAGATGCAATTGACAGGATTCTTCAGAAACGGATGTTGTGTATATTTTGCAAGAAGTGTTTGTGGATTGTTAGGATTTATTTCTTTCCGTCAAACTGTCACGCATACTTTTTTGAAAAAATATTTAAAAGAATTCTACTTTCTCATAACATTAGTTGCTATAAACAGAAAAAAAAACTAAGGAAAGTGTAAATTTTAGTGAATAAAAAATATACGCGATTGATTAACAGAAATACTTGCTGGAACGTGTTAAATGAAGTTGAATATCTAATCATGTTGTGTTCATTTGACTAATGATTGAGTTTTAATTTTCCTTTTTTGTATGACAGTTTGATGGTTTGCTTACTAGCATCTCATTCCAATTAAAAATTAGGACTTATGTTATTTTAAGCTACGGGCAAATTACGAAAGGTTAACACCTGGGTTGTTGCACTCCACTTTCTAAACCTCTATACAACGCTAACATGTGCGCAGGGAGCTATAGTAGATTTATAGTTCATCAGCTCTTCTAAATGTGGCTGATCTTTCGTGGCTCCAAAAATTTAGCTGGCAGATGGTGGATAATTCATGGTTATGAACATCTTGTCCTTTTTATGACGAAATATGATTATTATATTCAATGTACAAGGGAGATAAAAATGTATACACACTTCGATGAAGAAAAATTTATATATTATCATAAGTATTACAGGGAATAAAAATAAACAAAGTAGTAATCAGTGTTCAAACTGTCATCCACCTGTCTTCAAACAATTTTGAGCACAAACCGTGCATTGTTGGTGGCATCTCTCAGGGTAGCTACAGTAATTGCATGACTAGCCGTTTAAATTTCATATGGCAGTTCCTCTAGTGCGCGCGGTTTTTTGCAGTACACCACATTCTTGAGGTAACTCCGTAAGTAAAAGTCAAGGGGTGGGGGCAAATCAGGTTAACGTGCAGATTACTGAATCGGACCCCATCGTCCAATCCAACGACCCTGAGCAACGTTATCCAGATAGACACGCATATCTGTATGGTAGTGAAGTAGAGCGGCATTTTGTTGGATGAAAAAAGAATTACCAAACAAAGTTTGAATGCATGGTAAAATTAATATGTGTCTCCAGTATCTCTAAGTAACTACTTCCAGTAATTGCACCCTCGAAAAAGAAAGGTTCAATCAGGTTGATGTGCCTAGCCGGTCGCTTATGCATATCCATTATTGTTCAAAGTTATTGCGAAGGCGAACAATGCTTAATCGTGTTAGTAGCTCAGTTCCATATCGATGCCTCCAATGTCATTGTTTCACTAATATTCTTGAGCTTCCAATACCATTAAAAATTCATTTTCGCTGCTCGAAAGTCAGACGCACTTGCGCCATGGTCTCACTTTCCGTACCAAAACATCAGAGCCATCTGTCGCAGAACTATTGTTTTAACTCTAATGGTAACTGTTAATACCAACACTTACAACTTAACCCTACAGCCAATGCGATCTCAAATTAATTATATTATGTTTTTCTTAAAATTTAGTTATTGGCGAATACAAAAGTTTCCTTTCTCTAATGGGGGTGCGGATATAGGTATTTTTACCTTTGCAGACCTAGTACATTCGCCAGGAGCTGGTATCACTTTTTAGTGCGGCACTAATTGCCGGAAGTTATTTTGACACTCAGTTTTCTCCTGAGCTCTGAGCGAAATTGTACTTAGAATTTTAATTTTGCCGAAAGCACCCAAGCCAAACGGGCACTTGAGGGATTTCTTACATGCCGCTTAATCATACGACATGGCCACTGTTGATTTCTTGCATCATGAAAATCTACCGACTTGGGCCGGGGTGGAACCCGCAACCTTAGGTGCAGAAAGTCAACGACAAACCAACTACACAAACCAGCCGACCGAATACAAAAGAAGATTTAAGGAAGAGAATTTTGTGTGTTATGATTTTATTTGGAACAAAAAAAATTTAGTGTATTTAATGAAGCATAGAATAAAGTTGAATTATGTATTAGACTTCCAAAATGAAGAACTTTTTTTTTTCTAACTTTCAAAATATAGAGATCAGAGAAATTTTGTTATTATTATTTTTTTCTATTTTATATAATCATCGTTTAATATTTACTAAGTAACTTAAGAGTTAAAACTTTAAGTTATTTAAAGGGTAATTTTAATTTGAAATTAAATCTTTAGTATTAAATAAACAAGTACATTGCATAATTTTCTAACATACGTTTATTGTAATGCATTACAAATTTTGATTTATAATTCCATTTGTTATGTTTCTACTAGGAAACATTTCATATAAGACTTCTAGTTAAAGCCGCAAAAGAGTAAGAAAATGTTTTGGTAAGGGCAATTTTATCTTAAGCAATTTTATCTGTTAATATTTTTGCAGACTATAAGGAACAGTGCATGAAAATTAGTTTACATTTTGAACTTTTAATGCTTTTTACTTAGTCTTACAATAATTTATTACCTTAGGCCAGAACAAAATATTTTCTTACCACATGCATAATTCAAGTTATAAAATACATTTTTATTTTAGTTTGTGTATCTCTATACTTTCTGAAAAAAAAATTTTTTTTTGACTTAAGGAATATCTCGGATTAACCGAAAAATGTATCTTGGTAATTTAACAAATTGTATTTTTTTTTTTTTTTTTGCGGTAATATAGTTTCCAACTTTATGAAATTGCAAATTGCTCTAGTAGAAGAAAAACTAGGTGAATTAAAGCAAATTACATTATTGTATTTTTTAACGTTTTTTACAAATATATTGAGTAGTTATGAGAAAAATTTTTTGAAGATATTCTGATCCAAACTAAAATTCTAAATAAATTAGTTTATTATTTTTTTTTATTTTTGAATCCTAAATTTAAAATTATGAGCGCAGCATTCATTGCTTCTCATTTAATTGCGTTAAAAACTTTCAAATTTAAATTATAAGACAATTTTTAATTTTCCTTCATATGAAACGAAATGTAGTATGAGATGAACTACTTAATTATTCTATCAATTAAGTGATATGTGTGCTCTTACACAAAAATGCTAGCCAAAAAATAATAATAATAACTGCCTGCATTTTGTAATTTTTATTTAATTGTGTTTTATAATGTATTTCATTTCAATTTTAAATATAATGAAGAAGAAAAAACAGTGGAGTAATTTGAAAGGACGTAGAATTTAAAACCTAACAATATAGCTAACATAAAAAAAGAGCGAAAATTATTCAAATAAATTAAAAAATTTACTTTCTCGTTAAATAAAAGCAAGCATTGATAAAATGGCAATATTCATGAGTAGCAGGGTAGTGAAATTAGTTCTTAATTATTCTAAATTGCTATTTCCAACTTTCTTTCTTTTAGAATTGCGAATTTTTAATAGTTTTTCTTTAATTTCAAAAATGATCTTTACCAGAAAGCCAAATAATTAATTTTATATATAAGTAAAAACACCCGAGAAAACTTTTTACTCGCTTTATAATTTTGTAAAAGTGAGAATTAATATTCCCATTACCTAAAAACTTTTTTCCAAAAGCATTATTTTTTCACATTAAAAGTTAAAGAAATATTTTATAATTTTTAAATGAATTTAATATTTCTGCTGTATATTTTTCTCTCTCTCTGCAATTCATTTAATCACTTTAAGAAAAAACAAATTTTAAACCTTATTAAAATTTATTTCTTTGCTGAAAAAAAATTATTTCCTACATTTAAAAATCATATTTGATATCTAATTCGTAAATCTCTAACTTTAATTTGAACTTTTTATTTTTCAACTATAAAACTGAAAATTATGCATTTAAAACTTTCCTCCGTATTTTTTATTTCTTTTCTTAGTCCCTTTTTGTTTTGCTTGATACACTATCTTTATAATGAGATTGAAAAATATATCCGAGTGCAATAAATTGAAAAAAAATACATATAATCCCTTCTCTCTCTTCTCTCAATATATCTTTTCTCAATTATTTTTATTCTTTATGCTACTCTTCTTTTAGTAATGAATAAGATTAAAAGACCTATTACTGTGTATATATGCCATAAAAATGTACTTAACTAATTACAATTTTTTTGAAAAAGAGTTCATCATGAAATTTTTTATTAACAGCATACAATTTTGTACTTTTACTATAACTTCTACTATGAACTGTCGTAAAAAATGAGAAACTTTAAGTTGGATGTGTGAACTATATAATATAGTAAATGTTTCCAAAGCGTATAATAATATTTCGTTAATTACATAAGCACTTCAGGTTTAAAAAAAACAGTAAGCTACATTACAAAAAGAGTTTGGAAATGAGATTAGCATAAATAATTTTTAATTATGATTCACATAAATAAACCTTAATAATATTAATGATTCGCTTATGGGCAATTAACTCTTAAATGCAAATGCAATACTGAATTATACCAAACAATACAAACCCAAGGAATCTTGTACAAAAAACCAGGTGTTGCTAGCCAAAGAAAAAAAAAGGAACTCTTTTGCAATGGTCAGAATAGTTCCAAGAAGCACGGAATTTAATTTAGTGTGCGAATTGCTAACAAGTAAAAATATAACCAAAAATAATTTTGAAAAACAGATGGATGGATTAAACTTATAATTAATATAACTGTATACCCATAAAGAAAACATGATACAATACTATTAAACTAAGAATTAAAATAATTTTGATTTTTATAAAAATTATATAAATTTTAATTCGATTTAATTTTATTGGATTCTATTAATGAAACACTTGATTGTATTTATAATGATGCATTGAAAGAAATTTCAAGACATGTAGTAAATTGTCGGTTTGTTGTTAAATACTATATTTATAAAAATAGAAAACTTGGGACAGGCAATCTTTTTCAAACTAAACTATGTTTCATTTTTTATGTATGTAGCAAATTGTCGCCGTAAAACATAAAAACACACATAACATAAGCAATTTTCACTAGGCACATAAACATTTCTCTCACAATGTGAGTAGAGAGCATAGGTTTATTTTTCATTTTCTGTAATTAATTTGATTAACTTCATTTTCGTAAACAATGTTATGTAATCTGATTAATTATTCATAGTTAATTAAGTAGTGCGGAAGTATGTAATGTGGTAGTGTATTTTGCTTCCACACCACAGGCCCGGGGTTCAAATCACGGGCTAGGCAAAGTCGACTCCGCCTTTCATCCCTTCGGTGGGTCCATAAATGTGTACTAATCTTGCTTGGGAACTAAATACGGGGGTTTCGTCTCAGACTGAACACCTGATAGAAACATTTGTTCTTGCACCTCAACGCCCAAGATCTCAAACTGAAATGGGCACAGTAGGCCTTGGCCCTCAAGGGCTGTTATGCCACTGAGTTTAGTTTATTTATCTATGTTTACTTGTCTGTTGCTAAATTTAATGTCACATTATGATACACATTATAATTTGTGGTAGTTTTAATGTAACATATTTTAGGCAGTAAATTTATTTCCTTATTTAACTGTATTTGCGCTTAAAATTATGGCCTCAGTAGCCTAATGGTTATGGTCACGAAACCGTGATCGGCATATCATGACTTCGAGTTCTGATACCACTGAAGACCAACCGTGTAGAAACCAACGATGTACGCTAAATATGTCGAGGCTCAATGTCCTTCCGTTGGCGTGATGTGGTAGATTAGAGGGATGTGTTAGCTGAGGTAGCATGCTTTTCACTTGGACCAAGGATCAAAATTACGTCACCAATAGCCCTCGTGTTGCTTTATAAGGTGACGTAAATTAAACTGTCTCTGTCTAATTGTACTTAACCCCTTCAGTGCCACCCGCGTATATATCCATCTCGCTCAACCGCTACGTTATGTACCCCAGACGTATATATCCATCCTTTCGAAATACGATTCTTTTCTTTGCGCGGCTGTCAGTAAAACTATTCCGAAGGCTTTGGAATGTAATAAAATGACCCTGACGGTGTGTGTTTGCAAAGAATCAACTTATTTCAGAGAAATATTTACTCATTTGTGCCTTTTCTCAACTCCCAAAGTCCTCCCGTGATGTGGTGTGGTAGTTAGGAGAGGGGGTGCCAGCTCAGGTCCCGTCCGCATCACTTGGCCATGGTTCAAAATTTCGCGGTCCGTCGCCAAAAGCCCTCGTGTAGCTGAATGCGACGTTAATGTTCACTCACTCCCCCCCCCCCAATACAGCGCGTTTTTTATAAAAAACGGTGGCATTGGTGAGCGAGTCGTATAACTTATAATCGGCAGTTAAGAGATTAAATTAATATGACTTCAAAGCGAATTAAAATTGAAAGCATTTGTAAAACTGCATCTACCTTAAAGCACCTCTAACTTAATTTAGAATAAATTAATGCAGGTTTATATACAAATAAACTTGTTTAATTCTTTCAGAATGAAACATTATACCCCATCTCCACTTTAAACTTTTATTTCAACCCGCATGCAATTTTTTTTCTCTGTAAGGTAAGATAATTAATTGAATTTCCTAACCCCCTCCCCCCAACATCGTCTGAAGATCCTCAGTTTCAAAAAGAAATGTTAAGTAATGAGTTTGGAAGCAGATAAAATTATACATTTGATTTCTTTTGAAATATTTCAGGATATATTTTGTTCCATAAATCAGAGGCTCCGGAATGGGAAGAAGTGCAGCTATCGGAAGAAAGAAACAGTTACGTTTTTTATGGACTCCAATGCGGGATGCGATATCAGTTTTATTTGGTAGCTTTCAATGTCGCCGGTAGGGGTCAACCGAGTGATGTGATTTCTGCGAGAACAGAAGGTACAGGTACGTACATCAGTTTATTTGACAACAGTGTTTATAAGATTTTACACATTTGGAATTTTTCAGAAAATATATAAATTTAATTATATATATTTATTTAAAAAGATTCATGTTATAAACATTTTACTTAATTAAGCAAATTTCTGAAGGAAAATATATACAATTATTAGAGTTCTAATATTTGAGAAAACGAATTGATTGTGTGATAGCGTTTGGTTCCTGCTTACATCTGAACCCTCTTGTTTACCTGTAAACCCGGCTAGATGTGTGGGAGAAACAGAATAATCCACAGACATGATTTTCAATCTAATCATTTTATTAATTCTAATTATTAATCAGACACAATACAATTTTAATTAAGGTAGATAATGTATAGTAGAGCACAGAGGTGAGATTCTATAGCACGGGGATACCACTACAGACCCTCAACTGAATCTAAGACAGCTTAAATACGCTGAGATATAACTGCGTCACACACTAATAAACTAACTTCTACTTAATCAAACGCACAGTAACTGGACTTTTTATGCAACGGATGGAAACTTGCAGGTGCTCTCTTCGGCTTGCTCAATGTCGTTGGCTCCACGCTCTGTAAACTTTAACTAATTCCACTCCTTTTCAATCTTCAACTAACTCGCGGACTTTATGTTAACTCCCACTTGCACACTCCAACGTATCAACTTCAGCGTGCCAACTCCAACGTGTCAACTCACGAACTCGCGAAAACAGAATTTATATAATATACCTCATTTACATAATCACGTTTCCTTACTCGATGAAAGTTGGTTGAAATAAATATTTTCCTTAAAGATTCATGAAGGGATTAGTAGAACCACGTATAGATCCGTCACAAGTGTTTGTCATATATATTTCATACCTGTTTATGAATAGGAACTAGTATATATTTTATCTAAATCTTCTAATTCTTTTATATATGTTGCTGTTATTGCGTATAATTCAGTTATTTCATAGAATATCTAGGGATTTCATGAAATAACTGGACTAGTCAGTTAAAATCTACATCAGAAGAAAAATGCCACTTATTTTATGTGACAAGACAGACGAAACAATATTCATATCGTGTGCAGAGGGGTTGTTGCGGTGTATAAGTGCGGGTGTAGTGTGCAGGATGTATAAGTTAGATAGCTCTTGTGTCGTTCTCGTCATATGACCCTGATTCAAAATTACAAGGTTCTAATAGCACTCGTTTTGCTTCAGAGTTATATCTAAATAAAAATCGATTACATGAAATTAAATCAATATTCACAAACAAAATTTCGACAACACAAGGCTAAAAAAAAAAATTAACATGCTTGTATAACAATTGGAAATTACAGTGAAATATGTTTCATGCGATTAAGACAAAATATTGGCTAACACGAAATAGTACAATAGTCCCGATAAGTTATTTTGCATTTTCATGATTTTTTCTCGTAACATGAAACGAAAATCGCTTAACACGAAAAGATTTCCCTTCTGGGAATTAACAAAATACGGAAAACACCAGCCGGATTGGACTATCCTATTGTATTACCGGAATAATTGATTTCAGTGGAAGGGGATAATGTGTGTACAATCCCAATTGTGGCAGACTAAGCCATTTCAGAGTTCAAAGATGAAACAAATATTATTGATTCAGATTACAACGAGGAAAATGAAATGAATAATGTAGCTTCTGTTCCAACGTTTTCAAAAGGAGGAACTTGATGGATAATGTGCGAAATTATTTAGACGCACATTCCAATGGTGAAATGAATTACAAAATGGACTATATCGAACAGTTTGTTGACATTTTGATGCTAAAAAAAAAAAAAAAAACAGTACAATCCAAAAACTTAATAAATTTTTTAAAAAAAATTTGCAAATTTTGTATTAAATTTTTTAAAGTTCTAGTGAATGCTTTTGTTTCATTAATTTTTACTAAATGTATGCATATATACATGTCTATGTAAATAAAATAAACTCTAATATACTTAATTTTGTTGATGTATGGGTTTTCTTACAATGTCCTTTAAAACGAAAAAATATTTCAGTCCCTTCAGCTTCATGTTAAGCGATTTTCACTGTATTTTTAAAATGCTTACTAATATTAATATGAATACACTTACATAAGAATGGATCCTTTTTCTTATTATATCCTAACTATTTTATTGCTTTTATGTCCTTAATGTTTAATTACTTTCTATTGCTATCTAACACACTTTCTTTCTAGTCCCAATAGCTCCTGTGCGAGAATCTCTCCTGACAATAAATTCTACGTTCATCATCATCCACCTCATTAGCTGGAAGAGCGGTGGCTGTGCAATCAATTTCTTCGCCGTTCAATATAAGCCACTCAACCAGCCCGAGTGGATTCTTCTGTCGAGCAATGTGTTGCCAGAGCAAAGGACGGTCACTGTGACCGACCTGACCCCGGCCAGTCACTACATGCTCCTTATGACTGCCCACAACGATGCCGGAACGACGGAGGCCGAATACCAGTTCTCCACGCTGACACTTTGGGGAGGTATACTTAACTCTTTCCAATTAGTACCAATCACTGGAAGAAAAGAGAGAGGGGTATTCGTTAGGTTGTCACTGGGGATGAGTAATTGATGAAACGGTTCAATGTAAATGTAGGAGGGTTGTCAACAAATAGCAAATAAAGATTGGGTGTGGGATATTTCTGGAATTCGTTTAAGGAAAACGTGTTGTGTAGGGCGAAGATAACGTTTTAAATTATTTACCAAAATTACAGGAAAGCGCGTGCAGGATATTACTTTAAAATAATGTGCTGAGTATAAACAATTAATTTTATCAATAAGTATACGAAGAACGGGGTATTCATTACAGTGTCTTTTAATGAACATCTAGCTATAACTTTAAGGTATCCGACTACC
This sequence comes from Trichonephila clavata, assembly GCA_019973975.1. NCBI lineage: Eukaryota > Metazoa > Arthropoda > Arachnida > Araneae > Nephilidae > Trichonephila > Trichonephila clavata. Next base: position 45,439 of record BMAO01020612.1, read on the forward strand.
CTAAAATTGTGAATTTTATCAAAAATTGACAATTTGTTATGATTTTATTTTATAGGCCATCCTATTAGCTTTAAGTACCAAGTTTATTATTTTACGTTCACCAGATTTAAAAGTACAAGTGTTTTAGTAAAAGCAGATGCCATTACTTGAAGCAAGATGTCATTCTTTACTCGAAATGTGTGTTTTTTTAAAAAAGCTCAAACGGCAATTGCTAATATGTTTTGAAAATAATTAAATGAAATTTTTGTGTGTGTATTATGTATAATAGCAGAAGTGTTTTAACCTTCTGATTTATCAATCACTGGTTTAAAGCAAAATTTACAGTCCCTTATGTGAATATAATCACTGTTTTTTTAAGCAATTTCATATAATATCTAAGATAAAGTGCTTTAGTTCTCGTAAAAATCAAAATATCCTGAAGGTAATTTCAAAAATGAAGAACGTGAAGAACACATGATAATTGGAAATTTGTTCATAACCTTCTGGTACAGAATGGGCCCCGTTTATGTTATTTTTTTGTAAATTTTTACCCATTTTTTCCCATCTTAGTAATAATAATTTCTTTTTCTCATCTTAATTTTAACATATTAACAAATCTAAAAACCACAAAACAAGTTCCCATATATCCATTTAAAAAAATGTTATCGCAAATAGTCGGATACCTTAACGTGTACTAAATGAAACGGTAAATGCAAACAGAGTATTGGGTGGCACGATTATTGAATAAATACTGGAAATAGTCTATTATATTGGATTTACCAAAGTAAAACAGAAAAACGTTATTGGAGACCCGAATTAACTTAAAAATGACTTCACTATTACATTTGACTGTTCTTACTCTTTTAATTATATGTTATTCATAATCATATTTAACCTGAGATCAGGTGCGCAGGGTGTTTTGTACACCCCAGCAATAAGAAAAGCCACTCAAAATTCCAAAAAGAGTGTTGTAGGTTTAGTTTATACCAATCTTAGTCCTATTAGTATCAATAAATTAAATAATTTTATTTGTATAATTCAAAAAAAAAACATCGTGTACTTTATAAATATGTATATTAATTAATTAATTTTTTTTCATAATTAAATAAACGCGTTAAATGTTTGGGGTGTTCTCAACATCCCGTGACCAACGACAGAGCAAAAACAAGTGTGAGCAATTACATGGTTAATAGCCATTATATGAAAGAAAATCTTATGCATGAAACTTGGCTATGCATACGAAGTTCGTATACATTGGATTCTGTAATTATATGTTACATTATGATGTTACGCTCCATAGGTAAATGATACTAAGAAAAGAGTTTTATATGGGATGCCAGTAAATATAAAATTAATTATTTTTATTGAAACGTAAGTTTCAAAGGATTTTATTATAAACATGTGTGTCTACAAGGTATTAGCATTTGAGATGCGTTTTAAGCAAATTAGAAGTACCTAAACTAATTTTTTTGCAAATTAGATGCATATTTTTCAATACTTGTTTGATTATCAAACGGAAAACAAGCGGTAATATTCGCAAACAGATCACCTGAGGTTTCCACAATGCAATCGAATATAATTTCATAAAAATGGGAAAGGTATAATTGAAATAGTATTTGTTTTATGGATGAGATTATTCATATATTGAATGAAATACTTCCATTTGAAGATGTTTTTACTTGCTTATAATTATTATATCCTTACAATTTGTTAAGAGTTATGTTTATGCTTAAAATTGAAGCAATACATCTTGCTCGAAATAAAAGTTTTAAATTATTCTAAAACTACATATGCTTATTTAGTATTAATTCTTGACTATCTCAGAAATGAAGCATTAAACATTGCATTCTTCTTTAAAAGTCGTTGTAAAACCTGCAGCTGTAAATTTTTTTTTATTATTCTCAAAAAGTCATGGAAATGAAATTTTATTTGAGCTTCTCAGTAAATTATAGTACTTTTGAAATAGAAAATATGGGGCATCTTGGAAAAAGAAATTATAATGTATATTCAAACTTCTGATGCAAATCTAATTACTTATTTCTATTTAAATATATCAAATAAATATGCATTTTAATAAAAATAAATCGTAAAATCCATGAAACGATTTAAATATAATCTCAAAAATATCTGTTTATTATAACTTGAATGTGAGATAACACTTTAAATTGTAATAACTATTGATTCTATTCAGCAACAGCTCTAACAAACAATAAAAAAACCTATTATTTGTTACTTAGAATTGTTCTGGACAAATTGAATAATTATCTCAAAAAGGATATATTAGTGCTATGGAAATTATCTATACACATATATCTTATGAATAATACTCTTTATCATAATTCATAAATATGAAATAAAACTTTATAACAAGGAACAATTAAACTACATGTCAATTTCAATTTATTCGATGATAATATTGTGTCTTTAAGCATGACATATGTGTGAAAAAAATGAAACTTAAAGGATCAATGCTTAAATAATAAAATAAATTAGAAGTAAAAAAACTCTTTTAAAAACAAGATTTCATTTAAACGCGCTAAGAAGAATAAAATAAACTTTTTCTTTAAAACTTTTTTACTATCAACTTATAACGTCATTACACAATTTATATGATATAAAAGCTCGTCACGAGATTGAAGTACTCTTATTTACTTGGTTTGAAATTTCTAAAAATTAAAATCAATCAGATCAAGTTATTTAATTTGCTTGTTTATCTGCAGAGTTAAATCTCGCAACAAGCTTTTATATCATATCAATTGAGTAATGACGTTATAAGTTGATAGTAAAAAAGTTTTAAAGAAAAAGTTTATTTTATTCTTTTTAGCGCGTTTAAATAGAAACTTGTTTTTAAAAAAGCTTTTTTTTTTTACTTTTAATTTATTTTTTACTTTTTAGTTATCACTGGATCCCTCACCTTTTATTTTCTCAGTCTGTTCATCTCATTCAACGCATCATCGTTCCTAGGTGTTTTCCGGTTATTTTCGAACAGTCTAGCTAAATGAATTCTCGCAAAAAAGATACTAGACGGAAAACACAATTTTTTTCTAAAATCCGTAATTTTTAAGCAATTTTTTAAATCTTCGTACATATCTTGGGTAATATTGTTCTACACACGAGGAATTTTTTTTTGTATGAGATTATCTTCATAAATGACAAAGTTATTAAATGTTTAATTAAAATTTTGAGTATTTTTTGAAAAATCGTAAAACAAAGTTTTCACTATTTTATTTTTTAAATGACTGATTCTAAAAGAGCAAAGCATGAGCTTTTTTAGTACGGAATGTTGATTCATTTAAACAAAAAAAATAATGCTCAACGATTTAGATATTTTCAAAAAAACGCATTGGTTTTGACTCATTTAAAAAAATCGTAAGAAATACAAATATTATTATTTGGAAAAAACATTATACCGTATCGGGATGAAATAAGTCATCTTTCTGATTCTGTAATTATTTTTTGTTTGAGTTTCATAGATTAAAGTTAGACAAATTTTTTAAAGAATTTCTACAATATTCCATCTCAGTTTAACTTGGCAGCGTTGAGAAAGGTATACAATGTACCAATCTACTTGAAAAATAGCTCTACTTTTTTGTTTAGAATTTAAATCCAAGAAATTGATGGAAATTCGTAAAAAAGTTGTATACGTTGTAGAAATTAGATTATATTTACGTTGAAGAAATGTGATTATTTTTTAGACAGAGTTAATTAATACAGTCAATAGCACAACGTTGTGAAATTCCAGTTTGGCTGAAAACCGATTTGAGACGCCAACTTTTGTCATTGTTGTAACAATAACATTATTACAACAATGCAGACATATCGAAGTTGGCACCCAAAACTAGTTTTTTAATATTTTTAATTAATATTTCTTTAATTAATTGCAATATCGGAATATAAATGGTCAAAACATGCATTGTCATCCAAACTAAACGTGCATACAAAATTTCAACTCAATGAGTTGAAGATATCAGCTTTAAAATTGAGTTGCAAGATACCACCCGAACAAATTAAATATATACATACATTGTAAGTTAAATAAAAGCTTGTAAAAATTAAATAATTTCGTTCAGAAATATATTTTGAAACAATTAAGTAATATATTACATAGCAATGAAATGGCTAACTTATCAGTAAAAGCAGTACCAGTAAATCGTACTTATGATAAAATTATGAATTCCTTGGGGAAATAATAACTTACGAGGCAGAAATACGTTTAAGAAAAGCAAAAATATCAAAAGGGAAATAAAAACGGAAATAAAAGAATATTTTTCCTCACTGAAAATATTTTTCTGTTGTATTATTAAACGTTAAATTTTAAACATATAAAAAAATCAAAGTTAAACAATAATGTAAAATTTTTTCTATTCTTTGTCTTTAAACAGTTTTTTAATGTTTGAATAATGGAATTTTTTTCACATGAAATTGTTAAATTCTTTTTATTCTGTCTGCAAATGAAATCTGACAGACTGTAATTTTTACTATTTATTTTGTCGTATGTTTCAAATACTTTTTAGTTATAGGAAGTTATAATATTTAGTTATATAGACTTTATCTTTGTTGCTAGTTCTAAATTTATTTTGAGTAAAATATTTCATCATAAAACGGATCATTTGAATAAAGGAGGAATACGGAGACAAATAGAAGTTTTTGGTAGTTAAGTTTTGTGCTTGTGAAAGATTATTTTTTTACATTTTGACTTACATTTTCACTTTTTTACCTTTTCACATTACGAAAAAAAAATTTTTTTTTAATATTTTTTTTTATTTAAAACATTTTATGTATACCGTTTTGATAAAATTAATGATTCAGTGGCATACACAAGATTTTTTCAAGGGGGCCCAGGGTTGGTAGCCCAACATTCTTGTATCATATCCCAATACGCTGTCAAACGTATTCTTTTGATTTTGTCGACTGTCGGGAACAAACAAAAAGTAAAAAATAAATTAAAGAATAAATACCTAGCATTACTTTATAAAATTAATTATTAATAACAAATACTTATTTAAATTTTACGTACTATATGCATATGATTATAATCAATCTAAAATAATCAAGGTACATGGGGGAGGTGGATCCGGGGGCACCCCCTTGTGTGCGCCACTGTAATGATTGAATTTATTTCTTAATGTCTCCGAACTCCAGGAAATGAGAAAAAGAATGTAATGAAATACAGAAAATAATCCACGCATTTATAATTATATACACAAAATAATCAGCATCATTGTGAAAAATGAAGTTAGAAAAATAATAATTTTAATTTACAAATCATTAAACCATAAAATTTATTTAACCTTAAAAATGTATATCATACAATAAATTAACATACTCGGAGGTTAAAAAAGTCATGGTATACCTCTTAATACCGTGACGGATCTCTTTTTGCCCAGCGAGTTGCAGCTACTCGAAGTGGCGTGGATTCAGCAAGTCGTTGGAATTCTCTTACAGAAGTAATGAGTCCTACTACATATCTTGTCGCCCATCCGGTACAGTGGTTAGCGACGCTGGCTGCTATGCCGTAGGGCCTGGGTTCGAATCCCGGAAAAGGCATGGATGTTTGTAGATGTATAGTGCCTTCACGGCATGGGGGTACTCTAAATAGCCGTCGAACTTAAGTCCTCTCGTGAGGTTGGTGGAAGGGGAAGAGAGACGGGAGGCCCCTGACCACTCCCAGGGTGTTCTCCCTCAAAATTGGGGTGGATAAACGAGCCAAATCGTACTGTCACCTACATGGTGCTACGGCTAACGACAGGCGTACAATATAGCCCGTTGCCATGAGGAATTTCGTGGGCCTTGATCTGACTACGTTAAACAGGTGGCATTAGCAACAACAACATCTATAGCAGTCCATAATTGCGAAAGTGTTGATAAGGTAGGATTTTGTGCACTAAGTGACCTCTCGATTTTATCAAAAAAATGCTTGAGAGGATTCGTTTGAGCAATCGAGCACCCAATCATTCTCTGGGGGTGTCTTCAGAATGTTTTTCAAACCAATCGGAAACAACTGCGGCCCAGTGACCTGGCGCATTATCATCCATAAAAACTTCATTATTGTTTGGATATATGAAGTCCATGAATGGTTGAAAAAATTTCAAAGTAGCTTTGAGTCATTGTTTGGTTCAATTGGACAGAAGATACAGTCCATGTAAAAGTAGCCCACATCTTCCTGGATCCGCCACCAGCTTGCACAACTTTTACCAAATGTTGACAACTTTGACACACAATTGAGCCCTATCATCGGTTTTTACTAAATTCATTCTTGGTCGATCTGACCAAACCATAATTTCCCAGTACTATAGGATCCAAACGATATGGTAACGAGCCAGAAGAGGCTCATTAGCTTATGATGTGCTGTTAGTAAGGGCACTCGAGTCGGGCTTCTGCTGCCATAGTCAATTAAAGCCACATTTCACCGCATTTTCCTGATATACACGTCCATCGTATGTCCCGCACTGGTTCTTACGATTATTTCATGCAGTGTTGCTTATGTGTTGATACTAATAATTCTATTCGCCCATCGTTGATCTTGATTATTCAGTGCACATGGTTGGTCAATGTTTTATCTATGGTGAGAGGGCTATGCCTGAAGTTAGGTATTCTTGACACGCTCTTACCCTATGGATCTGGGAACATTTTTTGAATTGCATAACAATTTTTTAAAAGGAATGTTCCGTAATCCTTGCTCCAATTACCATTCCGCTTTCAAAGTCTGTTAATCGCCGTCTTGCTACCATATAATCACATTAGAAACATTTCACTTGAGTCTTTTGAGTAGAAATGATTGTCCTACCAATGCACTGCCCATTTATACATTTTTCACGTGATACTACTGCTCTTTATATTTTTACATATATTGTTATCCCATGTTTTTTAAATTTCGCATCGTCAGAGCTCAGATGTCTCTCTCTGGGGAGGAAATTGGGCATCAAAATTACTCGCATCAATTGGTATCACCTATATGGTTCCGCACTAAAAAGTGTTGCCAACTCCTGGGGAATGCACTACATCCGCAATGGTAAAAATACCAATTCGTAGCCCCATTGGAAAAAAAAACAACTTTTGTATTTTGAGTATGTGATAAGTATTATAAGTGCTTTAATTCATCTTTATAATGCAAAATTAAAATCGTAAGCTCTTCAGACTATATTTTGCAAAACATTTACGTACAAATTATTATAATCATTGCATATATTTCAAAAGAATTCAGTAAATTAAATAAGTGAATAAATTAAAATACTTTTAGAATAATTTTTCCCGCATTTACGCTATTTTTTTCTCAATAATATACAATGTAAAAAATATTAACATTCTCATCTATATAATCAAATCCTTATTTCTATTTCTATTTTGAAAAGTGTTATCCATGAAAACCTAAGCCATAAAATGTATAATGTCGAGGCGTTAAATTTACTCGCTGTATACTTAATAATGAAAGGAATAACAATCTGAGACACTCCAAATGCAAGTAGTTTTATAATGATAGGTATATGTTTACATTCGAGCAATTAGACACAACAAATCTTATCCCGCACTCACTCCACTGATAAAAAAGAAATACTATCATTATCCGATGGGATAAAAGCTTTTTGCCGCTTGAATGACTATGTTAGTTTTCCTATTTTTCTTCCGAAGCGCAGGATTAATGACGCCCGATCGCTCACAAAACTCACTCCATTGAAAGGAAGACTTGCTGATAGCGGATTACGAGTAATCCCAAACAAACAGTGTCAACTCGAACTTGTTAGCAGTTTCCGGGAATCCCAAAGCATGCTATTTGCGTAAGAGATTAAGATTCTAAGTCAGCCACAGCTTCGTGTTATCATTAGTATTCTGATTCCTCTGATCTAGGAGAGTTTCAATCATGGTTGAAACAGAAATGCATTTCTGCTTCGAATATTCACGTTTTGTCACGAACATTCGGAGAGAAAGATTCCCATTAAAACTTTGGAAGTGAAAGGTTGCATGACTTAGGTTAAAAGGAGACAACTGAGGCTTAGAAATTAAGGGAATTCAAAGCAGTAGCTAAATATAATGAGCGAGGCATTCTCTTTCTCGGAACAAAATTGGAGAACAAGCAAGGATTAAATCGTTACGTAAGATGAACTGATATTGTTTAAAGGCTTTAATCCAGCATTAAAGAAAACAATAAAAAGCCCACAATTTGCTAATAGCAATACCTAAAAAACATCCGCAAAAATAATTAGAGTTAGTAAATAGTTTGCTTTGATAAAATAATTTAAGCACTATGTGATGTAAAACAGATAGTAAAATGTTTAAAATAAGACTGACTTTATAACGTTGTTGCAAACATGTGTCAAGTTGGGAATGGATTTATATCGTTCCCTTAACTCATCTTTTAAAGTGAGTTATTCTTAAAAATTTTGCATAAAACAAAACATAGAGAAGGAAAAACCAAGAGATTTTATTCTTATCAAAGATATATAAAGTTTCGCAATGGGATCAGAACAATATTCATTAACATTAGAACGTACATCGGTGTCGATTGGGCACCGGGAACTGTTTAGTTTGTTCTCCTTTCAGCATTTTTGCCGATAATTTAAATATTTTTCGTAACTTTTAATCATTTCATACAGAAAAAAAATTGTGATTCTAGTTTAATTAGGAGAGAATTTACTACTAAATATTCCTAGAATCTCCATTGGTGTCATTTCTACCACAAGACAATTTTTAATCATCAATTGCTGTCGTTCAGCAAAATATATTTCACTAAGTAGATAGAATTAGTACAACAAACACCTGGAAGAAATATTGCTCATTTTTTTACCTTTAATGCAGTGTTATTGGTTTCACAGCGGAAATGAGCCAGTTATAGTAAAATCATTGTGTCTAAGCGTTTCGTTACATAGTATTTATTTGCTTATCTGCTCATAAAAAAATTTCATTAGATTTTTGAACCTTGTGCAAAGCAGACACCCTGGTCCGATGACTCGTAGGAAAGGTCTAAGTCCTGATGAAATTGTTAATTTGTTGCAAGAGCTTTCTGAGAACGAATCGGATGGTGGTCAGATGTCTTCTAATTCAGATTCTGATGAAGACATAAGATTGGGTGAAAGGGATTGCGAAGAATTTGAAGAAATTCAGATAAGATTGATAATATGGGAAAATGACTACAACTTAATAATGATAAATGCTTTATTGAACAAAATGAAGGATGAAATAATTAAACTATAGTAAACACCAAAGGAGAACGTCTTCCTCCTACGTCTAGAGCTTAGCGTCTCTAACGTCCGTCTGCCTCATTTCCCGTGTGTCCTTCAGTCGGACATTCCTGGCGGGGTGTGACGTCAGTGTGGACTACTCCACCCTAAGTACTGGGGGAGTAGATCGCTAAGTTAGGGGTTGTGACATCGCACATATCCAACCCTACAATAATATTCCAGTAAATACTGTTATATATGTCGATAGGGATGGCACAGAATGATTACCGCATAATAGTAACGTTCCTGGCTGATTTACGACTTGAAATGTTTTGCAACAAAGCTGTGATCCAACAAGCTTCACGAAATATAATGTCAACGTCAATTTTTATGATACAAAGGGTCATACTATATGAAAATTACATGAAATACTATTAAAGAGTCTTAAAACGAAACCCTAATAAACAATAATCCTGTAATTATTTAGTTATTACAATTATTTTATATATTTTATATCGTGGTGTCGAATCGACACCACAGGATAATCGAGACCTCGGACGTTCTAGAGTTAATGAATTTAGATGTGTAACGAATCCAACACTTCCCTCCTGGTCTCTCTCTCGACTCAGAGAAAGACTCTCAGTTTAATCTTATCCAAAGGTTAGCAGCAACTAGGTTGGTTAAGTATAGTCCTATACCACAACGTCTATTCCCTTTCGTATTTTTTTCTAGGCTATGATGTCAATAAATCCTAATGTGAAATAATTAAGCGTGCTGTTACAGAAGAATATAATCAATATCTATGGATTAAATATAATTGATGAAAGAATTGACAGAATTTAATAAAATAACTGTCACTCAACAAAATTTCGAGCTTAAAGCTATTATAACTTGTGAGATACAAATATGATTTAAATTTAGACAAAATATTACGTATCAAAAGAACATACTAGGTTTTTTATTATTAGTACTGATGGCACATACCTTTATCTTGTAATATTTTGAATTGCTTCTAAATACATGTGTATCTAAAAATTAAAAGTTTCATGTTACGATTGAATGAAAAAATTTGGAATTAGCAACTTGATATTAAGATATAAGTTTTTAAATAATGAGATTAAGATGTCACAAAAAAAAAATACATATGGAAAAAATCAAAAAAATTTCAAACATAATAATTTTACAATGATGTAATGTGACTTTTACAATAATAACAAAGAAAGTGGCTTTATTCTCTATAGAAAATGGAACAAAAAATCGTTCCTAAGGAAAACTTAACTTTAAACAGGCTATTTTTATTTTAAGTTTTTGTTATTTAAAATTTATTTAAGTAATACATAGACGCTAAACACAAATTAGAGCATAAAAATTTCGCGGCATTCTTTAACTTGTATACATAGTTTGTTTCTTGTTCAACTGTAAAAAAAATTAAATAAGATATATGAAATGATTATTTGATTTCGCCATGGAACGAATGATCTTAATGATGTCTGATTGTACAATTCTGTCACAAAAATTATCCTTGATTGATATTAAAAAATAGTACAATGTGCGTGGCGAAGGTGCTTTCAGAGCATATATGAGTTTCATATGTTTTTTCTGGCCTTAATTAAGGTCGTGGTAGCATAATGATCATGCCCACGGACTCGTCACCGGGTGCGTCATAAGTTCAAGCTCAAGTGCTAGTGAAGATATTCCGTTTAGCCCTTTATTTACTTCAAATTTTTCATGCAATATATATATATATATATAAAGGAGAAAAGCGACTCACTCACTGACTGACTGACTAATCACGATATCTCCGAAACTATTCAACCTACAGACTTGAAATTTGGTAGACATGTTCCTTTCATGGGTAGAGATCAGCTAAGAACGAATTTTGCGAAATTCGAACCGCAAGGGGCTTTACGGGGGTGTTAAGGGGTGTTATAAATAATTGTTTCTATTTTTACACTACTCAACGTACAATCTTGAAATTGGGTAAGCAGATTCCTTTCATAGAGTAGAGATCCGCTACAAAATGGGTTTTGGGAAAATAGCCCCCCAAGGGGTGGTGAGGGGGAATAAGGGGCGTAAAAGATAAATACTTTCATTTTTAAAATACTTGACCTACCGGCTTGAAAATTGGTAGGCATAGTTCTTTCGTGGAGTTAATATCCTCTCCAAATTAGATTTTGGGAAAATTGACCCCCAAGGGGTGTTGAGGGGTCTCAAGGGGCGCTTAGACTCTCAGTCTTCAAATTTGGTAATTCTTTTCTTAGAGTAGAGATACGCTACAAAATGGGTTTTGTGAAAACTAACCTCCAAGTGGCGTTGCGGGGGCTCAAGGGGGGTTATAGATAATTATTCCCATTTTTAAACTATTAGACGTACAGTCTTGAAATTTGGTAAGCATATTTCTTTCGCTGAGTACAGATCCTCTATAAAATGGGTCTCGCGAAAATTAACCCCCAAGTTTCATTTCGGGGGATTAAGGGGTGTAATAGATAAATATTTCCGTTTTTAAACTATCCGATCTACCTGCTTGAAAATTGGTAGGCATATTCCTTTCATGGAATAGAGTTCCTCAAACAAAGAGTAAAACAAAAAACGACACCCAAGGAGGGTTGCAAGGGGTAAATGGGAGTTATAAGGAAAAAATCCTGTTTTAGAATTGTTAGACCTGTGTACTTGAAATTTGTTAAGCATGTTCCTTCTGTTGAATAGGGATCCACTAAGAATGCATTTGACGGGAATCAACTCCTGGGGAGCAAGGGGTTACTGGAGCGTGTTAACAAAAAATTTCTTTTTTCGAACTACAAGAACTATAATAATGGAATTTGGTTTATATTTTTCTTTTGTTGAATTTAAATCCGCTAAGAACGGTTTTTGGGAGAACGACTCTCAACGGGATTACGAGGGGGGGGGGGGGAGGCGGGTATTGATAGAAATTTTTTTGTTTTTTCCCTATTAGATTTAGATTTGAAATTTGGCTTCCATGTTTATTTTATGGAGTAGAGATCCACCTAAAATTGGTTTTGCGGAAATCCACTTGGTTATAGAGTTACGAAAGTGTAAACATCATTCTATACTCAATTTTAGAGAATATTAGCTAATACAAATTAGTAGTTCTGTCCTTTTTTTATCAAAAGGGGAGAGTTACAAGTATAAGTATATTTTTCAGTACAATAGAATTCTTAATGCTAGGACATAGAAATCAATATTTTATGTATATAAGCAGATACATTTATAAAACATGAAATACCCAGCGAAGCTGGAGGGTAACGGCTAGTATATATATATATATATATATATATATATATTGAATCAGTGCATTGAAAATTAAGGGATATGCATAGATAAAATACTCAAATTTGGGAAATTTAATTCGTTAGAGCTAATTAATTAGAATGGTACTTTCAAGTACCTTCAGTCCACAAAGGTCTCAAATATTCTCATAATACGAACAGACCGAATCACTTTTTCAACGCAGTTTTAACACCTAAAAATGCTAAATAGCCAGAGAAGCCTTAATATTTTACAGCAAATGTCTATTTATTTTTTAAAGATTATTAAATTTTTAAAATTTATTTACTTTTTTCACATAAGCTTAATTTGATGATATTCAAAGAGTTAGTTTTTTTCATTAATACACAGAAATTCATTACACGTTGTGCGTGTTGAGTGAGGTTTCGATTGAATGTTTTTTAAAGTACTGCATCCTGGGGCTGCTGTATTTTCTTAACATGAACTCCTGCACCTTGAGTTAAGTCTCTTGATTGTCCTTCTAAGAATATAATGAAAATTCCAGAAAACAACTTATTGGGACTGCTTCATCTGAAAAATCATCTGTTAGTACATCATTGATTTCAGATAGTAGGCTCTGTAATAAATCAAAAGCCTCTTGAAGACAAAGTTTATTTTTCCCAGACATTCTAAGGAAAGGAAATAATAATAATAATAGGACCTTGAAAATCTCCTATTATTGTTGAATCTCATTTAGAAAAAAAATTTAAAATGCTGTTAATTTTTGAAATAAGAATATATAGATATTTTATTTAATTGTGGGGGGAAAAACAAGCTCAGATATAAAGTTCAAAATTTTTAGAAAACGTATAAACAAAAAAGCAAATTAAATAAGTTAAGCTAAAAGAAATGCCAAAAAAAGCATATGTCTATTGCACTATATAGTGACGACTATACAACACAACAAAAACAACAATAAGCCACACGGACGAAAAAAATAACCAAGTTCTTGCTCCAACACTCTTTGTGCTGTCGGTACTTATAAGTACCACAAAGTTATTCAGCTGTAAATTTAATTATATAAACTGTTATCTTAAAATAAATAGTCAAATCGTTTTCTAAGGTCTTCTTGAACATATAAAAAATAAGACACCTTTTAACATTACTACCTTTTCGAAACAAAAATCACAATCCGATCAAAATGTCAGCTCAAAACGCAATTTCTGCTATAAGACTATTCGCATTCTGCACTAAAATGTTTATCATAGAACCCGTGCTGCCATATATCTTGAAAGAGTGGATTTAAAAGAATATTCCTGTTAAGTATCGTCAGATGATTCGTAAAAATAGTTATTCCTTTCAGATTATTCGCAAACTGTGGGACGCGCCCCACTAGGGGGGGGGGCGTAATAACTCTACAAAAGGGGAGCGAGCATACTGAAAAGTCGAAAATAAAATATTATTTAAAAAAATTATCAATTTATTGAAAGTAAACAAACAAAATGCATTCTGGCATAATAAAAATCAAATTTAACATTTACACTGATATAATACACTAATAAATGTATCAGTACTGCACAATGTATATTATAATTAATTTAACAATACCAAGTTAAGAATAAGCTTAATAACTGCTAAACCCTAATCCTCTGATATAAGTAAATCCTTCGAAAACACAAACACACTGTTAAGATCCTTTTATTGCATTCCAAACCCTTCGGAATAATTTTATGTAAAACAGTGCACAGAAAATATCGTACTTTGGAAATACGTACTGTGGGGCGTACATATACGTCCGTGGTATTTAGTGCACCGGTTGAGCGAGACGTATATATACGTCGATGGTACTTAAGAGGTTAAAGTCGTATTATAGCTTTAGTGTCAAGGTATAGTATTATTGAATTTATGCATTTTTATTTGTGTGGAATGGGGACGCGATGAAAATTATGACTGAATATTGGATGGCAAATATTGAGAGTTTAAGAAGCACTGATGTAACTTTAAAGTGAGTGGTACTTATAAGTACCGTCGGTAGATAAAGGGGGTTAGAAGGGTTGATGTACATTAAATCTGCCGAGGCTGAAAGTCGTCCCGTTTGCATGGTGGGGAAGTGAGGGTGTACCATGTCAGGTGTCATCCTCGTCACTTCAGCTTGGTTTAAATTACGAGGTTCGTCTCCAATAGCTCTCACATTGTTTGTAATATGACGTCCATAAAACACTACTCACTCAACGGCTCCAACCGAAACAAAATTTTTACAATTCTGTTGGCTCTGAAAAATTGTTTTGGTGGGTCGAATAATTTACCCCTTACTCTTTTTAGAAATTAATAATTACAACAGAAGTAAATAGAAGTAAGCTATTTGTAACTAATAGAGATAGAATATAAGTGGTACAAATATAAAAGTAAATTCCACACACAGAATTTTTCCTTTTCATCCAAAACCGTACAAAAAATGAAGTATTACAGAAAATTAAGAAAAGTATGTATAATTTGTGCAAATTTATAAGCGTAATATTCTAACAAATGTATACAGTTTATAATAATAGTTTTCATTAGCCTTATACAAGTCATATTCTAAAGTAACTTTATTGGTCACAAGGAATTGCCAATTTTTCCCTCTTAGCTACTTTATTCAATCAGTTAAATATTCTAAAAATAAAATCTCGAGATGAGGTGGGTAGTATTCAAGTATCACTTTAACAAGTGATTTGCTGAACCCAGCAGAAATAAGAAGGCAAAGAAGAAAAGAAAATAAGAATCAATCTCTTTGACTAAATGGGAATTAGCTGAGTTTCTTCACTGACAAATTATCAGTACTCACCAAATTTAGCTAAAACGTTGCCCAATTTTCAAAATATTTATAATTTTTGAAATTATTTACATAAGTATACGAGTCTGATTCTTATTCTTGCGAGATAATTTCAGCATCTTATGTTTCATTAGTTCTTTATAGAGAATATAATATTAAATGATGCTTTTTAAAATTATATTTTGAGATTATTCCCTTAAGTTTTTGACAATTATTTGAGAAAATGCGAGCAAAATGTTTGAAATGAGTATCGGGGTCTTTTGGAAATCCAGACATAGGTCACAATGACTTTTCACAGGATTTCGAGTTAAATTTTTCATCAATATAGTTGTGACGGATCTATCTGTGACTATATTAACACCTTGGGGACTCTTCTGTGAAAAAATAATTTCAAATCAACCAACTTTCGCCGACCAAGAAAGCGTGAATAAGTAAATGAAATATATTATATAAATTCTGTTTTCGCGAGTTTGTGTGTTGGCACATTGGAGTTGGCAAGTAGGAGTTAGCATAGAGTCTGCGACTTAGTTTGTTAGTTGAAGATTGAAAGATAGTGGAATTATTAAGAGGTCGTGGAGTTGTCCAGGAAAACAGATTACACCAGTGAATCCAACAACATTGATCGATCCCGATAAAGATCACCTGCAAGTTCCCAGTGTAGGATCCGATGCCATTAAGAGTACAGGTATCGTGAGCTTGATTAATTAGAAGTCATGTTATTAGTGTGCAACGTAGTTATATTTGAGCGTATTTAAGCTATCTTAGATTCAGTTGAGGGTCCGTAGTAGTATCCCCGTGTTATAGAATCTCCCCTCCACGCTCAACTAAATATTTAATCGTCTTCCTTAATTAGATTGCTATTGTGTCTGATTGATATTTTGGTAACACTAAATTAATTAGATTGAAATCATGTCTGATGATCATTCAGTTTCTCCCACACACCTAGCCGGGTTTATAGGTAGACAAGGGGTTTCAGAGACAAGTATGAACCGACAGGTATTACACACTTAATAGTTATCCTTAAAAGTAGTTCATTATTTAACTAATAAGTTATTTTCTAGTCGTTTATTGTTTTTTTAAATGAATGAATAGAGTGACATTCATTGTTCAAATCAGCCTATCCATTGCTTCAAAGATAACTTAAAATGTCAGCAATTACTCTGAGATTTTTATCATGAACGGGGCACGTATGTGTGCATTTTAGATGTTTATAAATTTTTATGTTACTTTTATAAAAAATAATATTCTTGAATTGACTAAAATCTAACCTTAGATATATTTTATGAGTTTGAGATGAGAGGAAAGCATATATATAATAATAAAACTAGCTATCATAATAGTTTACTTTTCCCTTTGTTACATCGAAAATCCCGAAATCTTAATTTTCCTTAACATGGGGTAGGTTCATGAATTTCGGCCCCCCAAACACATTTTTAATTTTTCCCATTTTTAATAAAATATGAATTTATACGCTTCTAATGGTGCAAAACTTATCAATCTACGTGCAGCAGAAGTATTTTTAATAGTTTTTTGAAATCATTTTACCACCTGTTAAACTCTACTAAAAATCCATTACTAAAATCCATTTTTCTCTCAAAACTAACATTTTCACCATGTAAGGAACAGTTGTTCCTAAACTGTTGCATTTATTAATTTATAAATTTGCTTAATTAATAATTGCACTCTAATACATACTTTAATCGAGGGATTTTTTTCAAAAAAATATACTGACCTAATTTATAGCATTAAACATCATGAAATTTCACTGTTATTGAAAAAAAAACCAGATTTGTGCAAAAAATATTTAAAAAAATATATAACTAGGCATCCTAACCATAAAATCTGTGATTAAAGTATATATTATGGTTCGAAGAATAGTCAGTAAAAAAATTGGAGATTTTTATTCAATAGAATGTTTATAAATGTTCCATAAAAATATCTATTTTTAACATTACTGAGATACAGATCCTGTTTCGTGAACCTAACCCCTTAAATAAAAACTAGGACTAATTTTGAGAAATTTTGAAATTAATTTGATCATGAGACTATAAGAACAGCTTGGCATTAAATACCGACAAACGACAAGAATGATTTTCCTAGAAACAATAGTTCAAATAAGTCAGAAAAATACCAATTGATATAAAAGCTCTAAAGGGAACAGGAATTCCACTGTAGTTGGAGTTATTTATGTGGAGAAGGGATTCTGTACATCGTTTTTTTTTTTGTGATAGTTCAAAATTTACTACTGTGCTTAGGACTTAAATTGATATTTAAAAAAAATAATAAGCAAAATCAGCCATAATTTAACTGATTGAGCATAAAGATTTCATTTTAAAAGATGAGAATCAAATTAGGTTCTTATATCTGAAAGGAACTCTAATTAAGAATTAATTTGATTCTTGCATTCAAATCACGCAACTCATTAAGTTAATTATCAAGATCTCAGTAGTAATTCCCAGCAACCTATACATTTACTATTCTCTTATTAAAAGATAATATTTACAGAAGCAAAAAAAGATTCTAGAAATGAAATAGATGAAAAACGCAATATCAAAGATAAGTAATTAATATCGGGGAGTTTTATGCATAGTATAATACTGTGCTTTTTTATTTTCTACGATCGATTTATTTTTAGGAGGAGAAAAAAAAACCTTCTCTCTTTGTTGAATGAATATTTTTGATAATATCACCTTACTAATTAAGAATATTAGTAATGACAAAAAATCTTTGTAAGATTGAACAATGCTATCCGCGCGAAAGTTTTGCACGATTCCTTATTTATATACGTCTAATACTCATTAGATAAAAACATGGTTTCCGCAGTTTAAAAACAGCAACAAAATTCTAAAAAAAAATTACAAATACAGCAATATTTTTCTTTGATTTTACTATTGTCGTCTTACAAAAAATAGTAAAAAAGGGGCAGATGAAACTTTGATTATTCCTACTTTTGTTGTACGAACTTATTCTTTTCCGTACATGTAAAAAAAAAAGAAAATAATACCACTAGACAAAATAACCATAAGATTCAGACATGCTGGAAAAAAAGTACGTTTAAGATAAGAAAATAATAAATCACACGTTTTGGGCATGTTGCTTAATTAACTAGAAACATATTTTTCGATTTTTTTTTCGTTGTTTTTAATGGTATTGTTTTGTTACTTGGATAAGGGATTGTGCGTGTGGTTTTTTTTAAAAAAAATTCTTTATTTCTCGAGACAAGAATTATTTTAGTTGCTTTCCAAAAAACACTGCTTTTCGTTGATTAGGTTTTGGGTGTTTTTTTTTTCTTCAAGAAAAGGTAACAAAAAATATTTAATGTAAAATTATGGAAGTGAAGTATGCTGAATTCTTGCATTTCTTTAATTACTACCCATAAAATCCTAAATCATCGTTCAAATCGAAAACACTAATTTTCGAAAAAATATATACGAGGATAAAAAAGAAAAAGAAATACGTAGTTCAGCTACGTCTCTCTTTTTCATTCAAACATTATGAATAGGTTTTAAATAAATTGCTTCACGGAATAGTCTATTTTGTCGGAGAATTTATTGTGGAGATTTTTATAATGTTATGGTTCTTAATAATAGTCTTTTTAATGTGTGTGTGTGAGCCCAAATAAATATTATATTATATAAAAAATAGATTAACTTCGTGTGCTGTGTTTTCCAAACATAATAAAAATGTAAATGGTTCTTTCTCATATTTATAACGTTTAAAATGTTATTTAAAGCTTTGTGTTTTCGTTTCAATGAGAAAAAAAAATCAAGAACCTTAAATTTCACAATTAGCAAATTAAAAGCTAAATATTAAAAAAATAAATGTACAGAATATGTAAGAAAAACGTAAGTATATTTTTAGTGAGAGTAAAAAATTCTTGCCAAATGTTATAGCATTTACTTTAAAAAAAAAATATCTAACGCAAATATATTTTTTAACAAAAGAGTAATAATTTATTATTATTTATAAATAAATAACTTATGATTCATATATAAATTGAGTTTTTAAGTAATGGAATTTAAATTTTAAATAATGCATAATATAAAATTCTTTTTATTTTCTGAATTCTGCCAAAATAAATAAGGATAGCTAAAGTTTTCTAAAAACTTTGATGTCTCTAAAATATTGATCTGTAACGGTGCTTAATGTTATTACTGGGTTAAGTCTAAAAGTAATGATCACAATCTCGGGGATAAAAATAATACATTTAATAACCTAAATTTCACAATTACAAAAGGATGGTTACACAAGACCTTACAAGATAAATACAATTAAACATTTAGAGGAACCAATTAAATTAAATTTTAGTTTAAATTTGGTTCAAGATCGGACGGCGAGGTGGTTGATCCTCTTGACATTCGGGATTTTTGAAATGGGATTTGGGCTCTCTCTGATATTACAAGCAGTTGATTCTCAGTTCATACTACTGTTACTAATGTGCCCATAACGTAGCGACATCTATATTCTATCCTAGGAATTATAGCGTGCGTTACAGTTCTTTGAATATATTTGTAATACTTGAAATCTTTGTAATATTAGAAATTAGAATCGTTTAATATTAGAATCTTTGTAATATTAGAAATAAAAACACTGAGCATATATATTGTGAGCGCGACCTATTTGGAGCCGCTCCTTCACCGTATTGCCTACCTAATGGCGTGGGGGGGGGCAAAGCATCATCAGAAACTTCCATAATAACTATTTTTTTTTCCCTATTCAAACACACTAATCAACCACAAGTGAAACTACAAGAGGAGACTCTAGGAGTGATATACAAAGAGAGCAATCTATTCTAAAAGAACAAATCTAAGCAAACAAGCGCAAGCGATCTGTTTAGTTTAATCTGATTCAATCTATCTTAGATTCTTAAACCTTAATCCACTAATTTATTATAGTGATAATCTCCTTCCTAAACTCAAGTTTGTGACGGATCTATACGCGGTTCTTCTAATCCCTTCATGATTCTTTAAGGAAAATATTTATTTCAACCAACTTTCATCGAGTAAGGAAGCGTGATTATGTAAATGAAGTGCATCATATAAATTCTGTTTTCGTGAGTTCGTGGGTTGACACGTTGGAGTTGACATTTTGGAGTTGGCAAGTAGGAGTTAACATAAAGTCTGCGAGTAAGTGGTTAGTTGAAGATTGAAAGAGAGTGGAGTTAGTTAGAGGTCTTGGAATTGTCCAGGAAAAAGATTATAGAGCGTGGATCCTACGAGATTGATCCAGCCGAAAAGATCACCTGCATGTTTCCAGTGTAAGATCCGATGCATAAAAAGTACAGGTATTGTGCGCTTGATTAAGTAGAAGTTAGCTTATTAGTGTGCGACGTAGTTATATTTGAGAGTATTTAAGCTGTCTTAGATTCAGTTGAGAGTCTGTAGTAGTATCCCCGTGTTATAGAATCTCACCTTTTCGCTCTACTGTTTAATTATCTACCTTAATTATAGATTTATCTTGTGTCTGATTGATATTTGGAATTAATAAATTGATTAGATTGAAATCATGTCTGTGGATCATTCAGTTTTTTCCTCACATCTAGCCGAGTTTGCAGGTTGACAAGATGGTTCAGATGTAAGAAGGAACCGACCGTTATATCACAAGTTGTGATAATGAGATAAATCTCACTTACAAGTCACCGGAACATTTCTCCTGCTTCTTCTATCTTACATTTACAAAACCTTGACTTTGTATAGTCAAACTAATTTAAATATCAAGGTTTCTTCTTGAGGGATAGCTGTGAATTAACGCGAAAGCTAGCCCCAAAGTTTCCCAAGAGGATCGCGTATCGATCCGTCACAGTATAGCTATTATTAATAAATTAAACAATACTTTCAATTATATTTAAACTAATTTCAACATTTACCAAGTACTGTGACATTTGAGAAAATTAATTGCAGCGTGAAGGTTAGGAATTTAAATATTTGGTTTATTTACTTCACAGCTATTAATTACAGTAAAAGTTATTCAAAGTATTCGTTATTTCATTAGAGTTCAGAATATGATATTTGTGAGGGAGGAGACCATAACCGTTCTCTTCGATTTTTCCCAACGGTCTCCATGTTCTTGGGATCGGGGGTGTTAACTCCTTTCTCCTCGAATTTCATCTGGCTCGTGGGCGGAATGGGGTTTTTCTCACGGTGAAAGGTTGCCAGGGCGATTACAGAAGATAGGACCTTGCAATATTTAGTGGTGCACGTGTGCATAGGAACGTGGTTATTCTATCCACAAAAGTTTAACGACTTTTCTGCCGTCTGACTCGAAAACGTCACAGTACTAAGGAAATCTAAGGCGAAGATTAATGGGAAATAAAGTAGTGGGATGACTGGACCAATCGTTAAGACACAGTGATCCCACAAATGTTGATACAGCGAAAATTAATTGTTTCTGGTTTTTTCCAAACTTGGAGGAAAATGAATACTAATTCTATACTTGTGTATTATTTGTTGAATCACGTGTTACCTAGCATAGAGGGGAGTATTAAAATGAAAAATTGAGGTAGTCCATGTAGCAGAAACTAAAAAGCTCAGTTTGAGTCTTTCTACTGCAATGTGATCAAAAGTTCCTATTCTGCAAAAGTGTGAGTTCACCATGGACTTATAGCAGACAAACTTCTCAATGGACTAGATTAACTCTATTCCTTGCAAAATATAATGCGGTGGTCTAGCTTGTGGTTCATACCTCATTTGAAGTTATTCTTTCTTTTCCAAACCTCATTTGAAGTTATTCTTTCTTTTCCAAACCTCATTTGAGGTTATTCTTTCTTTGTCCATTGCAGTCTCCCTTTGGAATGAGAGAGCACTAGAAGAGAAAGTGCAAGCAGCCACTTGCTTGAAAACAGAATAAAACATATAAACATGTGTGTATGTATTTAACTACTATTATTAATTTTAAACATAAGAGTAAAAGTGTGTTCATGTACTAAATATTTTATTTAAATAATACCAGTCCTTACAAGTACCATTGTTGGCATACCATTGCAACCAATTTCTTGTTCCTTCCCTGTGAAAAACTCTCGTTCTTTATATATAATTGGTTTTCTAGATTCTAATCCTCGTAAGTTCAGCGACTCGAAATTCTATTTTGTGTATTAAGACCCAGAGATAGATTCCTTTATCTTGGTTTGAATTTTCGTTTAAAATGTTCATTCCCTTGGAATTTAAAAATAAATTTCTTTGGAAAAAGTTTGCTTCTAATTCTTTTTGGTGGATTTAGAAGAAGTGAAATTGAAAGGAATAGGAATTTGATCTATCAATCTATATAGAATTATGAATTTACTTACAAGTTAGTTTCTTTTGTTTTTCTAAGCCGAAATATATTATTGGATTCCTTTTACAAAAAAGTTTCTTACATTTGTGAGTTATTGCAAAATTACCGAACGAGATGTATAAGAATGATTACTGAAATAAAAAGTAATATTATTTTGCTTTCTTTTCCTGTTTAACTTTTGCAAAAAATTATATTTATGTGGGATCTAAACGATATTGAAAAATCAACGTTACAATTTTAAAAAAAAATTATATTTTCCCTATTTTCAAGTTTGGGAGTCAATGAGATTCTCAAGTATATCATAAGTAGCTACAGAATATTGCGATAGTAAAAAATTACATCGAAATGAAAAACTATTTAATTAATTAAATTTTTTTAATTGCTTTTTTTACAAGATTTTGACGGTTTATTTTTATAGTTTTAATAAGATTTGCTGTAAATTTGAAAAAAAAATGAAGTCTTTGTTTTAAAAGCACATATATGCTGCTTTCTATGTAATGCAATTTTGGTAATGTAAATTATTCTGCAAGACTGTTAGCAATGTGTAATTATGTTACAATAATTCGAAGTGAGACTGTAATTTGAACGAGTTAAACCAACCGATAATATTGCAACTTTATCAAATGAATTTCAACTGTATATAATTATAGCGTAATAAAATTCAGAATCAAGTTTAATAATTATATGAAATGCTTAACTTAATGACAGTTTCTTGATAGAATATTTTATTGTATAGTCAAAGGAATAAATGTTGAAATGTTGTAAATAGTAATTTCTAACTATACTCAGTAATTATTTTTTCGGAAAGTTGTGAATTAAAGTCATTCAATGAGTTTTTTGATTTTTTTTTCAATTTTACCTGGTTTCATTATTTTTAATTAAAAAGATATTTATATAATTTAGTTTTTGATGAAATAACGAATGTATTTACATCTGCTGTAGTTGCCAAGAAATTCCTTAAAAACCTTTTACAAGATTTTTCTAATATTACGAAATATTATACTGAATTTTATTCATTGCAATAAGCAAGTTTTAAGAGTGTATTTTGTTAAATGTAAGCTTAACTAAATGAAATTTAACTAGAATCATCAATTTAAATCTGAAAGAGCATTAACTAACGCAATCTGGACCAAAATTAGATTAAAACTCTCCTGTTCTTTTAAAGTGATATCAGAAAACTAAATTACGTCTTTTAGCTGTCAAATCGCAGGAATAAATCATACATTATTATTTTATGGGGTATTTCTGTATTGGCATTAAATTAAACTAGCATGACAGGTTTTACTCTCACGATAAAGTCCCAATAATACGGCAGGAAACACTCAAATACCTCTGAATATTCATGATCCATTCTTAATTCTAAAACGCAGAGAAATGTGCTTTAAACCTCAAATTAGCCAGACTCATAAATAAAACTACCTGCATAGCAATAAACGCAAATTTTATGCAGACTTGATCCCATCATCGCCTCATACAAAACGCCCATAATTATCACCCCCTCCTCACACACCAGACGGCGCTATTTTAATTTTTATGTTTTCCTTCAGGAATTTGAATCTCTCACTTTCAGTCCGTATGAAAAAACAGCACATACGATACCCATCCCTTTTCGATGCACGATAATCTACGAGATTACTTGTCAGCAGGAATAAGATTAACGACCGTACGGTTCTAATGAGATTAATTCCTGATCCTTTGTCAGCAATTTTCAGCAAAAGGCTCAAGAGTAACGATTGGTGAAAGATGATGATGATACATACTACAGTAATAAAGATCATACAAAGCGTGATGTACGATGGGTTGCTGGGTGTTATTTATCAAAAAGATGTGCTGATACGTACACTAGGTTTTGTATAAGAGTTAAAGGGGAAAAAAGAGGTTTGTGGAGACATATAGTGTAACAGACAAGAAATATATCACTTGGGAGTGTAAGGGGAAAGGGGATTTCCTATTCGTTTCAGCTGGCAGGATTTTGTCGAAGTAAACAGTTTTATTCGGCCTCACCCATTTGTTGAAACTTACCAAGAGCGGTTTAAAGGCTTTTTGAAAGGGGGAAAAATGGAATTGCAGCGTATACTTTTTCATTTAATTTCGGCCACATGAAAGGATTGGTTTGGGGAGAAAATATCTCTTTCTTTCCCAAAGAAAAGCAAAACAAATATTTACGAAAAAAAATGATTTTTTTTCTGAGTACATATTTGAACAGACAGTTTAAAAGTTCTTTTTTTCTCTCGTTTATATTGAAGGTTTTTAATATTTAAACAAACAATTGTAATGCCATTAGGAAAACTTGGACAAATGCAAAATGTATCTAAATTAAAGTGCAGGTGCTCATTACATAATATAAATAGTCAATTTGAAACGAATTTAACATATTTACTCACTTTGAGCATAGGAGAATGGATGTGTTGCGTCCATTCTCTGTGAATATTGATCGAGAAAATAAATAGAGTAAACCTCATATTTTCTCAGCAAGGAAATTACAATGGGTAATAGGGATATACTAGGGAAATGGTAGATTGTTAGAAATTATGTAAGTAGCTTTGGGGAGGGGGACTTTGCCCAGTCAGTCTTTGAGTAACATACGTCTAAGCTATTAAAATATTCTTTTTCAAGGAATGGGAAATAATCCAGCTTTTTTTAACCTCAGGGGCGTGATAACTCTACGAGGGGGTGGGAGCATATTGAAAAAAAAACGAAAACAAAGAACTATTAAAAAATTATTAAATTACTGAAAGTAAACAAACAAAAAACATTCTGATATAATAAAAAATAAAATACGCGTTTGCACTGATTTTATGCACTTATAAAAATATCAGAATTGCACAGTGTATTTTGTAATTAATTGAACAAGACTAAGTTAAGAACAAGTTTAATATATATTAGTGGCCCCTGGGCTTATCATATAAAGTTATGTACAAAAGTTAACACTTATTTTGATAATTTGAACAGTTTATAATTAATCCCTTAAGTGCCGATTAAAAGTTTTCGCTCCACAATGTCACCGTTTCCCATGTAGGCATTCGTATATCATGTATTGGAGGGCGGAGAAAAGGAATAAATAAGAAAATCATCTGAAATAAGAGTAAATCCTTCGCAAGCACTGTCAAGGTCCATTTATTGCATTCCAAAGCTTTCGGAATAATTTTATGGATAGCAGTGCACAGAAAAGATCGTACTATGGAAAGACGTACATATACTCCGTGGTCATTGACGCTTTGGCTGAGCGAGACGTTTATATACGTTGATGGCACTTAAGAGGTTAAAGTCGTATTGTAGCTTTAGCGTCAAAGTATAGTATTATTTAATTCAATACATTGTTATTGAATGGAAGGAGCACGATAAAAATTATGATTGGATATTGGGTCACAAATATTGAAAGTTTGAGAAGCACTGGCTTGATCCATTAACGACTAGAAAATGAGACCAGAGTTTAGAAAAATGTTCGTCATTATTAAGTTTTAGAGAAAAAATACATAAGATTGGATTTTAAAGTAATATCAAATGTGAGATTGTTACACACGCAGGTACATGTATACTGTTAAGAACATAATTACACGACTAAATTTTTATATACTTGTTTTTTTTATAAAAAATAATGTAAACGATAGATTATCATTCTTTTTATCAACATTTTTCTCTTTTAACTTTTCCAACCCCTCTCTTTTTTTTATATTCTTTTAGTTGAAACATTTTATACAAATGTTGCCATAGTTACAGTTTTATCCAGTGATTCTTGAATTTTCTTAGTAATCCAGTTGATCTTACATTTTCCTCCTCTTGTTGCTAGGCTTCATTTTTTTAAATTTTTCATTTCGAAATTTTATGTATGCTTCCTGTATTTATGATTGTTTTCTCTAACTGTTGCCTATTTGCTATTTTTTCCTTCTATTTATTGTATTTTCAAATTCGATATCGTTTACTATTATCATTATATTTGAAAACTTGGGAAATTCTTAGATTGACATTCAATTTTGTTTTCGTTTTTCATTAATTTTCCTCCACTCTTATAAATTATATGCTGTAAGGGGAAACTTGGGATCCAAAAATAAGTTTAACCCTATTTATCTGTTCTAAGTCAGTGACAGATTTACAAAATGTAATAGTTTTGATTTTTGGTCCATTGACTTTGTCTTATCATAATTTGTCTCAAGTTTTTGGTATTTTTTTTTCAAAATTTTAACTTTATCCGTAACGTAGGACACTTAACATTTAATACGAAGTCAGTTTTCATTTGTTTTGTGATATTATACATGCATACATACATACATGTGTATATATATATGTGTGTGTGCAGTCTTAAGACCTGAAAACAATGTTTAAACCTTCAATCGTAATTCTTAAGGATAAAATTTTGCTATTAAACAAAGTTGGCTAACTTATGTTTGACCTACAGTTTTGCATTATACTTCTATTTTTACTTTGCATATTTAGATTTGTAGCATTTTAGAATATATTAGTATTTATCATATAAACGGGGTGACCCCCTCCCCCAAATCATGGAGCAAACGTTAAGGGTAGGTACAGAACATTTTAACAATCATTTATTGTATAGGAATGTAAGAGCTCAAGTGACGCGGTGAGGCGCAAACACAAAAAATAAGAGGCGAAAAGAAAAAGCGTTTATTGAAAGCGTTGTTGACTAGCATATGTTAACAATAACTATTCATAACTATTCAGCACATGAACTATGAAGTCCAGCTGCAGCTCACATTACTGTACCACCCACTTGCAGTCGGAGAAGATAGCCTAACGGATTTAAATCTTGTACTTGCTAAAAATGAAAGAGGTGTAAGCGATTTTCGTTTAACACTCTACAAACGGTCTGATAACTCACACTTACGTGATGAGCAACAGCCGTTGTACTTGACTCTGGTCTAACAGCTACAATGTTTAAGAAGTTTTCTTCCAGGCTTGGATTGCGTATAGCTCTTAGCAGACCAGTATCATGTCTGGTGACGTGGAACGAACGTGTTTCACTAAGTTGACGATGTAACCGTTGAAAAATTCTGTGATCCGGCATTCGTCGATCAGTAAATTGGGCGTGATACAGTCAGCGTAGCTCTGCCGTTACCATTTACATGGCAGTACATGTAACGTATGTCAACATTTTCGGCATACGTAATGTCTCCCATCGTAAACGTCAGAACATTTGTGAAGGGCGTTTTCTTCTACTGAGATGCATCATGTTGAACGGCGGCAAGATATCTACTGCCTCATACAGGCAGCGAAACCAACCGATAACTCCATTTATCTTTTCTTTTATTCCCCCTATTTGTGTCTCACAGCGTCACTCGCGCCCATACATTCCTATACATTAAATGATTGTTACAATGTCCTGTATCTATCCTTAAAGTTTGTACCATGAATTTGGCACCACCCTGTATAAGTATATGTATATGTAACAATAAAGAATCTTAATGGTCTTACAAAGTAAGTTCCTCAATTTTGGCTTTTTTGCACTGTTTTATGAAATTTAAATATTAATAGAACACAAGCCTTAAGGCATGATTTAAAAGCCTCTATTTTGTCAAGGACTCTTGCATGAACTTTTTGTACTGCAATAAGTTCGTTTTATTTAAATACATGCAATAATAGTCAGTGTTGTCACATATTAAGATTATATTTTTATAAATAGTATGCACTAAAAAGTTATTTTTGCTTTATAAAACCAACTGAATATAAATATTACCAATTATGGATAATAATCTTAAAAATATTTTTAAAATGTCTATTCTATAATCATATCATTATTCTCTATTTATTCTAGTCATATTATTATTCACTATTTATTCTAATCATGTTATTATTCTCTATTTATTCTAATCATATAATTATTCTTTTCGTAAATAAATTGAAGAACATATACGTATTAATTTTTCCTTGTTGTAATTCTTCGTTACTTTAAACATGTGTGTTTCTAAAATTAATATAATATAACAATAAATGAAGTAAAAGGATTTAATCTGATACTTCTATAACTAACTGTTCCTAATTAAGTATCCATTTTTATTAATTTCTACCAAGAAGTCTTCTCCATTTAATTAATGGAAATTTGAAAAGGCAGAATGTTAAGAGCCTATTTCTTTCTTATATAACTTCCACATCAAGAGAAAATAACGTCACAGCTTCTTGGCAAACACTACATACATTTTATTTGTCATGTATCTGTGTACCTCCGCATAGCACTGTTCAAACCTATTCTCTAATCAGACAAATATAATCGAACGTACGAATTTTGTTTATTCCTGCTTTCAGCCGCAGGTGTTATTTTCCGATCACTATGAAAATTCTGATTACCAAAGATTCCCTGCCTCCACGAACCTTAACGAATATTTCTTCTCGCTAAATAATGTTAGCATCGGCTGAAGACAAAACTTCATTACATACCATGCCCTGCGGAAGACTGCTTTAATAATATAGTATAAGACAACTAACTCAGTTTGTGCCGAAAAGAAGGCAGTTATCCGTGAATCAACGATAAAGTAAGTTAACGGTAATCCAATTTGGAACTTCCCTCTGACATAAAGACTTTCCCTCGTTTCCTTTCAATCAACGGAGAAGTAGGTAGCTGTCATAATGTAATTAAGATTGCACAGTTATTATTAAAGATATAGATTTGGCTGAGGAAGTTTGGAACGAAAAGGCTTCAGGTGAATTGGCTTGTTTTGAACATTATTTGGATTGGGGATATTGAGAGCTTGTGAATTACAGGGATTATGTGGGGTGCATGCAGCTAAAAATATAACATTAAACTAATATTAGGTTATCCATTTTTTTTTAAAATAACAACAATTTTTAGTTGTTAAGGTTCGAAATGTTTTACACATTCCTTCGTTTTTTATTACTAGTATTTTTTAAAAAATTTTTAAGAGTTCTTTTTCCCCACAAAAATAAGTGGAATATTGCAAAAAAAGAAACGTGTTTATACATTAGAAACTATGATTTTGTAAAAGCGTACATATGTGAATTCGTTTTTTTTATTCGAACGAAGCAATAATTTTTTAAAGAATATTACTTGAAGAGAAACATTTTAAAATGCAATTTTTTTAGTAAAAAAAAGAAAAAAAATGACGTATTTTTAAAACTTTTTTTCTTTTTATATAATTATGTATTACATTTGAAACTACTATTTTGTAAAAGTGTATATATGTGAATATATTTTTTGTTAGAACAAAGCAATAAAATTATTTTAAGAATATTGCTAGAAGAAACAAAAAATTAAATGTAATTTTTTTGGTAAAAAAAGAGGAAAGAAAATGACGAATTCCACAAACAAAATTTCAAATTTCTTCTTTTTATGTAAAGTGCCTCTAAAATTATAGCATTTTTCCTCTATATTCCTAAGACTTATGTACATAGCATGATCTAGAAATTTGAAATACATAATTTAGAGAGAGACAAGGATATATTTGTATTTTAAAATATTAAAATACAGAAATTTTAATGAAAAACAGCCCTGTTATTATTAGCGGCTATTACAATTGATAGGAAATCTCTGAAAATGCTGTGATTTTTATATAAAAAAAATTCTAACTAAGGTTTTATGGCCAAGATTTAGCTATGTATATAGAATATTATTATTATAGAGTATCTTCCTTATGCAGAGAATATTTTAAAAATATGTAATTTTTTTCATTTTTTTTTTTGCTAAGAAATTGTTTTTAAAGTTTTTTTTATTGTAATAATAGTCTTACAAAAATTTTGTATGTGTATTCTAATTCAAGTGAAACTAAATATAAAAGAAATGCATTAATTTACAAACTTTTGCAAAATCACGGTTCCAAACGTAGTCAGTTGTTTTAGTTACTTTCACTGTTTAGTTTGAGCATACTACAAGACTACATTATCTTATAAATTTGGTTATTCCGATTGAAAAATGACTTCGAGTTTCAAACAATTGAGCTATTTAGTTTTTTCAGATTTAAAGACTGATATTGTAAGAAGTGATTAATTATCATTTTCTGCATTCCATCTTAAAATTTAA
This sequence comes from Trichonephila clavata, assembly GCA_019973975.1. Classification (NCBI taxonomy): domain Eukaryota; kingdom Metazoa; phylum Arthropoda; class Arachnida; order Araneae; family Nephilidae; genus Trichonephila; species Trichonephila clavata. The sequence continues at coordinate 75,866 of BMAO01020612.1, forward strand.
AGCGCCTTAAAAGCATTAACTATACTTCACTTTCCTTTAAAAGCGGAGAAGGTTTTAATGTGCTAAATTCTTTAATTAATTATGAACATTTTGTGAAAATAACTTTGATTAATGTCTTAGAGAAGTTCACTTGAATTTCACTACTTGAGTTAATATTATAACAAATTTAATAATTATAATAAAAAAAAATTCTAGGCAGATAATAATTTTTTTTCAAAATTTGTTTTCAATGCTTTAAGGATATAGTGTAAATTTTCTTAAATTTCGAACAAAGTTTCTGTTGCTTTTGCGACATTTTCCCTTTTTTCCCTATAGGTTGATTTACATAAATAAATACACAGTGCGGCAAATAAGTTTTAAGACTCGACCCTAGGGCGCATGATGTAATGGCACCATGAATGCAAATGCACATGCGTCATAATGTCCATGGCCTGCTGTCGCATTGCCAATAAGTTTTACTCAATTAATTAAGTAGTTAAGAGAAGACAAAGCGTTTGTTAATTTTTTGACGTTGATTTTTTAAAACAGAACAAAGAACTGCAATCAAATTTCACACAAAACTTGGTAAAAGAGCTTCGGAAACATATCAACTCATGAAACAAGTTTACAGTGATTGTTGTTTAAGTAAATGAAACGTTTTTTTGGATGGAAGAGATACGGTAGAAGATGATCAATCTAGTGAAAAACCAATTTCATCTAGAACACTTGAAATTATTGAGAAAGTACGAAATTTCATGGCAAACAATTGCTGTGCATCATTAAGAATGATGGCAGACTCTTTAAATATCAACAAAGAAACAATTCGAACCATCCTGCATGAAGCAAAAGTGTGTGCGAAATTTGTTCCAAACTCTTTATCCCCTGAACAAAAAACAATGAGAAGTGCACATTGCAGAGACATCATTTCAACCGATGAAAACTCTCCAAAATTCTTGAAGTCCATAGTTACGGGTGATGAAACTTGATATTTCCAATATGTCTCTGAAACAAAGCGACAAAATGTGGAATGGAAGTCAGAAAATTCACCGCAAGCAGATAATAAAAAAACAAGGAAAATTCCATCTAAAATCAAAACAATGCTTATTAGATTATTCGATGCTAGAGGTATTATTTACAAGGAATTTGCTCCAACAGGACAAACAATTATAGGTCAGTATTACTTAACTGTTTTAAAGCATTTGATGGCCAGAATTCTTTGCATTCGTCCAGAATATTGGACTGAAAATAGTTGGTGCTTGTTCCATGACAATGCATCCAGTCATGCCTCCCTTGTTGTTCATCGATTTTTGGCAAAAAAATTGTGTCTGTGTGTTGAATCATCCACCGTATTCACCTGATTTTGCACCCTGAGGCTGCTTCTTATTCTCAGAAAATGGAATTAAAAGGATGTTATTTTGAAAATATTTCGACCTTTCAGGTAGCTTCGGAGTATGCTTTGCAGTCCATTCCACAAAGTGATTTACAACAGGCATTCTATTCCTTAATACATCGCTGTAACAAGTGCATTAAAGCAGGAGGGTCATATTTTGAACAAAAAACCAAAATATTAATTAATTTTTTTGTTTCTATTTCTCTTTACGGACGCAGTTATAAAACGTATTTACCGCACTGTGTACATACTTACATAAATGTGTGCGTGTTTAATCAGAAAATTGGCACTATTAAAGTAATAATAGTTCCCAAAATATAATTAATTATACGTGCTTAATAAAAGAGAATGATGGCTGAAACATTATATGAAACAAATATGATTTATTCCCGAAATATGATATCTAAAAAGAGAATTTATACTACATTTACCCTCTAATGGATCATTTACATTAAGAAAGCAGGCTTTGAAGTACCTTTAAAATCTAAGAGGTAAATTAATATAAATAATTAATATAAGTTTTATATAATGAATATATAATTAATATAAATATTTAATATGTTTGATATAATGAATATAATTATTATAATTAATTAATATTATACTATACTATTATAATTAATGTATTTATATTAATATAATTAATTTAATACTAATATAAATTTCTTATTTGACACCAAAATAAGACATTGTTCTCAATGTGAAACCAATGTAAATTTTCAATATCAGTCTTTATAGTTTTACGAGTTATTAATTCAAAAACCATAGAAAAAAAGCTTTGTTTTAAAATTAATAGATTTTCAAATAACATAGCGGGCTATAATTAAAAATCAGGTTTTCTATAGAATTGTAAAAATATATATATATATATATTGGTCGATGCAATAAAGTTTGATTTAACATGTAATCAATCTAAATTTGAAAATAAATGTAATATCACTTAAGGATAATTATTATTTAACAAGAATTCTACAGTAAATAAGTACAGTTTTATGATTGAGAATATCAAAAACTATTTGAAAATATTTTCCTCAGTAATTAAAACAAAGAAAATATATTTTATTTCATGTAGTCACAAGGAACAAAAATTCAGAAAAAATAAGAAAAATCTACACAATGATGTGTGGTGACATATGGTCTATTTGTTGAGTTAAGTGACGAACATAAACAAACCCAAATATTTATTTAACTAATAACTGACGGCAATTAAACTAATTTCTAAATTTTATTTTGCAGATTTTCTTATTTGTTCTACCAAAGCTCCCACAAAATGTACATTTTTAAAAATTTATTTACTATTTATTCTTTCTATCATCCTTTTTTAATACTGGAGAATAAACTATAATAATGTATAAATTGTATTAGTTGTTGTGTTGTGCACTATGCAAATTGTATTAATTGTTGTTTTGATATCCTGTCTAAGTAAATCTTATTAAATATTTTTAGGATTTTCAGTTCAATTTTTGTTTCAGTATAACATCGTTTAAAATGAGTATAACAACTATATGCAGAAAGCTCTCGATAATAAGAGATAATGTGTGAATTATTTCTAGAAGTTGGAAGATTTCTAGTTGCGTTATTGATAAAAATTGTAAAGTTTATAATGAGCTGTAAAAAATAGGATTTTTCTAAAAAGATATAAAAACTTTAGAAAAATCAAAATTTTCCTGAAATCTCCAAATACATTTTTTTAAATATTGAATCGCTATTTTTTTTAGTTAAAATATTTGACATAGAATAAAATTAAAATTTAAATAATGTTATATTAAAAAATTTAATCTTGTAAGTGATTTTAAAATATATCACATTAAAGTATAAGACTACTTGTGGCAACTTTATAAAAAAAATGGACATATGTGCATTTTTTCTATGGTTTTTAGATTTATTTAGTACATTTTAAGAAAAGTATGCTAAAATTAAGAAGATAAAACGAAATTATTATTACTAAACTGGGAAAAAATTGATAAAAAATAACATAAACCAGGCTCATTCAGTACCAAAAGTTTATGAACAATTTTTCAAATCTGATGTGTTGCTATGGTATTCATTTTTGGAATGACTTTTAGGATAAAAGATATTTTAATTTTTACAGAAACTACAGCACTTTATCTTAATTATTATATGAAATTGTTGTGAAAAATAACAGTGAATAAATTAACACAAGGGACTGTAAATTTTGTAATCAAACAGCGATTGACAAATCTGAAAATTAAAACACTTCTACTATTATACATATCATATGCAAAAAAATTTAGTTAATTATTTTCAAAATTTTTTTAACAATCGCTGGCCCCGTTTGAGCATTTTAAAAAAAAACAAAAAAACATTTTGAGTAAAACGCGTTTTAAAGTATGACACACACACACACACACACACACACACACACATACACACACATATATATATACAGGGTGTCCAGCCTTAATGTGACCCAGTAGCTAATTCCCGAACCGATCGGTTTAGATATGCACTTCTAATTTGAAAAATATTTTTAAAAAGATAAAGAATGTTTTTACATGCTTTTAGAACCAAAAAACCCATTTAGAAAAGAATTACAAAACTTATATTTTTATACGGTCCCCAGGTCCTATCACTTGTATTTAGGAAAAGTGCAGTATACAAAAACAAATTTAATAAATGAACACAAAAAGTTTCATTTTAATAAGATAAAAAATGGCCGAGTTATGCCTACATAAATTTGAAGCATCTGACTTGCTCAGAAAAGGCGGTCGTATATAAATTGAGTTTAGAGAACAGTAATTCACTATCTACAAAAAGAGCAACAAAAAAAACATTATAGATTGACAATTTGTATTGCTGTATGGCAAACAATAAAAATTAAATTAAAGAAATACAACTTGTACCGAAAAGATTAAAACACCTTGTTTTAACAAATAGCAGCAAAATAATACAGGATTTGCCGTTCAAATTATAGCATAATGTGGAATGTTGCGCCAATCATGAATCAGGGGCTTTTTATTATATTAGAATGACCAAATTAACTTAAATAATGGTGAAGGCACGAGACAGGTAATACGTCTATTGAAGCTCCCATTTTTATACAAGCGCTGAACAGCACGAACAATTGTGCAATAGGATCGATGTCTTCGAGTGAGAAATTTAAAGGCATAAAGTCTTGCCGCATCCCTCTTATATCGATTACACTAACCATAAAACAGTGCCATTTCGCAGTATTCTTCATTTGTACACATCTCGTTCCCCCGTACTAGAATTCGTAATATTGGAATACGACTGTATGCAATTGAAATCGACTACACAACAGATTTTTAACGCTCGTCATGATCAGCAAAAACGCAGGAAATCAGACTGAAGCCGCAGCATATAAGTTTATTTTTTGGATCTGCTTTTGAAATGTTTTCTTCTTCCAAAATATTTTATTTTTTCTATGTTTTACACGTACACAGAATTAATTTTTATTTCTAAAGTACTCAATTACAGTATCGCTAACGTATGCTTTTAAATTTAAAAACGATTTACATAAGAGTGACGTGCAAAAGCGAAAGTTTCCTGGCAGAGTTCCAACTAATTTCACTTTGGAGACGGCCCCTTACAAGCTTCTTGAAAATAGTCTACAAAATGGACATAAAGTGTGATTTTCAAAGTTCCATAACTCGGCCAGTTTTTATCGTAATAAAATGAAACTTTTTGTGTTTACTTTGTTTTTGTGCACTGCATCTTTTCCTAAACATAAGTGATAGGACCTGGGGACCGTACACAAAATAAATTTTTGCAATTTTTTTCTAAATTGGTTTTTTGGTTCTAAAATGACGTAAAAACATTCTTTATCTGTTTTAAAACATTTTTCAAATGGGAAGTGCATATCTAAACCGAACGGTTCAGGAATTAGCTATTGGGTCAAATTAAGGCTGGACACCCTGTGTATATATATATATATACTAGCTGTTACCCGCCCGCTTCGCTGGGTATTTCATGATGTTTTATAAATTTTTACTGCTTATATATATGTATAAATTATTGATATCTAAGTCCTAGCATTAAGAATTCGATTGAAGTGAAAAATATACTTATACCTGTAACTGTCACCTGTTGATACAAAAAAAGGGCAGAACCCATCTAATTTGTATTTTCTAAAAATCTCTAAAATTGAAGCATAGAATGATGTTTGCTCTTTCGTAACTCAAAAACCAAGTGGATTCCCGCAAAACTAATTTTCGGTGGATCTCTACGCCGTAAATTGAACATGCAAGCCAAATTTCAAGTCTAAATCTAACAGAAAAAAACAAAAGTTTTACTATCAATATCCCCGTAATCCCGTTGAGAGCCGTTTTCCAAAATTACCGCTCTAAGCGGATTTCAATTCAACAAAAGAAAAATGCAAACCAAATTTCATTATTATAGTCCTTGTAGCTCGAAAAAAGTAATTTTTTTTGTCAATATGTCCCAGTAACCCCCTGGAACCCCCCAGAACTTGATTTGCTTAAAATTTATTCTTAGTGGATCCCTATTCAACAAAAGAAACATGCTTAACAAATTTCAAGTATATGGGTCTAACAATTAAAAACAGGAATTTTTTTCTGTAACTCCTCTTGACCCCTCGAAAACATATTTGGGGGTCAATTTTCATTTTACTCTTTGTTAGAGGAACTCTATTTCATGAAAGGAACATGCCTACCAATTTTCAAGCAGGATGATCAAGTAGTTTAAAAATGGAAATATTTATCGATTACGCCTCTTAATCTCCCGAAATTAAACTTGGTAGTTGATATTCGCGAAACCCATTTTGTAGCGGTTCTCTACTTTACGAAAGGAATCTGCTTATCAAATTTCAACACTGTACGTCTAACAGTTTAAAAATGGGGATAATTGTCTATAACGCCACTTGAGCCCCCGCAACGCCACTTCTGGGTCTGTTTTCACAAAACCCATTTTGTAGGGAAATTGCACTCTATGAAAGGAATCTACTTAGCAAAATTTGAAGACTGTGCGTCCAATTAATTAAAAATGCAAAAAAATTATCAATAACGCCCCTTGAACCCCCGCAACACCACCTAGGGGTCGATTTTCACAAAACACATTTTGCAGTGTATTTCTATCCTATGAGAGGGATCTGCTAACCAAATTTCAAGACTGTGAGTCTAATAGTTTAAAAAAAGAAATAATTATTTATATCTTCCCTTAACCCCCCCCAACACCCCTTGGGGGTCAATTTTCTCCAAACCCGTTTTGTAGTGGATATTTACTCCATGAAAGAAACATTCCTACCAATTTTCAAGCAGGTAGGTCAAATAGTTTTAAAACGAAAATATTTATCTCTTACGCCACTTATTCCCCTGCAACGCCACTTAGAGGACTGTTTTCACAAAACCTTCTTATAACTGACCTCTACTCTATGAAAGAAATCTCTTTATCAAATATAAAGACTGTGCGTCTAATAGTTTAAAAATGGAAATAATTATCTATAACGCCCCTTAAGTCCCCTCAACGCCACTTGGGGGCAATTTTCACGAAACCCATTTTTAGCGTATCTCTACCCTATGAGAGGAATCTGCTTACTAAGTTTCAAGACTGTACGTCTAATAACTTAAAAATAGGAATTTATAACGCCCCTTAAACCCCCCGCCCCCGCAACACCCCTTGGGGGTCAATTTTCCCAAAACCCATTTTGTAGCGGATATTTACTCCAGGAAAGAAACTTACCTACCAATTTTCAAGCAGGTAGGTGAAGTAGTTTAAAAACGGTTATATTTATCTATTACGCCCCTTAATCCCCCGCAACGCCCCTTAGAAGTCTGTTTTCACAAAACCCGTTTTGTAACTGATCACTATTCTACGAAAGGAATCTATATATCAAATTTAAAGACAGTGCGTCAAATAGTTTAAAAATGGAAATAATTATCTATAACGCCCCCTAAGCCCGTGCAACGCCACTTGGGGGTCGATTTTCAGCAAACTCATTTTGTAGCGGATCTCTACTCTCTGAAAGGAATCCGCTTACTCAATTTCAAGATTGTACATCAAGTAGTTTAAACATGGAAACAATTATTATTAAAGCCCTTAACCCCCGTAACGCCCTTGCGTTTCGAATTTCGGAAAATCCTTTCTTAGCTGATGTCTACTCTATCAAAGGAACATGTCAACCAAATTTCAAGTCTGTAGGTTGAATAGTTCCAGAGATTTCGTGATTAGTCAGTCAGTCAGTCAGTCAGTCAGTCAGTCAGTCAGTCAGTGAGTCGCTTTTCTCCTTTATATATATATATATAGCTTAAAGTAGTGACATGTGCTTTTACTAAAACACTTGTAGCTTTGTTCTAGTGAACGGAAAATAATAAAATTGGTACTTCTATAAAGCTAATAAGATTCTCAATAAAATAAAATTATAAAGAAATTTGTCAATTTTTGGCAAAATTCCCAATTTTATGGTTGTCGGATATCTTGAAATATCAAATAAAAAAAATGTTGTGATTTTTTTCCAAAGTTATATTAGCACAAAATTAAGAGATCAATGTATTGAATATCATTGTTTTTGAAACTACTCTAAAAAGCTCATTATAATTAATTTTTGAATAAATGCATTCATAGTCCATTTTTATATGTAAAATTTTCTTTAAATTTTATGAACAACTAAATATTATTTTTAGTTAAATCCTTAAAGTTTTCTTTTAATTTTGAATAATGTGCACAAGTAGCATGAAAGATACCATTGTTCTCATAGTTAGTAAAACAAAAAAAGTAGGGATATTATGATTTTTTTTAATAAAAAAAGAAACAGATTTTAAAACATGCTTTTAAAACTCGCAGTCGCTATGAAATGTTTATTATCCTACTTCCAATCAAAATTTAAATAAGGTAAAAAAAGGGCTTATTTAACAACTGGTAAAAAGCAATAATAAAAATATCCCCAACAAAACTGCATTTTCAATCAAATTCGATGGAATTCGAAATTTCTTCTTCAGGCCTACTTAGAAAGGTTTACTTCCATCAGTGCTGTTGTTAATCGACTGGAAAAATTTCCATAATTTTCCGAGCTCTAGTGTTTTCTTAAAAAAAATTCTATTAATCTTCTGCTCCAGTTAATTACCTTTTTCAACTCTCGGTTATTTATTTTTGAAGGAACAAAAAAGATTTTTCAAAACCGCATGTTGTAGTTTTGTTACTCAAATTGTTTTGGAATACCTTTAGAAGAATCTTTTTCTTCCCAAACATTTTTTGGGTCTTTTGAATTTGACATTTCTTTCACATTCTTCTGATGTTATGAATTTTTGCTCATTGGAGTAGTAATTAAAGATATTCTTATAAAGAATGTTAATTTTTCTACTTTCAAAGAATACTTTGGTTTGAAAAATTAACCTTATTCATCAAATCTCGATTTATAGGGGAAAAAATGTGTCGCGAATTCAAATCTTGAGTAGTTTTCTTTCATTTATTTTTTTTATATCTTTTTAAATATATCTTCTCCTTTTTTTTTGAACAACATTCAGCTTAATATGTACAACCTTTCTTCTGTAAATAATATTGGTACATGTAGCTCACATTTCTTTGAAGATACGTAATAATATTTTTCTTTCAGTGAATTGTTTATAAAGTAGGATACGTACTTTTTCTATGAATATTTTTTTTTTAAAAATCAAATGAAGTTTAAAAATGTTAAACATTATTGAGGGCAATTGAGCCCGAGAAATTTAGTTTAGATTATTTTCAAGTTTTGTTTTTTAATAATTTGGAATTTATTAATTTTTTTTTATGTACGGTTTTTAAAGTGTTTCAGTTATTAAGATTCTTTTTAGCTGAAAATATTTAAAAAAATAGGATAAATATTTTTAAACGAAACTATTTGTGTATATGAATTATTACCCGTATTAAGTGTTATTCTAAAAATGCAACTTTTTTACCTAATAAATTATAATTAATGTACAATATTGCACTTAAATAAATATTTCCGCATAAAATAGGATTATAACAAGACACTATACATCCAAATAAAATGGTCACGGTAGTATAACAACAAACTTCTATCTTAGACTTAGGTAATACTATTGTAGGGTTAAGCATAGTTATTAGGCAACTAACCTTCTCCTATATTTGCTTAAACAAATGGGTAGATAAGAAGATGAAATAATGTAAGAATAAGTTTATAAAAATACTTTGTTTTTAACATATAATTAACAGTTAAAGAACTATAAGATTGATTCCGATAACAAATACCATGAAAAAATATTCATTTACATAACTAAGCCAGAATACCAAGAAATATTAATAAATACACAAATAAAAAATATGTACATCAATTCGTGACGAAACAAACATCCTGCCAGACCTAAAGAGGTCTCACTTAAGAAAAAATAATGTCAAAATACTTTTAAACTTTTTTTAATTACATATAAATAACGGGACACTCTATTTAAAATTTGAATAAAAATTAAAAAATAAAGAAAATTACCCATTAAGTCATAATAAGTATTAAATAAGTAATTTGGAGGGCTATCTTGTGAATGTATGTAGAAAGCAGAAATATAAAAAACCATTGTAAAATAATTTTTTAAAAAAATAAATAAATATTTAAAAATAAAAATAAAATAAAATTTTAAAATGGGTTAGCAATTTTGATCTTATTAGAAGTGTATGTACTAAGAAAATTAAGAGATATTCATAATCTATACAATAATATATTTTTAATGTTAAAGATTTTTTCTATAATCATTAACTAAAATATTAGTATTATTAATAATATTGCTTCTGCAAGTAGAAATATGTACATCTAAGCACATATATCCGCAGACAAATCAGATACAGTGTATACAGTGATACAAAAGTATTACAAATTTTGTAGGATGTCAGAGAGAGAGAGAAAGATCTTCTCACATGCTGCAATACCTTCTGCAAGAACGCCTGATATTGTGTTGATGAGATGATGGATGTCCTAAGGCTGAAGGGTTCAAAAATCTTGAACAACCACATTCACGTATAGAGCGACAAGGTTGCATCTAACATTTTAGTATCAGAAATGCTGTATAAGATACCTGTCCTGGGATCGAGCAGATCATGGCAAAATCTGAACATGAAGTAGACAATATTGAATTACTTAGTATATGTATGCTAATGAGCATTATCTTGCTGGAAAATTATTTCTGGCAGACTAGTACGTGATTATCATCTGTCTATAAAGCTATCCGGGATTCATCACTAAACACCATGCTATGCCAATCTATGACATTCCATGCCATTCTAGCTTGTCGCCACTGGTGATTGAGTCACCAACTTTTCGGAGTTAAAGGCTGTATATGAAAATAATGCTTAGAATGATGATTCTCTTTCTCAAGTCGCTTAGAAGTAGTTTGTGGAACTACTGGCAGTCATACATCTAATTGCATCGAGGAACGAATAATTATTGGATCCACGAGCGCTTTCTTCAAGATTCCTTGATCTTCTTGTCTTGTCTTTCTGGTTGATCCACACCCGTTTCTGCGCATGTGGGCGTCAACTCATGTTTACCGCACCCAACATGCTCTAATGGCACACTCCGAACGATAGACTTAGCGAGCAACACAGTGCCTCGAACAACCGGTGGTTTTCATACTGTTATCTGGCTCCTCTGAAACTCGCTTAACTGGGCGAAATGTCTTCTCACACGTATACAAGACATTTTTCACTTACTCAAGGTCTCCTTGAGGAGGAATGTGATCGTTACGTTTAAGTATCTTTTACTGTGCACCAGTTTATAAAGCACGTTCTTGATTAGAGCTCTACTGCAGCATGTAGTAATACTATCGACTCTTCTTAAGTTATCGTTAGATAAACTCACTATCAATAGAAGAGATGCATTAAATAGTATTGGGTTTATCGATGTTTTCATTTGTATCAATACACTATATCAGAGAATGCAATCGATAAATCTGAGTCATTTAGCAGAGTTGATTTTTTGAATACCAATATTTTGTAAATGGAATGAAATTCATAGTTTTTCGATAGTATTGCAAAGGTCGATATTGAAGAAAATATTATTGAGAAGTAGTGCGGGGAACGACATGTGCTATTCCGGCACTTCCAGGAGTTGAAATATAAACATGATGATGATTAAAGTTACCTATTTCAAGTGAAGGTAAAGAATTCATTGATGATAGTTTTATATCGTTTGATGAAATGCACAAATGGAATGCAAGAAAATAAATCGGATAAAAGTTTATTAATGAGACCAAAAATGCTCCCTATTTACATGTGTGCATATGTTCGTTCCAATATATCAGTCGTTTTCTGTAGACAGTAGAGTAAAGTGTTTTTACACAGGTTTGTAGGATTTTTTACTTCTCTAAAAATGAATGAACGATTGAGCAGAGGTACTGCATCAAATTTTTTGTTAAAAGCTTGGTGAAAACGAAACAATTCGTAAGTTTCCGCAAGTGTTCGGATACGCTGCTATAGGAGTCACATATGTTTAGGAGGCATTTACCCAACAATTCTAAACTGGCCGAATGTCGGTAGAGAGTGGCAAGCGTTCTGGGGGGGGGGGCACAGCCCACTCAAAATGCAGCTTTTGTTGAAAAGATAGAAAATCTGGTAATCAAAGATCATCATTTACTCAAAGGGGAGATTGCTGAACAAGTAGCGTTCATCACAGATTCTCCACATAAAATTTTATGTGTTCATGCTCTGAATGGTTGAGAAATTCGTTCCCAAGCATCTGTTCATATAACAGAAAAACTCAGTCTTGCAGTAACATAGGACTTACTGGACACTATCAAAGCCAAGCCCAGCTTCTTGCGACTTCCCCCAAAATGAAAATGACATTAAAAGAATCCCATTTTCAGAAAAGATATGAGATAAGGCAGAACGCGAAGGCTGAATCAAACCGCGTTGCAAAAGTAGCCTTCCAGAAGAATTTTTGGCATTTGAAAGAATGCTGCGCCAAGTGAGTGAAAGAACGAAGTGCCTACTTTGAATATGATTATATATATATATATATATAAAACATATTTTTTCTGGCCAAGGGCCAGATAATTTTTAAACAGAACTTCTGAGCACTGAACATATACTTCTGAGCACTAGAAAATAATCAAGCTTTGACTACATTATTTGGCGTAAACATAATATAGTTCTGTCTCTTAGATGTTTTTGTATATTTTTATAAGATTAAGCAAGTGTGTGGCATATGGAAAGTGAAAATTTAAATTAAGAAAAGATAATATACATAAAGAGGTCTCGATTATTATTATTGTACCATTGCTGATTTTTTTATTACATGAAACTTTTAAAAAATCATGGTATAATAATAATCAAAATGTTTTCCGTTTTATGTATATGTTGAAGATAATGAATCCCAACATATTTATTACATTTTGAATTTTTAAAATGTGGTATATACTACAAAATTTGATTAGTAATGTAAATGATTTTATTTATAGTAACTTTGATGCTTTATTAAATACGAGATCGCTCTTAATTTAATTTCGAACACTAGGACATGTAATATCTTATTCTTATGAAAATAGATCATATAAATCATTTTTCTCATCAGTAAGAATTTTTCTTCAAAAGCATCAGAAACTAATGGATTAAATTAATTAAATTAGTCAAGTTGAAAAAACTTTTTATTTTTTAATCTTTTTTTATTATTTATTGGTAATACATTTACTTTATGATATTACATTATTTTTAAACAAATATTGCAAAAGATATTTCTAAGACATTCAAGATATTGAGAAATAAAGAAATATACTTGTATTTAAAAAAATATTTGATTGCAAATGCATATAACTCCGATCAAAATTTTCTAGAAATATACATGAATTCAATATTGCCCCCAACGTTAACTTCTTAACACAAGTAAATGTTAAATGTTATACACTCTCGCACGCATAAACTATGCAGCATTGTCATGAAAAGGTACCAATATTAGATCCATCGAAATTAGATAAGAATTAATGTAATGAGAATTTCAAAATCTAACTTTTACTCTTAAGATATAAACTCCAGATTCTGAGTCGTAATTTACATTTATAATCAACTCATAAAATTGGAAATTAGAAATTTATATTTAAAAGGACTTTATAAATTTTGTTAAACTAACTGTTCCAGAACGTTAATTAGGGATGCTCTCATCTTCCTTAGAACCCCCTAGGGTATTTTATTTTCTGGACTTTAAGTAAGAGAGCATTTTCAATTTAATGAAATGCGAGATTGGAAATGAGATAACAAAATTACGGTTCTACGAGCTAATTACATACTCATTTGAGTGAAGAAAATTTACCTGCTATCCCTCGTAAAGAATTGAAATCGAGTTTTTTTCTTCAACGTTTCTTTCTTTTTTCCTCTTGTTCTCTCTTTACGATTCTGCATCAGGAGTAAAAATCTATGCTCCGAAATTACTGGATAAGTATTTCGTATGTCTTTTGATCTGATGTCACTTTTATAGGATTAAGACTTTTTCTGTCTCTTTAGCGACGACGTTCAACTTAAATTACTGAGCTGAGTCGTGGTCTGAATTTTTTTTTTAAAGAATTTTTTCTATTCCTACTAGAATATTCAATCAGGGGTGATATAAAAAATAAGAAACGCTGTTTTTAATATAAATCGATACCTATAAGGATTAGAGAATTATCTCTCTTTTAGATATAGTTAATTTACAAATTAAAAGAGTACAATATACTTGTTATAAAAAATATGTATTTTTGATAATTTTTAGCAAACTTTTTATAAATTTTTAATGCAGCTGGCAATAAGTTTTACAGACACAAATGTCTGTGCCATATAGAGATTCAAAATTAAGAAACAGTAATAATGCAGTATATAGAACACAAATACATAAATGTAAACTGAAAAGTATGTACAAAAAATTGCATCAAAAGAAAAATGAAAAAGATAATATATAAAAGATTAAAATTATATTTTTGTGAGGAAAAGAAAAAAAAAGTAAACGAAAGAAAAAAGAAAGAAAGAAGTAATAAATAGAAAAAAAAGAAAGAAGAAATAAATACAAAAAAAAAAGAAAGAAGAAACCAAACGGAATAAAAAGAAAGAAGAATTAAATAGAAAACAAAATAATATGAAATCCAAAAAATCTAGCAATACATACAAATTTTAACAGCTATATTTTGGGACAGCAGATTTTTAAGCTGTTTTTGAAAATGTATAGATATGTCTTTAAAAAACTAAATAGACTTGTATTTTATAAGATACAAATGTCTATTTTTAGTTAGTTTCTAAATTTTCAATATTTTTTATGATAGAATGAATTTGTAGTAAATTTTTTAAAAAAATAATAAAGTAGCCTTTTTACTAAATTAAAAATTGAATAATATATCATTGTTACATTTTCATATACAAATTTTTAAAAAGAAAATGTTAAAAATGAAAAAAAACATACTAATAGAAATATAACTAGTAACATACTAGTATAACACTTTCATTTACAATTTGAGTATGATTGTTGGCGTGTATAAATGACATACAAACATGTTAAGTTAACATGTTAGTGTTATTTAAACATGTAAAAAAAGGTAATTACCATTTAAGTTATAACTACTAATGTGAAATACTTACGAAATAAAATTAGTACCAGCAACAACATTTTGATCAATATAATTATTTTAAGAAGGAAAGTATTGGCTTATATGTCGAATTATATAGTTTTTTTGCAGTTAATATATTTATTTGGAAATAGAAAATTAATCAAAATCAATAATTCAGAAATGTTTTTAGCTGAAACCTTTTTTTCCTTTCAGTTTATTTCATATATCGAATACTTTAAAATGTGCTACCTACTGCTTTTCGTGAATTCCGTTATCATAAATATTTAGATGTGTAGCGTTCAAATTCATAGAAATGGTATAACACTAAAATAAATTGCTGTTTGCATTGATATATCTTTAAAATATGTTTTCGAAACTGTTTAATAGTTCATACCTGTAAGCAATTCATTATGCATACAGACTTTAGAAGAAGAATAAATATATTCTAAATTACAAAATGTTCTAGGAGTCATTATTCATACAGGAGGAAAAAAAATATTTTACATCTCTTCCCTCTTTATCGCTGAAGGAATCAAGATTGGCGATTTTTATCGTTTCAATTCGCTTACATTACAGTAATTCGATTACAATGTATCGACCTAAAACCTGAGAATAGTTGTTGAATTTACCTTGCAGCAATGCGTCGAATTCATTTACACAAAAAGAAGAAAAATTACAAGCTTCAATGTAAACAGCCGAAAGATAGTTCTAGTGCGAAGTTCGTTAGGCTTAGCGCTATTTATCCATTTTACTTCAGAAATTTTCTGATTCATTGGGTCCATCTGAAGCGCCTTTGGGCATTTCAGTTCGTAAATGATATCTGCGGTGTAAGATGGGGAAAAAATAACGTATATTAGATTTGACACTTGAATAATCAGAATCTCAGGAGACTCTTTGATCTACACTAGATAAATGCAAAAGAAGTTTTTCTTATAGTTACATTATTTGGCTTTTGGTGATATCGATACTTCTGATGCCGTTAGAAATAAACTTTTTCGGTACTTCTAGATTTTTATTTTGCTATAAGCATAAGAAATCATTCATTTTACTCTAAAAGTAATTGAAGAATGGAATTTCTTTGCGCTTAGTAAGATTGCATCAGAAAATTGTGTAAGATTTCAACAGTAGATATGTCCTAGAGTTTAAATTAAATTGAATGTATTCGGTCAGGTATGGTTCATAAGAAAAGCATTCATTGATTTATTTTTTTATCATTTAAAAGGAAGGTAATGTTAATTTTTACACGCGCACACACAAAATTAAAAAAAAATTAATTTTTTTTGTAGGCCAAACTCATTATTTATTTTTATAAAGAATTTTGAATTAAAAGAAATATAATGGATGCAGCATTTTATACGAAACCTGTCTATTCTAAAGCGGGCTTTTTGCGAACAAAAAAAGAATGCTTAAGAACTTATTTTGTATGAAAAATATTTTGAAATATATTTAGGTTTAAAATAGATTTGGCAACATTAAACTGTTATATATAAAGGTATGGAGAAATAGTTTACTAGTTAAACATGTCGGTTTAACAGTTATTAACATTTTTTTATAAATTTTATTATTGGATTCAATTTTTTTAAAAAAAATTCCTGATTATGTATAAATTTATATAATGCATCGATAGACTGATAAAAAAAATTGCTGAATTTTTGCGTGGGATTTACTTTAATCCCATACAAATTATGTGATACATTTATCACTGCTATAATATATATTTGAAAATTAATTTCACTATTGGCAGGCATATGGAAAGTGGCCAGGTACAATTTACTGATAGCTAAGGTAATAGACCCTTTGGGGCTAGTAAAAATTATTAATAAAAACTGAATTTTCCTAGTGAACGTGATTATTATTTGTTTGAAAAGAAAACTACTTACAATACTTATAATATATTTTTCTTGTATTATTATGGTTAAAAAAATGTTGATTTTTCTTTCGTATTATAGAGAGTATTTATCAGTACACGCAATGTGTTAAGCTTTTCAAATGCAGAACCAATCATTATTATTACACTTTGCCTTATTTAACCTTTCCCCAATTGTAAAACAATTCTTTAGATGGTCTCAGATAAAATATAGGAGATTTTTTTCCTAAAACAGAATTTAAATTTTTTGTTAAATGAATTATTATTTTATCTTTATTTTCAAATATAATTAATGTTAATACAAAGTAATTAATCCTTTTAATAAGACGCTTACTGCACACAGCTTTAAATATTACATTATAATCGTGAAACTTCAAATTGGTGAAGTTATTTTTCTTTCATATATCAAATATCATTTTTTTGTAAAATCAAAGCAGAATTTATTTGCATGCTGAGGTAAACAAAAATCCTTCTAAAATAACATATCACTAAATTCTAAATGAAATAACATTTTTTTTGTCTGAGCATGAATATTATTCTCTTCGAAATAGAAAAAATATTTTTTTTTTTTCAAATATGACGGCAAAGTAGGAGAATCCAGCTAACCCAAACAGATTACTAAAGAAATGTAAAGTATCAAAAGTTTTTTTTTTTTATATAAATATTACTTCAGTAAAAAAAAGATAAAACGTTATAAAACCTCGTTAAGAAATTAATAGGAATACACATTTCCTTACGAAGTAAAAATAAAAGGTTGATTGATCTGGGATTGTTCACGTCATTTTAGAAAAATTCGAGGGATATTTTGAACTATCTCTTAATTTTGAATTAAGGATAACTAAGCTGGGATCTTACAAAATTTGAAAGAGCGAAGGTTGAATTGTTAAAAATAACTTCATATACATACCAGTAAATTTATCTATTGTGACATTTGAAGAGGTAAATTATGTAATTATTTAAAACTTCTGAATCACTATTGTTCCCTTTATGTAATTTGATGGTTAGTTTTATGGATTTATGATTTCTGTTCATGTCTACTTTTAGTTTTCCATATTTTTGCCTAAGTTATTTCTTATATTTCTCTTATTTCTGAGTAACCATTATTAGCATACAATTAATTTTTTCTTTAAATTTTGTGGAGGAAATTTATTATTTCTGAAATCTTACTAATGTAGAACACTAATTCAGAATTATTTTGATATTTATTTTTGAAATGTATACGTTTACTGGATTTTTTTGATCATCTCAAGGTCTAAAGAACTTTTCTTAGTTTTAATTTTTTTGTGTAAGCATTTCATTGAAACACGAAGCAGACCACACGACAGCTGAAAAATTCGCTTCTAGTTTGTCTTCTATTTGGTAAATAGACCAAAAGTTTACATTTATTTCAGCAAGTTATAAACTTATAAGCACTATGTTTTTTCTCTAACATTGTAGCAAAATAAAAAAAATACGTAAAATCATAATTTTTTTAAAATTACTCTATATTTCATCCACATTTACGTGCTGTACTGTTAAAATGCGTAAAACTGAGTTATTTTTAAACTGAAAAATGTATAAGAAGCACATAGGTCACTAATGAAGCAAAGTATTTTTTCTCAGTATTTTGTAAATATCCTTGTATGTAAAGAATGCCTCGAAGTGAAGGCAGTTGTTAATTAAGAGGTAACAAGTAATCTGAGCTAAATCTTTTATTTGCAAATTAAGAGAAACACACAATGCAATAAGATAGTAGTGCAATTGCTTTTTCAAAGAATCACCATGGTTGATTATGGGTTTGTAGGATCGGTACAACAACGTGTTGAAATCGGTATGCATAAAATCAGCACGAAGGGACAAACAATATCAAGATTTTTTGTTGGGTTTCTACTTCAGTTCTGAAGTACCCACCTTCCAGTTGTTTCTAGAATTGTCAAATAATATAAGAGGACCAGGCTGTAGGGAAGAAGTTCCGAAAATTCTCATCGGAAACGCCGTATCAAGTCACGTTAAATGAGCCTATATGTGATTGGTCATATGGTATAAGAACAAAACACCTGTCAAGACAGTTTGTCGTTTCCACAGAGTTGCAATGCGCAATCGATGTGGGACAGTATAATGTAGCATTTACTATCATTCGTTTGAAATCAGTCAGAAGTAGTTTAATCTTAACTTTTTTTTTCAAAATTCAATTCCCATGGAAAGTTTTAGTACTTATCAAGTGTTTTATATCTTACTTTTTAAAATATGCTCTTATTTTCTAGTTTTCGATAAGTTTAAAAATGTGTAGCTGTCCTTTAAAACCTTAAATGCCATTCTAATATTTGATTTGCAATGTATTATTGGGTATAGCATTATTTCTGAGGCTTTACCATCAAAATTAAATATTTTCAAAATTTTAGCGACTAATGGTCATGGAATTTCGTATGAAAAACGAGCCGGGGGGAAATAATAAATATATTATCATTATCCAAAATTTAATTTTCAATACTATTTTTTTATATATTAGCATAAAAAATATACAAGTTGTACAAAACTAGCTTTATATAACTGTATTTCTTTTTCAGCAACTGTTCCTCCAATAACATCAGTGCTCGATAACGACAGAGAATTTTTCCAGCAACTGAAAATTATAATCCCCATAGCGTGTACTACAGTGGTGCTAGTGCTAATCATTACTGTGGCTTGTGTAGTCTTGATTCGAAGGAGGAATACTAATCCTGAAGGTATGGATAATAATTAGTTTTAGAGTCACAATTATAATAAAATATTTAATAGCAAAGATTTTAGGTATATTGAAGTACTTAATTTATATATATATATATATATATGTCAGGTTTGAAAAGATTAACTTTAAAATTAAGGGAGTAATAAATAAAAATAGAGCGAACTCTTTATCATCGCGTAAGGATTTGTGGGTAAGTAAGCCTATTTAAAGGTGGAGCGAGCGCTGACGAAGGCGAACGCGTATTGGAGAGAAGTAGCTGGTGAACTCCTGGCCGAATTACCGTCTATTTTTCTATAGTATGGCGCGCCAAAGGGACGCCATGTTGGATTGGAAGAAATAAATAAGAGTTAACAATAAAAGATGTCTCATCATTTAACCCGCAGGCCTGGGGCCTGTCATATATATATAGTTAATATTCTCTATTATAGAGACAGTAATCATTAATAATCACTCGGATATCTTTATTTGATTGCACTCTATTGATTAACGAAGTCATGTTTCTTATTTAGTTTGATATTTTAATGACAAGCAAAACGCAAACAGTGAAAAGTAATAGAAACGGACATTTGACAATGGACAAAGAAGTTCATTTTTACACTCGAGACAGGGGCGTAGCAGCCACCCTATCAGCTGTATCAATTATAAGGGGCCCCCAAGCTACAAAGGCCCCAACTTGCGTAAGAGAAAGATCATAAAACATTAAGGGCCCCCCAAAAGAACTAAAGAATATAAAGAATTTACGTCCCTTCTTCCCTGTAACCCGGCTAGAGGTGTGGGAGGAACTAAATGATCATACGACATGATGAACTTCAATTGTTTTATATATTTATCACTATATTCAACTCAGGCACAAATAACACTTAAACAAGATAACTCTAATCAGTAATAGAACGGGAGAGAGACGAGATTGCGTTGGGGAGAATATGTTCAATTATGCAACTCTACCTTTAATATAACTTTATACACACACACAGATCTTACGTATTTAATGACCACACTATTAATTTAATTTTCTAAACATCGACTTGCTTCAAGATCACAGTACCTGAACTCTTGCAGTCTTCCATCTGTTTTGAGTTGACTTTAACACTTCCCCAATAGTTATTCTTATCACTTTCTTACTATTCCAACTTCTGGCTTCTTACTTTGTTTACGTATACGTTTTACTGCCAGTTTACTTCACTTCTAATCTGTTCACAAAATTCACTAACACTCAACCTCGCGAATGAAGAATATATATATTAAACTTAATTTGCATGTCACACTTCCTGCCTTTCGGAGAAGGCTGTTTGAAAATGCTGGCCCAAAAGAATTCCCCAGAGGTTAATGGAAGGACACGTATAGATACGTCACAATAATTTTTGAATCAGGGTCCACTGAGGATTAGCTACGACAGTGCGAGAGATCTCAGCTACGATACTTCCTTCATCTCCGATACTCATATGATTTCCGTTATTTAATACGATGAAGGTCAGAATTTTGGTGGCTGATGCAATGTTATGTCATCTCAATTTAAAAGTGTCAGCGGGGCAGTTTTTGAAAAGGCTGAGTTAAAAGGGTACTTCCCGATAGCCTGGTAAACTAAAAGAATTATCACACGTTGTCTTAAAGGGTTCAAGATCACTAAAAATTACAGAAAATCCCTCGAAAGAATAGTTGAAGGGAGAGTTATATTATTGCATGTACGTATATACATAAAAATGTTTACTCTTATTGTGTTAATCAAAAGTATATTTAATTAAGCACAAAATAAAATAAATATTATACTTCTTTTCAGAGCCCCAGCAGGAAAGGGATATTTCGAAGCCTGTCGATACAGTGCCAATGACAGTTTGGGAGAAATCTGGAAGAGGAGATACCAGACTGTCCCATAGCAGAGAACAACTGTACTTTCCTGCACCTTACGCCACTTCACGGATTTCGATGTACTCAGCAGAGGCCGACCCTGAAGCACACCATCAGCAACAGCAGCAGCACCATCACCATGAGCAGACCCATAACACATGGAGATCGGAAGAGCGGGAACACACGTACGACGTTCCCTTCATGCACAGACAGGTGACACGAATCTAGGCCTAGGGTCTGGTGTCACTTCCCCAACATTTGTGTCCCACCACCCTTTTAAACTAATTGAAAAAAATTTTTTTAAAGAAAATAAAGCAATTTTTTTAATAATTAAAAAATGAATAGGGACCACCTGAAATTAAAACATGGAGGGACTTTTTAGTGTGTGTATATATATTAGTGATATTTTTGTGAGTGTTGACCATCCAAAATGGCGGAACTCGTGCCTTGTCTCATTGCAGAATATCATCCTCGACGAAGAGGCCAATGGACCGGAAGGACGTGAAATTGGATACCAGATAGGCAGACATTTGTATCTAAATCCAGGTAGGATTTTTTTTTCTTTTTTCTTCTTAAGAAATAAAATTATTCACTAAAGATAATAATGCAGGGATGATATCATATTGACATAAAGTTGAACGAATTGCAGACAATCCATTGGATAAAAATACAAAAATAAAAAAGATTAACAAATGTAATGTTTTTTTTAAATTTATTTTTCCTGGGTGTATTCATCTACTAGACACCGAGAAATATTAGATATATCTATTCTTGAATGGGCCGTGGGTAGCCTAGTGGTTAGAGCATCGGACGCCAGACCGGAAGGCCTGGGTTTGATGCCCGATGCCACCAAATATTCGCCGAGTACAAACGGAGAACGTGCTCGTTAAATCTGTGGGTCCGAATGGTGTCGCCATCTATCGTCAGCAAAATCGTGCTGTCACCTTCATGGGCTCAAAGCTTAGGCTAACGACAGGTGTACAATATAGCCCGATACTATGATGAATTTAGTGGGCCTAGATCTGACTACGTCAGACAGGTGGCATAAGCAACAACTACTATTCTTGAATTTAACTCAATTATGAACCAGAAAATAAAGCACCGACGAATACAGTTTTCAGTTTACATATCTCGCAATACGTTGTTTGTATGCATATAATGAAGTTAGCATTGAATTATAGAATATTTAATGAGATAATTACTAAAATATTTAGAATGGTTTTGTTTAAATGTCAAATATTTAGATCCTTTCAATAGCATATATTTCCTAAACATTGATATAAAAATGGGAAATAATATAATAATAAATAATAATGGTGTCCTTAAAAATAAGTCATAAAATTTCAAAATCACAAATAGTTAATAATTTAATTAGACAGACTTATTAAGATTACTTTCAAAATTAGGAAAATTTAACACAACTCAGCAAACTCTTCTATGTAGCTATGCTCTAAAATTTGAATATAAAATTTGTAATTCCTGAGTATGTGCTACAGTGTTTTTCTTACAGAAAACTTGCACAAATACTACTACAAACATACAAATAATATAAATATTAGAGTTACGGAAATAAGTAAAACGTATCTATTGAAATATTGCTATAATAACTAATCACAAAAATTTCCATTTTTCTTTTGTCATAATAACCAAAAAGGAAATAACCCCTTCACATTTTTTTCCAATCCACCAACAATTAACTCGACCGGAATTTATCGGAATAGCTGTTTGCGACATATGTGATCGATAGCAGAGCCTCGGTAATTTTTCTTTATCCAGAATATTAAATATCGAATACGTTAATCAAAGCCTCAGGTACATGAACCCCAATTCGGCTTCTAAATCTCAAAATGACTGAAAAATATTACAATGCAAATAAGCTAGCCATGTTCAGCATAATTTATCAACTTTACGTATAGGAAATCGAATATTCGCTTTGAATAAATTGCTTTGTTAAGTTTTCGAACTCATGTTGTTAAACGTCTTCATCTTAAAACAGCCTGTTCTAGGGGAAACAGTTTGGGGAAGTTTAACGAACGTGCTGCGTTTAAGAATATTAGAAAAATGCTGCCACATTTGCTTTTTTTGGTGATCCTAATCAAATTTTCACCAATTATCAAAGTTGTTTATTTGGTTTTAGTTTTCCACCATCATTAAGAGGTAAAAGTAATTAATTTGGTAAGAAAGGGGGCAAAGCACATTAAAACGTGCAAAGAAATGAGTTAATAAAGGAGAAGGTTCATATTTTTTTCCCCTCCTAAACCATGTCTTTTATGATAAAGCTCTTAATTAAGCCCAATAATTATCGAAATAAAAAACAAATGGCTAATAAAATATTGTTTAGCGAAGATATTTAATGATGAAATTCGATCCTTTCATTGTCACATACCTCAATAGTTTGAAAGAAATTCTAAAATTCAACAATCAAAAGTTTCATTGTTCTTTTTTTTTGTTTTGTTTTTAAGAAATTTGCTTTCTTATCAAAGGGTAAAATTTCGTTTACCCATGTTAATAAAATAAACGTTAGTTTAGTATATGCACACATAATTTTTTGCACAAGATATTTAAAATAAGAATATTAAATTACGTTTAACTCAAATAATTACCATGTTCGTATTCATTTTCTTTGTTCTTAGCATAAATAATAAAAATAGACGAACCAGATTCACATTGACAAATGCATTTCATAAAAGCTATTGATAAATTTATTTCATTTAGAAAATGAGATTTGCTTTTTAATGCCTTACTCTTTTTTAAAGTTAAACTTTAAACACACATAAATGATTACAAATGAATAGATTAAGATCATATGCGACTTTTTAATAAGCATGCTATTAATATCGTGTGATTGCTAGAAGAATATTGTAAAATGCGAAGTTATATTTCTGAAGAATAGTCTTGAGTAATATGCAGACGTATTATCATTAGTAGTTATAATTGGTTGCTAAAATGAAATTATTTTTCTAACGTTTTAAAGTTCAGTGAGCTTGATACTATTTTATTAAAGACAACGATAAAAGGAAATAGTTAATATTGAAATAAATACTGGTATTCAATAAAATTTTGGTACAATAGGGTATTATTATGTTTTTATCATTTATTCATACATTATTTCTGATCATGAATATGTGGAAAAACCTTTGAGAATATTAAAATGTATTAATAATCCTAACGTAAGTAAAAATTATCTTTTAAAAAAATGAATACAATAAAACAATCCATTTACAATATACAATGAGTTCTAATGAAGTATTTTTGTAAAAACAATACGAGTTATTTGTATTTTATGCTTTGGGAACTATTAAGAAATAGAGGGAAAAGCAATGATGAAATTCATTTATATATATATTTAAAAAAATTTCTTCAGGGATTATATTTTTGCATTTTTGTAATAAATATGATTCTTTAAGGTCTGCATTAGGCCCAGAGACTGAGTGGTAGCGTTTCGCGCTTCGACACCACATGTCCGGGGTTCTATTCTCGGGCTGCTCAAGGTCGACTCAGCCTTTCATTCCTTCAGTGGGTCGATAAAAGAGAACCAAGCCTGCTTGGGGGCTAAACACTGGGGTTTTCTTTTATACTGGCCACCTGATCGGGGCATCTGCTCATGCACCTCAGGCCCAATTGGCCACGTATACTGAGATGGGCACAGTAGGCCTTGACCCTCATGGGCTGTTGAACCACTGAGTTTAGTTTAATTTTAAAGTCTGCATTAGGTTTTGAATTTTTTTACAATGCAATGGAAAATATAAAAATGCAGTCAGATTACATTACGCACTTTATAAATGTGTTCTTTTACATTTTTGTACCTATCTTTCCACTTTTACTTTTCTCAAATAAAATATAATGCTTTTGACTCAATTAAAACTCATTCAAATAAAGAAAGCTCTTTTCTTTCAGTTTTAAGGAATTGTCCGTAGATTAAAACTTTTAAGAATATGTATGTATCATTAAAATAATATTTAACGTAATTTTTTTATTTGTACGTATCATAACTTTCTACAAATGAATTTTATACTTCCTAATTGCCTTTGTAACGAGATAAAACACATGTAAGAACTATAAGTCATGTTTATTATCCGTATTTTGATTGATTTGAATACTTTTTTTAAGTTACATATGATACGAACACGTCTTTGTTTATAATTTGACGTTACATTGAATATTTTCTTATTTATTAACCATATTAACGTTCTAAAATATTTACGGGAATGTAAGGAAATATATTGTTTTATTTCGGTTGATCTTTATTATCTTAAACCATTCCACTGAAATTGTGAAGATATATTCAATTATTTAAAACCTTTTTGGAATTAACTGTAACTAATTTTTTTTTCATATAATGCTTGAAAATTGTAGATTATTTTACTATGACAATATGTAACACAGTGATAATTAGTTTAATGATCATTATTATTCGTATGGATAATTAACATAACGGATTATTGCAAAACTAATTGTATTATATAAGGGTTGCCCAAATGAAAAGTGGACATATGCGACTGCGTTAGAATGATAGCAGCTATATCAGAGCCACACCAAATAGGGACAGAAAACACTGTAGGAAGTTTATACCGCATACGACATTCAGCAGTGAAGCCTGTTAGAGGTAGAGGAAATTAATCGAAAGTAAATTCGTGCCACATAAGAACAAGTCCAGATCGGAACAACGTGCGGTAGTACGGTTTCTGATTGCAGGAGGAGAATTTAATGCATGCGTCTTTCGACGAATAGTTGCAGTTTATGGCGAGTACTGTTTAGGTGGAACATCTTGGAACAGTTGTTATAAAAGGTTTCGAGAAGGGCAAGAAACGATATAGAATCAACATGACAATGTCCAACCACGCATCCCCCTTGAAACTAAGGCAACTTTAAAACAATTCGTTGGGAAAAGTTAGAACACCCACCGTACAGTCCGGATTTGTCCCCCTATCACTTATACTCACTTATATCACTTAAGACAGTATTATTTTTCTATTTGGACTATGGGGTGAAGGAAGCTGGGCCATCATGACGGGACTTGTGTTACAATCCCCAGAGTGGTTTCTTTTGACTTCCAATAAAATAATTCTTTTTATTGAACTGGTTCGATTTTCATTTGGGCAACCCTTATTTTTCAAATGTGGTTGAGATTCCTCCAGACAGTGCATTAATTTATCTAAAAAGTAAAATAGTGAGAATTATTTTAATAACAATAATCTCTTAGTATGAAAAATTCATGTTTGATTACAGAACGAAATATATTATTTTAGCTGTGGTAGAGCTTCCTCCAGATGGAACTTTGCAGACCCACGACTTAGCTCTAATTCGGGAAATCGCAGAAGCCAAAGTCCAATCCTATCTGTATTCCAAAACCCCCAGACGGTCAAACTGCAGCAGGTCTTCCAAACACCATCCTCGTTCAAGAAGAATTAGAAGAAACGTTATAAGGTAAAAAAAAAAAATCTTACGATTTATTTTCTTAAGCAGAATCTCTTTGTTTTAATAATATTTCTAGATATATACTTTATTTCAAAAATTCCATTTGATGTATTTGAAGTTGTAATGCATTTTAAGATAATTATCTCGTTGCAAATTTTGTTTTAAATAATAACTCCCCAAAACTGCAGAAAAAAGAACAGTGTAAAAGCTTTTTTAAAACAAAAATGTAAATGTAGGAATAGCTTAACATAAAAATGTAAATATTCACTAATAAAAGAAAAGTATTCTAGATTCTATGCTTAAGTAATTGTTTAAAGAGGCATTCTAGTTTGGGAAGTGTTTTGCTATACTTTTTTTGCTATACATTATGGATGTTTTATGTAGTCTTTTTTATTAATTTAATAATGATCTGTGTGTAATTTACATTTTACTTATAAAATTCTACTAAAAAAAGGGAGTTTTTAATTGAAAAGGTCATTTACATGTATTAAGTACAGTAGTAAATGAAAGGAAAATGTAAAAGGAGAAACTCAAATTTTAAAACAAAATCTTTTATATAATGAGCACTAAATTCCTAAGTTTTTTGTCCGCAAAATGTGTACATTATAACTTATTGTTCTCCTTAAGTTAAGTGTATATCGTTCTTTTTACCAGACTTTAATAATGAAACATTAATCTACTGCATCAGTAACAATGTTGTAAACCATATTTTATGCCTTTTGTGTGTACATGAAAATTACAATTTTTTCAATACTTATTTAAGCATTTATAAATGAGAAAAAAATAATTGCTAGAAAATTTATAGATAAATCGAGGATTCATCATGCCCATCTCCAAGATGAACTCAAATATTTAAATTGCAATTGGTAAAAAATGGAATTAATATCATGTATGTATTTATATTACATAATGTATGAGAATTTCATATAAAATATATGTTTAATTTTATAAAGACCGTTTAAAGGATTTGATTTAACTTTATTTAAATTTCTTTAAATTGTTTGTAGCATCATTTTGAGTACAAGGTAGTGTAGTGGTCAAGATCTCGGACTCGTGGTTGATATGTCATTGTGATCGAGCCTAATACCTCCGAAGACCCATCGTGTAGAGGAGGTCGATATACGTTAAAAATGTCGAAGCCCAAACTTCCTCTCGTTGGTGTGTTGTGGAAGTTAGGACTGGAGGGTATCGTCTTCGTCACTTGACCATGGCTCAAAATTACGAAGTCCGTCTCCAATAACTCTAGTGTAGCTTTATGGTGTGACGTTAATATAATTCTGTCTCTGTAACATTATTTCTTTTTATTTTCTGTTGGGTAAATTCTACTTTATACAATAAATTTACAATATAATATAGGGTTGATAGATGATAGAAAAGTACAACTGATTACTAACGTTATAAGCAAAAATTGTTTATTATTTCACTTTTTGTCCGTTCAATATTCACCAAAAAATAAAATAAAAATATTGTCTTAGAGTTTTACGAAGGGATAAATTATCGTCCCAACAAAGGCCACAAACAATGCTTTACCCTAGAGTGGAAATTCCTTTCAAGAAAATTATCCCTTTTCCTTAAAATTATGATGTTTAAAATTGATCTTTGTGAGTTTACTTATCATATAAGTCAAATGACGCACAATGCTTCAACTTATTTATCGTAATTTTCAAGCATTTTTATTATAAAATATTGTCACTCTTCACAGTATTGTACATTTTAAATAAAACTTGTATTTGTGAATGCAAAGAAACTTGAAAGCTTTGAAGCCATCATTCGTTTGATGACGTGTTTACTGAGTTGTGTATAACAAAATATGATGTTGCGGAAAGATTGATACATTGTGAAATGTTTTATTGGACATATAGAAAATATGTTACACATTTTTCTTCCATTTCTACACATTTGAAAAGCAAAATAAAGTTAATGTGTTTTTCGTATTTATTTCGAAGATAAATTTTGCTAAAACCTATTTCTTGAAAGAAATATCACTGCTTAGAATTCAAGAATTATCGACAGCTAAAGTTGTTCTAAACTATGTTTTTCTTAAAGTTTTCATATCAAAATTTAATTTTTAAATGCAACAATAAAGGAAGATTAAAATGAGAAAGAAACGGTTATTTTTTAATGTTATTTAGTTATATTCTTTTATAAAGATTATTTTTGTGATTATGTTTCAGAGTTGATGAAAATGTATATCAATTATACGTGTTGTTGCAATCTGATTTTACTTGTTTTAATCAATGATATTTACAAAGGAGAAAAGGGACGAATCAAAACAATGCATTCCAATTTCAAAATCATAGAAAGAGAAATCTTAAACATTATAAAATTTTTGATCAAAGCTGAAGTACATCTAAGGCATTGGAAAATGCAAACATGATAAAGAAAATAAATAAACTTGCTTAATATTTTTTTGTTGGAATGTTTTCCTTCTCTACTGAAATTGGCATTTCATATTTATCAGACAAATCATGAAACTGTTTTATAATCGATGCATAGTTATAGTTTAATTTTTTAAAATTAGTTTTGTATAACTTCTCTTCATGAAACTAATTATCGAAATACAACCTCTGGCAATAAAGTTCAGTGAATTGTCCTGTAACAATAACGTATAAGAAATATTAACGAAAGTTACCTTACTGTATTTCGAAATAGTCACCTCCCATATCTATGTACCACTGAGATCTGCTATACATGTCCTGGAAACTTTGATAGAAGTCATCTTTTGAGATGGAGCTCAAAAGCTTCGTCACGTTTCATTGGATGTTAGGAATATCGTCAATATCGATAACACGTTTTTTTCATCCCTAACTTCTGGGTAATGATTTGTCACACGGATTCACGGTTAATCTGCAGTTCACCAACTATCATGATGGCGATCTTCCTTCACTTTCTCAATGTTTTCGTCACTGACGGAGATCGCCAGTCTTCCGCTACGAGAATTGTCAGAAACACTATCCTTGCTTTTCGAAAGCGGGCGAATCACTCATACGCACACTTCATGAACAGTGCCTGATCTTCATAAACACATGCCAGCATCGCATAAGTTTCTTTTGGTGTCTTGCCAAGCTTCAAACAAGACTTTAAATTGATCTTTTGTTCGTTCATTTTCCTGTCCTCAGTTGAGAATTAACGTACTAAACAAGCCCTTTGTAAAACAAGTCTTACACGGAACAGAAGTGAGTCTCAACGGAACAACGACGGGAGCAAATGATCTAAACATGCTGCTAAGCTTGTGAAGCGTTTTGTTTCCCCAGTGTTGCTAGATCGGATGTTCTGACTTCATCCACCAAACTTTAATGTCAGAGGTTGTATAAGCATTTTATTGTAGGATTTTGAACTGAAATACTTGCACACCCTTTTACTTTGCTACTAGCTCGCTATATATATTTTGATTTATTTAATTTCAAAATGCAACACTCGGAAAGTTATCTTTTATATACAGATCTTAAAATTCTGCTGTAAATTAAGATATTTGAAGTGAATCTCATTCCGATATCTCAAAATGAGTTTATAGAATTTTTTTTCAATAAAGTTTTTATTATGAAGGAAGAGAACTAAATGAATGATAAAGAAAATTTTGTATTTAACGTACAGCAGACTGAAAACGGCAAAATAAGAAATTAGCTAATATAATATTAAATTTTCATTGATAAATTATTTATATATTTAAATGGATACTTTGCATTGATTCTTTAAATATATTTTCACATATTACACACACACACACAGAGAGAGAGAGAGAGAGAACACACGCACGCACACACACACAGAGAACACACACACCACGTACACACACGTATATATATATTTCAGTCGAATTTAAATCTTGGTTTTTGAATCTGCTTTATTTTAACATTAAGGTTATGAGATATAGTTTATAACCTTTATTATTAAAAACGCCTGTACTTAATTAAGTAAAAATGTAAAATAGTATATATTTTTTCGTTTAATACAGAAATTTATTTTTGTATAAAAAATTCTTCAGGAGTACAAGTGAAAACTTTAGTCATAAAATTATCCAGAGTCACAGGATTATTTTTTTTATATATTTAGAATGACCTGCACAGTATTTTAAAGAAATAAATATTATTAGTAGATATGTGTGAGCATTTCTGAAGTTACCATACTCCAATACATTGCAATCTTGATATGAGCCTTTGACAAGGATATAGGAATATACACGAGCGTGTCCTCAAACCAATACATTTTTAGAAAAACTAGCATAAAAAATTTGTTTATCAAAATAAAATTTATTTTTACATGAAAGTGTACGTCGGGAACTAGTTTTCGTTATAGTTACTACTATTGTTCGGGTCATATCGGGAAACCTATTTTCCCACACTTTCTTCGAAGAAAGATGCCGTCATTGAAGAAAGCCATTGCTGAACAACTCTTTGTGGAAACTGATCTCAAAGCAACCTTATATGGAACCATTTGTTTTCACGAATTTTTTCATTCACTTTTTCTACCAAACCATCAATAACAACAGAAGGCCGCACAATCCGTGCTTCGTTATAAACATTGGCGCATCCATTATTGAATTGCCACACCTACTTTTTCACCATTCCATCACTCATATTTTCACTGCATGGTGACGATGAATTTCAACTGGCTAAACATTCATTGTGTTCAGAAAACGGGTTATAGAATGTATTTCACAGTCGATTGGGATGGCAATCGCCTTCACCATTTTGAACATTCACTAACACGTGTAAAAACAACACAATCTGGTTATGATGGTAGTAATTAACACGTGTGCGCATGCGTAGAACTCCAATACTACCACAAAACGGTATGTAGAACAAAACGGTACTTAGTCTGGTAGATATAAATTAAATACATCATCCAAATTCATTCAGGTATAAAAATGTTGTAGATTCACTCGAATCCGTCACTCATACGTAGTGATTTCACGTTTAGGTTAGGATGGAGTAACTCACTTCTCAAATCGTTGACTTTTACACTTCTTTACAAATATAACAAGACTTTATTACACACTTTTAAATATACTAATATCATACTTTAGAATACTCGGTAGTATGGTAAGTCGCAACAGGCCGCATACCTTCTCACTTTCAAGTGTGCGGGCGTATCACTACACATTTATATAACTGTACTTTCACAGCGCCCTCTACAATTGGAGTCTAAAATAAGTAATTGTGAAAAGAATAGGCTAAAGTTGTTGAATTTTAAATTTTCCTAAGAATACTTTTTCCTTTTCATATTTCATTTAATAATATTTTTTTAAACACATGAAATTTGAATGCACTAAATCAGGGTCATCAAATCATCATCAATTATGGGGCCATGATTAAGGACACTGGGTATTTCGCATGAGACATACCACCTGACAGGGACATCTTCTCATGCATCACAGTGCCCAAGGTCACGAAAACTGAAATGGGCACACTAGGCCTTAACCCTTATGGACTGTTGCGCCACTGAGTTTAGTTTATGGAATACACAATTCCTCTTAACTCATTAAAAATCATTCATGCACTTTTAAAATGAGTATCTACGTACTTTTTCTCTAAGTTCTGAAAAAATTTATTTGTAGTATATAAATTTCACAAAATAGAGCATTTTATATTTTTTGTAATGCACATATATAAATAAACACACACACACACACATATTAAAGTTGCACCAAATTATTTCTTGCAACTAACAGGTCCCAATCAATAATTGTAGTACTTGTACATATTTCTCTCTCTCTCTCTCTCTTGTACCTTATTACATTTATTGTCCTTATTTTTCTTTCCTTTTATACCCTATTGCTGTCTGAATATATTCCAAGAGCCTGTTACTTAAGCTATTCATTACCTAATCATAATATAGTATATAAAGTTTTTTTTCACGCTTTTGTTGTCTTAATATTTTTTGAGACTCTTACAAGAATTTATTTCAACATAATTATTACGTTTAGAATACGTATAATATAGTACTACACATTCTATTTAGTGTATCTCTGTATCTCATTTTTCTGTGGAATACTTTTCGTTTCCATTGCGAAACAAATTGCCATTAGTTTCAGATCAAGAGAGCACACCAAAAGGTTTGAAATATCTATATTTATCAACTTAACACGGAAATTACTTTTCTTCTAAAATATTCCACCATCAGTTTAATAAATATGTATAAATTACATCATTTATATATGTGAATTACAGTACAAGAACTTCTTACACATAATACTTTTACTGTATCATTTATGTTTTACAATTTATTTTACTGCTTCAAATCACATATCTTTAGTCTTTTTCAATAGCTCTAATTATTATCATTAAAAATTAAAAATAACGTAACATGACAAATTATTGTTGAAAAATTAGAATTTTTGTTGACCTAAACATGTTTACAAAGCTCTATAATATGCAATTACATTTTGAACTAGGAAAAATATTTTGACGTTTCTCTAAAATAATTAATAAAAAGATCATTTTAACTTTTCTATTAGAAATGGATTTTAAAGCTTGCTCCCTCTAAAATAGTTTGAAAATTTAAGGGTTAATCAAATTACAAGCTCTCTTTTTTATTTTTTAAATGAGTAGTAATTTGAATTAAGGGCATTATGATCTGAATTAATTCTAAAAAATAATGAAGGAATAAAAATATAGTTTTGCTCACATTTCCATAAATAAAATAAATTTTTTTACAAAAAAACAAACAAAAAAAAACACATGAGTATTAAATATTTAAATTATTGTAAGTTTCTGTTTAAAAACGTAGCTATTTATAGGTTACTTGTTCATCTTTCATTAGTAACTGAATACTTTATGCTATTATAACCTTAAAAAACATTTAGCGCTATTATTAGAGCAAAGTAAATTTTCAACGTGCAACAAAAAAATAAAGCACATTAAAATATATTTATAAAAATTAATGTGATTTTTTGAAATAAATATTTTTTTCGAGTAAATAATATTTATGATTAATAATTTTACTTTATATTTAGTACAATATTACCAACTGGAGTTAGAAAAATTTGCTTTCCTTAAGGGGTCTCAGGGCCCTTAACATATATCTATGCACTCGAAAAAAATATCCTTCTTGAAACCAATGTAACTTAGCAATAAAGCAAAACAATCATTTGAAATTTTTAACACATGGTAATCACATATATTTACATTGGTTCTCAAATTTCCGGAGAATTTGAGAAACATTTTTAAAATTTATAAGGAAATAAAAATTGGAAAATTTTTCAAAAATTTGAAAATTAGTATTTTACAGCGCGCAAGATTCTGAAGTACAAAATTGATCAAAATTTACAAAATTAACTTTACTTGGTATAAAAATGTCCACTTTCAAAGTTATACAAACTTTTAAAAAATTTAGAGAAAAAAATATATTTTTAAGTACAATTACAACAAATATTTTAAAATTTTAAGAAAAAAATTAATTAAAATTCAAATAAAAAAAATTTATTAAATTTTTTTTTGAAAATTGAAGTTTAAGTTATGAAGAGCAATATTTTGAACACGTGTATGAAACTTCAAATCGATCTCATAAATAGTTTCTGAGAATTTCTGCGCGCAAGCTAAAATTTGTTGTTTTGAGAACAATGAAGTTAAAGATACGAAAGAGATAGGGATTTAGTTTAAATTTCTCTAGTTATTTCTCAATAACTTCGGAACTTTTTACAGTATCAACAACATTTTGGTATCAAAAGGCTCAGAAATTTTGAGGCTTTAACATATATATTTTTTTTTTTCAAAAAATTGAAAAATTTGCAATTTAAGAATCCTTAAAACCTTAAGAAATTGCTTGAATTTCGATTTTTTGAAAAGTGTTGATGATAAATGTCTGAGAAATCTCTTCTTAATATATAAAAAAAGGATGAAACGATTATTATTAAACAACATAAACTTAAAGAAATGAGTTGCATTAATTCATTTCGCGAGAAAATGTATTTCCATGAAAGCTTTTAAGCAACTAAAACCTAATTTCCTCATCCGATTGATAATAATAGAAACACATATTTTTTTTTGCAATATTATTTTGAAAATTTTTGGATAAAAATGCTACTAATCACATATCACTTTATATATGATTAACATGTATCTCACCTTTGATTTTAATTTAACATATTTAATCGAATTTATGCAATAATGGAACTACTGGTTAAAAATATTCAATTATCCTCGGAAAATTTGATTTTCGATTGATATTTCTAGATTTTTTATAGATATTTTGACCATGATTGATTTGATAAATATTCATGAGCACGAAAGGCTGTTAAAAATATTGCAACTTATAAATTTTTCAATATGTATCTAATAATTTAACTTCGAACACTTAAGAAACTGTCAAATTTGTGTTATGTGAACAATAAATGCAATGTATAGATGGATAATAACTAATCTAATGCACACTTTAGCTTAACAGTTTATGTATATAAATGTGCATTTTTAAGAAGAAACAAAAATGTCTTAAGACTTTGAGTGAGTGGTAGTTTTAAAAATACACAGAAAAAAAGCAAAATTTTGCTTTAAATGAATAT
This sequence comes from Trichonephila clavata, assembly GCA_019973975.1. Taxonomy (NCBI): domain Eukaryota; kingdom Metazoa; phylum Arthropoda; class Arachnida; order Araneae; family Nephilidae; genus Trichonephila; species Trichonephila clavata. The sequence continues at coordinate 111,056 of BMAO01020612.1, forward strand.
TCAAGAGGAATGTATTTATTTTAATTATTCTCTTTAAATATATTAATGGATTTCAGATCATTTAAAGTAAAAAACAGCTTTGCGTATTAAGATTTAATGTACGTTAATAAGCACACTCAAAGACTTTAAACGTTAAAATATATTTATTTTCAAACCCATAAATTACCATAAAGGATGGCAGATAATGACACTTAAAGAGGAAATCTGATTCCATTACATATTTAATTCAGAACAGGAAATAATATTTAAATATTTCTTAAATGAGTTTCGGAGTCCATTAAAAGCTTTGTTTTCCTTTGTGGTCCTGAAAGTCTTAAGAAATTATTTGTGTTACTTAAGCAGAACTAGGGTGAAAAGGAAATATCTTATGCCTCTAAGTCACCTTTTATGTGGACTGGTTTTTATTAATATAATATGAAAACACTGATAATAAACTACAGTTAACAAAGCTAATATTAATAACAAAAAATCCATTCTTTTCTTTCCTAAATTTAATATTACAATTTTATTACAATTAATAGCAATATTTAGGGGTAAAAAATACTATATTTCCTCCCATATTCTTTTATTTAATTACCCTAATTATGAACGGTCGCTTCTGCTAATTTCTTTACATACGAGCTAAAGAGTTGAGGAAAGTTTTGAGAAAGTTTAATAATGTGTTATATTGTATCAGTTCACAGTAGTATTTATATTGTTAACAATTATATTCATTTAAAATAGGAAAGAGTTAATGTAATAGTTATTTTTAAACCTGTGATGTGAGACGAACGAAACACTTATGAGGGAAAAATGCCACTCATACGTGCTAAAAGTCACGAGACAGTGATCGACAGATAAATAATAGTGATAGACAGCGAAATTTGATATTGATGGAATATGGCAGCAACAGACAGATTCCAGTGCTTTTGCTATCAACACGTCCATCGACGGTATCACCTTTACTGATTTCGTAAATATAATTGTTGAACTCAAGAAGATCGTGCAAACGATTCTGTGTCAAATGAAACATGATTCAAATTAGTATTAATTTAACTGATGTTATTCACGGGTGTGTTGTAGACCCTACGAGGTCACAGACTCCAAATTTTCAACAAGTTGCCTCCATAATGATGTGAGCTGCTTTTACATGGCATAAATAACACTTACGACCAAACTCGCCCAATCATGCGAGATAGATATTCTTATCCCTTTAAAATCCGAAATGTTTTTGTATTTAAATATTACTTTCATCTGGTTCTTAACACTACACTGACCCTAATGACACTGGAAAAAAATAATAAAAAAAATTTGCTACCTTACTGGAACGTGGAGTGTTCCAGCGCTGGGTATTAAGGGGATAAACTGAATCATCTAGTCAAACTGGTAAGAATGGTGAAGTCATGGAACCAAGAATATCTCATTTCAAATAAAGGGAGCTTAACAAAGAAATTTTTTTCCAACCATTTAATAAGAGACTGTCCTGCCACCATTTTTATACTAATTACAAAATAACCCAATTTCTAACTGGGTATGGCAACTTTAAAAGCTACTTGAATAAATTTAATTTAGTTCCGTCATCTTCCTTTGATTGTGATATTTTGAGGAGAGGAAAATCTAGAACATGTGCTTCTTCTGTGTTCCAAGTTTGAAATGGAACGAAACATCCTAAGACTGGCTTTGAAGAGACATAATATTCTTCTTTCAGCAGAGGTGGTTTAAAAAAGTTCTGTGAATTTGTTGCAAATATTTCTAATCCTTCATAATCTCAAAGGATTTTTTTTCTTCATTACTTTGTTATGTGAATTAATACTTGCACGGGAATTTTATAAATGTTTTCAATAAAATAAAAAACAAAACCTAAACTATTCACTGACAGGAAATGTTACGGTCGGATACTTTTAGACCATTTGCAGCTGTTTAGGAACTTCATGTACAGAATAACAATGGAATTTTCCATGCTGAGAATGCGCATGTCACATTTCCAAAATCATTCTATTATTCCTCCAATTTATTTCGTCTCTTTGATCGCAAGAGAAGAATACCATCCATTATATGTGAGATCTGTTCGAGTACAAAATCTTGCACCAGCAACACTTTCATAATTATGGATGGCTGTAGAGGCAACATGGCTGAGTACTTGACGATGTAGTCAATTCTACTTTAAATTATTGTACTTCGTCAGTCAAAAGGGGGTCTCATACAATATTAGAAGGTATGTAACTTTTGGCGCATCAAGGTAATTGCATTCACTACAGTAAATATAATTTTTATGAACATTTTAGTTTTGGTATTTGCATAAAAACGCAAGAAAAAATTATTACCTCAAGTGAAAACGTGGGCATGACTTTTAACGTATAATTACTGAAATTCTTTTTTTCTTACTTGTTCTTTCTAAGATAAAACATGCTTTTGTTTTACATACTCACTGGAAAAAATGCTTATTATCTTTTCTTACATTTTTTAATTTACTTTTGTACCAAGTGTGTCAAATATAAAACCAATCAGTGGGAAAGAATACAACTCCTCACAGGTTTTATTAAAATAATAAATATTCCAATGTGGCTCTTTCGTATTTGAATTATTATTTTTAATTCATGTACACAGTAATTTGTTTCAAAATAATACTATTATAAAAAAATAGTCAAACAATGTAGTTGTTTTGTGTGTACTTATAATAATTAGTTTTAAAGTAATACTGATATAGCATAATTTAAATAAATGCTGTAATTAGTAAAAAGTAGCTTATTTTAATTATTTGAAGTTATTAAGAAGCTATTTTATCCTGAAACTTTCAAATTAAATTTTAATTAAGTGGAAAGTAAAATCATGGAAGGAGAAGAAAGGGAATGGTACTGAACAAAATTGAGAATTAACGGAAAGAATGTAAATGAAAATGAAAAGAACACAGGAATTGTAACAAAAAATTAAAAAGATCGTGTTTTCCGAATAATATGGTCATAAAAAAGGAATAATTTTTGTTTATCGCATTTTTTTGGCTTTTAGTTTTTAAAATTGATTTTAATGCAATTATGCTTCTTTTGTTCTTTAATTACATTTTAGAAGTTCAAAGATATTATAATTATAGTAAAGATATAAGACCCCAGTACATCAAAAGAACAAAAAAACCTTGCTAAAAATTGGCAAACTTCAAGAATATATAATTAGAAATATAAAATTAACTTTTTAGGGCATATATATATATATATATATATGTGTGTGTGTGTGTGCTCTACAATTTTCTCTCTATATTTCATACAAGATAATATTTCAAAAAGAAAATACAACTATTGCATTTTAATTTACTTAGTCTATCTGTGTTAATTTACTTGAATTAATCTGTTCTTGAAGGGAAAAAACAGTGAGATATTACCAAAATGTGTGCTAGATATGTTTTTAAAATATAAGAAAGAATTAATTATAATTGGAATTCTAATCATATAAGTACATTTCCACAGATATATCTGTATAAGTGCTTTTATTATTTGACTCCCAAGATAGTTCGTAGTTTTACCAAACAATTATTTATTATCGCATGCATAGTCATCTATTTTGTGAAATTAGCCAACAATCGGGGAATTGGATTATGCTCTTTTTGAAAAAAGAAAACTACAATTTTCTCCGAGTAACAGTGAAAACAAAGAGAAATATTCTTTCAATAAGCTGTTAACTGTCATGAATAGATTAATCTGCATAATTAATAAATAGGAATAAAATATAACTATGGTTGAAAATGCATTAATTAAAGCATTATCGGCATTTGTTAAAATAAATAGCATCCTACTAAAATAAATTATTCATTGCCGATTAAAACCACATGTAAAATAAACCACTCGTAAAATAAAGTTCGGAATAATTATTTTCTGATGTTCTATAATTTCCCAGTGTAATGGAAATCGTCTGAAGGAAATAATTTAAAACTGTCATATATTTGAGTAACAAATATATTAAATTCCATTCACAAGGGCAATCAAATATAGACATCTGAAATTGATACAAAGGACATTTAAAGGGATGGGCACATAAAATGTTATCCTGAAAATAAAATGTTTCAAGAGCTGAGCAATATTTCATCTAGATTCAGCTTAACAGAAATGAAATAAAATGCCCATAAAATAAGTGGAAAAAGTAGGATAAAAGTGTAATCTGGAGTTAAAAATTTGTCTTTTTGTGAACGTTTGTAGAACTATTTTTGTCATATTGGTTCCGAAAATGTATTCAAAATGTGAAACAGAAAAGGAAATTTAAAAAAATAAATTCTTGTTCTCAAGAAAAGGCTACGCGTGATCAAATTGTAGAGAATCTATTTACATGATACATTTGCTTGCCACGGAAAAAAATCCAAAAGACAACATTTCTGTATGATAGAGGTTTTTCCCTTAAATTAATATATATGTATATAATATAATAAACTTAAATCATATATAATTTAGTGTCCGTAAGGTAATGGTAGTATTTTTAAAATTTTTAATTTTTAATTTCTATTCTTTTCATACTTTTGCTAAGTGCTACTATTCAGCCATTCCCATGCTTTGAATTTGCATTTGAGTCCAGAATCTGGCAATAACTTGCTTATTGTACTCAGATTTAGCGCGGGCTCGGCATTTTTGAATGCAAATTTTAGGTACATTACCTTTTTCTCGTAATAGACTTAGATTTTCTATCCATTATTTTCAATAGGTTTTTGCTCAGTATTTATAAGAGAAAGGAGGCTGGCCACAAAACATGTTCAACGCCCCCTTTTATATAAATTATTTTATATATATAAGCTGACCTAATTCAGCAATGTTTATAATACTGTAGCATCTATATTTTTATATTTAACTCTATTATTTTTACTTTTTCATATATCCTTTCTAAAATTTATTATCTACTGCAATTTCATTTTCAATGCAATTTTTTCAGTTTTGACTATGTTTATTCATCTCTGTTTTGTAGAGAAATGTTTACAATATATATATAATTAAATTAGATCTAAAATTAAATCCCTAGACCACTTTTAACTTTTATATTCCGTTATATCTTTAAGTATTAAATTTATTACTCACTTCTGCCTCTTGAAGAACACATTGTCTTAAACAGAACTTTTCCGCTCCGACCATTAATTTTTATTACCTCGCATGGCATGCTTAACTTTCAAATATACCTCTTCAATAAGAAGCGTACTTGAAAAGCATCTGGCCTATAAGTGGCCACCGACTCTAACACTTAACGCGTGTCCGTTTTTCTCTCTTAGCAAGCAGATCCAAAAATGTCTTCGTTGAAAAAATATATATCATATATATATATATATATATATATGATCTCTGTCTTGTAGAGAAAAAGATCTTCAAAGTCATAACTAAGAACTGAATATATATATATGAATAAATGAACTGAATAAATATTTATATATATATATAGTTAGTTCATAGTTATGATTTTGAAGATCTTTTTAATTCCATTAACATCAATTATATAATTAGGGTAATTTTAGATAATTATAGTAATTATAACCTTAATATTAATTTACAAAAATTTAGAACTCTAATAGATTTAGTCTTAAAAGAAAACTACATTAATTTTAATGGTTCTCTGTACAAACAAATCAAAGGTTTGCCTCAAGGTCCCCCTGCTAGCAGTAGTTTGGCTAATTTATATTTACACTTTTACGAAAATAATTATATTATTAATAAAGATTATTACACATTTAGATACATAGATGACCTAATTATTTTTGGTAAAAATAATAATTTAAACCCCAATATTACTTTTCATCAAAATTACTTAAAGCTAATTAAAATTCATAGTAATCCAGTTAAAAATAATTACTTAGATGTATCATTGCGTATTAAGAACTATAAATTACATAGCAATATTTATGATAAAAAAGATGATTTTAATTTGAAAATTCTTACAGGAACTCCAATCTTTCTATATTTATATATAGAAATATTATTTTCAATTATATTTATCGTAATAACGTATTAGTTAGTGATAAATTTAATATATATTTCAATTTTAATAACTTTATTAAACTTTGTATGGAACACGGATACCCTCCTAAATTAATAAAAATTATCTAACAGTTAAATAAAAATATGTTATTAGTTGAACAGTTTATCGATAGATGGCGCCTCAAGCTAAGTAAATTAACAATATCATATTTTAGTTAAAATTAATTGTATATGTCTTGGTGGTACTTTTATTTTCTTTAAATTTTAAAACAAAATATAGGGTTTTAAATGTGTATATATATAGTATTAATGTTATTTTATCAAAACTTAATAATTTTATGCGTTACTGTTATTTTCCACGGCTATGTTTTGTTATTCTCACGTGGTAAGTCTTTTTCTAATAGTTTTAACTTTGATTCAAATGATCGTTATTCAATCGTTTTAAATTGATTTTTGATAAGTCTTTATAATTTTTAATTTTTTTTGTTTAATTGTATATTACACAAACGTGTACACGAACAGACACACATAAACACACTCACGCACAGACACACACAAACACACGCACGTACGAACACGCACATACACACACAAACATACATGTACGAGCACACACACGCACGAACACATACACGCATGAACTCACACACGCACGCACGCCATATGTCCACTGATTTGTTGAATTACTTTAGAACTTAATTCCAAAACGAATTATTTTAGATAGTAAATAATATTTTTAAAGTGTGCTTTTTCTGAATTATTTGTATAATTGAATTGATTTTTTTTTTTTTTTTTTTGCTAACATAATGCAAACTTGTTGATGTTACTAACTTTTTAAAAAGATTATAAATATGTAGAGACAGCTAATTACATCAAGCCGTGACTTAAATTTCCCATCTGATAAGAATCTACATCTTATTTTAATATTCCTTTTTATTCAGATAATATGAGAAAAATTAGCCTGAAGTGTTTCTTATCATGCGTTTATTTCCTCACTAAAAATCTGTGTTGTTTTCCATACATAGCTTTTTAAAAAATGCGACGTATTAAAATAGCTTTATTTTCTACTAGAAATATCAACAGACGTTTCAAAAAGATTTTTTTTATCTTTCTAGAAAATGCACTTAGCATTCTTATGATTAAAATGGAGATTTAAATAATTGAATTCCTGCAGCTTCTCATTTAAAATTCTGCTTTTAGAAAGAAGAAAATACCTTTTACAATAATAAGATTAATTAAATTAGTGTCCTGGAACTTGACATCGTTTCGTGAATGTTAAAAGTTTTCTAGTCTTACAGACGTCAGTTTTACTTATATTGCTAGATGCTTTACCGAAAATACCCCAACATTTCTTAATCACAGGTGTCACATATAATTTCTAGCTACGATTAAATTTGTCTACACTGAATTATTAATTTTCTTTTCCGTTTTAGGAAATTTCCTTTTTTCTTTCATTGAGTTTGAAAACTTTTATAAAAATATATGGCAATCTCTAAAAATAGTTCTAAATTAAAATTCCAGAATGATATTTTAATTTTGTGGGTGTGAAACCATTTTCGGGAGTCAAAAAAGTATTTCTTAATTATAAATTAAGTTTTAACGTCATGCATGCTTTTTTTATTTTGTTGAATGTAATTTGGTTATTTTTGTCTATAGCCACTGCATTTCCCAATTTCAAAATAAATAGCGTCATCGAAATAAATTTGCATATTAAAAGCTTTAACAAATTTGAATAATACAAAACAAATACATTATGTATTTGAGAATATTTTCTTTCTTAAAAATGTGTTACGTATAAATTGAAAGAAAAGAAACCTGCATTTCAATGAAATACATGAATGCTTTTTTTCAGTGCATGATTATTTTCTAAAAGTAAGTTATCCTATTTCTCTTTAAAATAATTGAGAAAAACTTTATTCACTTTTTAAAGATTTTCATTTAAATATTGTTCATGTTTTATAAAAACAGTGTACATCAAATGTGCAATTGTTAAAATATATAAAGCTTTTTGACTAATGTTTTCTTTATACTGTTGATTTTCACGAAAAAAAAAATGCAAGATGGTTAAACAAGATACCAAAATTTTTACACGCAGGCAAATACAAAAAAATGAAAATACTAAAAATGTCAGGGCAATTACTAATCTATTTTGCATTGTTATCTTTACAAGCTAATCCTTTTTCAATTTTCTCATTTGACACATTGTTGAAAAACAATGATTTTGAAAGTTGACATGTCTGAGAAGTACTTAGAGAGAACTTAAAAACAAAATGAAAAATATTAACAGTTTATGGTCTTTTTCTCTCTATCTATATATATATATATATTAGCTGATATGAACTGCACACACACTGGTCAATGAATTAGAAACCTTTCAGATTTGCATTTGAAAGCGTGCAAGGGATGAAATATGCAAATTTTTCTTTATGTCATGGGTTACACGGAGTTAGAATGCTAGTAGTAATAAGGTCTAAGAATGCTTTTCTCGATGAATGAAGTAAACTAAGAAAAACGATGCATTTTCCCTCTTTAAAAAAGGGATTTCTGTTGTTTCCCGTTTAGTAGGGGCTTTGATTTAGAAGACAGAAAATCTTACTGGGTTCTCAAAAACAGCCATATCAAAAGTTTTCAAAAGTTGGAATCAAAATATCTGCTCTTCTCTAGAAGACGTATCTGCGGTTCGAGCACAGTTTTCCCAAGAGCGTGATCAACGTTGTCCCAGACGTTCTCGTCTGGGAAAGCGTTGGAAAACGACAAAACATGGATTCGATTGTGCTTCAAATGACACAAATTGTTAAACAAGCTTCTTCGTAACAAATTTCACCTCGAACCATGTGTAGAGAATTCCATAGGATAAGAATGCATAGCCGGATGTCTGCGAGAAAACCATTCATTTCTGCCTGAAATGCGAAATATATTTTGCAGTGGTATCGGGAAAAAAAAACTGGGTATGTGAGGATTGGAAAATGAGAATGTGGTCGGATGAATCACACTACATTTTATTTTGCACTAATAGAAGACATCAAATTTGTCGAGAACCCCACGAAGCCATGAATCCATCTTGCCTTAATCACCCTAATATCATGATATGTGGACGTTCTGCTGGCATGGAAATGGTACCCTGCTGCTACACGACAGTAAACAAAAAGCCATGGTATACCTAAATATACTGAAAGATCAAATGCATCGTTCAATGTTGCATTTTTACCTTGGCAGTGATTGATATTTCCTGGACGATTATGTAACTTTACATCGTGCGAGAAGTGTTCAAAATTAGTTCACTGGGCATGAGTCCAACACCAAACTCCGACTATCTTATACAAAATGGGAGAGGGGGGGGAAAGATTGAAAGATTAATCCGAGAGTACTCTTCTCTTTTATCTGATTTACAAGTTCTAAAAAGCTGCATAGCCAGTACATGGTATTCTCTGACTGTAAATGCACTCCTGAAGTATGTAGACTCGATGCCTTAATGAATCAGAGTTGTTATACATGCAAAAATTGGTTCAATTAAATATTGATCTTAGGTTTCTAATTCATTGGCCAGGCAGTTTATATATATTAAGTTATTAATATCTAACTCTTATCCAATCAATTGGCACAAGAAGAAAGGGCAGACCAAATTTTAGATGGATCGATGGCCTAGAAAAAAATATTGAGATTTAAGAATTGGAGAAAACTAGCAGGAAGTTGGCTAGCTTGGGAAAGGCTTCTTGAGAAGGACAAGGCCTACCCTGGGCTGTCGAGCCACTGAGGAGGAAAGGAAGGAATATCTAAACCTTGGGGGGAGTTTTCAATTGTATTAAAACATTCTTACAACCCTCGCTTCTTGATTTAAAAATGTGCTGGACTTTAATTTTTAAATTGGAAATATATTAATCTTGTATTGTTCCGTACCCACTTCCCTTTAGGGAATTGCAATTCCACAAAACCCACTCTTAGTGGATCGCTATTCAATAAAAGAAACATGATTTTAACTTGCTGTAAATTTTAAAAAATGGGAATTTTAGTCGAGGGGGCCCTCGCATTACCCCTAGGAATAGATAACTGCAAAACTTGTTTTTAGCAAGTTTTTACTGAATAAAAAAACATGGTTGCAAAATTTAAAGTCCGCAAATCAAACAGTTCAAAAACGGAAATTTTTGTCTATTTAGCTCATCCCCTCAGTTTGTTTTTATGAAATTCTTTATTTGACGTTCTCTACTCAACAAAAGGTATATGCCTGCGAAATTTTTAATCTAGCAGTTTGAAAATAAGAATATTTCTATCCCCTCCCCTAAACCCCTTTTCTCCTTGGTAGATGATTTCCGCAAAACTCATTCTTAGCTAATATAGACTCAAGAAAAGAAACTTCAAGCCAAATTTAAAGTCTGAATCAAATATAAAATGTCTGTCAAATCCAAATTTTTTTAATTCAATTAATGAAATAAAATGTCAAGTAAAGTACTTAAGTCAATACAGAAAATAATATTAAGTATATATTTTCATTTAAATAAGTAAATAACACAAGATAAGTAAATAAGAAGAAACGAACAAATAGAAACCGTGATAAAGGTCTAATGGTGAGATCGTGGCAGAAAGTTCGGAAGTCTCTGTCCCGAATTCATCAAAATCTACCCCAGGAACTTTTGCAAGTATCACCTTCTGGGTTTATTCAAAGTGAATATATATTTCCACATGAAATGACGAAAAAAGGGCATTAGCCAATGCTCTTCTTCACCATCTATGGAAAATTAATTTACATACTCCAATTTCTGTAAAAAGCTTTAGGTTATTTATACTTTCTCTTATTTGAAACTCACATCCAAATTAAGAGGCCAGTGGCCAATCCGTATTCAAATCAAAGTTAATAAAACACGAGAGAAAATGAAACCCAAATGAAAAAGGTAGAATGTATTACTAAAAAGTAATTACAGAAAGGGAATTTAATAACAAAAAGTAGTATTGTGGCTCCTATTTTCGACCCATTATTTGCAATCTCACTATCAGACACTTGGCTTGCACAGAATATGTCAGGGTGTAAAATCTCCTATAGCAAAGTACAGTCGGACCCCAATTTAACGAATTCAACTGGTCCAAATATTTTGTTCGGAAATTCGGGGTTATGTGTTATAACGGGGTTCAAAAAAAAATACTAACTTTTTACACTAGTCTTTTGGAAATTCTATAACGAATAACTAAATAAATATCACTAATTATAAATTACACATTTTTTACCATTTATAAACCCCGTGCACCACGCAATGTATAACACGGGGGTAAACAACACAGACAGAAGAAAGGATTACAACACAAACATCCATGCCTTCTCCGGGATTCGAACCCAGTCCCTGCGGCACCGCAGTCAGCTTCACTGACCACTATACCGGATGGGCGGCTCATTTTTTATTCAGCAGTCAAAAATGTTATTAGTGAAATATCACATACCAGTTTGTTGGAAATTTTAAAATACTGACTACTAGATGTTTGACAATATTTTTGATTCTTGACTCTAAAGAGTTCTCTTTCGACTTAACACTAAAAGGTCCATCGTTGTCAATTTGGCACCGCAACTTGTTTACTTTATTCTCCTTTCTGCATTTTTGCAGGGAATTTGAAAATTTTTCATGACTTTTAATCATTTCCCCTCGTGATTACACATAAAAAGTTTTGTGGTTCTAGGTTAATTAGGAGTGAATTTTCAACTAAATATACATAGAATGTCCGATGGTGTCATTTTGATACCAAGGCAATTTATCATTATAAAAAGCTGTTGTTCAACAAAATATAGTCCACTAAGTAGATACTATTAGTAAATCAAACTTTCCAAAGTTCTATCACACATTTTGTTTGACCTTTAATACAGTGTTATTGAGTTCACAGTTGCAATTAATTAATTATACTAAAATTGTTGTGTCAAAGTGTTTCGTTTCATAGTATTTATTTATCTGCTCATAAAAAAAGATTAATTCAGATTCGGAACTTAGTGCAGAGTAGACTCCATGAAACAAGGGCCCTTAGAAAAGGAAATTGCTAATTTTTGTTACCTGAGCTTTCTGAGAATGAATTGGCTCTAACTTAGATTCCGAGGAAGACATAAGATTGAATGAAAATGACTGCAAAGTATCTGAAAAAGTGCAGATGTAACTGATAATATTCCAGTAAATCCTGATATGTGTGTCGCTAGGGATGGGACAGAATGTACTATACCGCATAATAATAATGTTCCTGGCAGATTTAGAACTTGAAATGTGTTTTGCTACAAAGCAGTGGTCCAACAAGCTTCATGAAACAAAATGTAAAGGTCAGATTTTTATGATATGAATTGTCATAATATATGATAATTATATGAATTAACATTAAAAAGTCTTAAAACTTTACCTTACTGAACAGTAGTCCTGCAATTATTTAATTAAAACAATTGTCAAAATGACACTGGTGGAAAGTTTAAGGGTAATCGAAATCCCAGACGTTCTAGTGTTAATGCAAAAAAGAAAGTGCTGCGTTATTTATGTACATCCTGCTGCATGAGGTATGTTTTCCTAGATTTCAAACAATGTAAAGCATTAGAAAATGTAACAATTTTGATAGGAGTTTCATTATCAATTTCTGAATCAGAATCGTTTATTTTTGGCTCCGATAAATCATTTTCCACATTTTCAGTGGAACAGATAGGCTGTCTGTAATCAAATGCAACATAATCGTTAAAACATTAGCATATTCCCTGCGCGGCAGGAAGATCAGATAAGAAAGAAAACTCACTCAATAAGTTACACTTATGATTCCACTGCATCTATAAAGTCTTATAAGAGTCTGCAGTCTTTCCAGTCGAAATTTGTTGCTTGCAAGAAAAGTTTTTATCATTTCCGGACAAAAAAAAATATCTGATTTGAAAAAAAAAATCCAGTTTTTTTAATACAAACTAGTAAAAAAGATTCCCAGCTTTTGAAATAATTTATTAATTCAGGGTTTATTATTCATTAAATAAGGGGTTTGTCTTCATTTTAATCTGGGAAAGAAAAAAATTAATTAAATTGCGAAATTCGTTAACCCTTTATCTACCGATGGTACTAATAAGTACCACTCAAATTAAAATTACATAGAATAACCATTTTTCCAAATACTTTGACGATACTTAGCCGGAATATTTTTTTAAATCCAATCTTCCAAGATATATGGAAACACGGGTTTTTATGATGAGTATTTTAGGGAGGAAGGCGAATAGTTTTATAGCAGAAGTTACGTTTTCAGCTGACGTTTTGATCAGATCGCGAGGATTGTCATTTTTGTTCCGAAAAAGTAGTTAATTTCAAAAGGTAAGTGTTTTTTTCCCCTGTATATTAATGGAGACCTTAGAAAACGATTTGACTATATAATTTAAGTGAACAGTGTATATAATAAATTTTACAGTTGAATTTCTTTAATTAATTAATGAACTCTAATGGATTAAATTTTCCAAAGTTGAGTATTTTGTTTATGTATATCCCTTAACTATTAGTGTAGGGATTCAAAAAAAAATATTACATGAAAAAAACTGCAGTAAATCATGATGTGGTAGATAAAGGGTTAAAAAGGGGTTCAATCCGACTGTAATAGATTAAGAAATTTGCTATGGTATCATTAAAACCAAAATTAAAAATTCGGTTAAAATTAATTCATTATATTGTCTTCATGTCACGGAAGTATAAACCAATACCAAAAGTTAGAATTCGGTCAACAATAAGTCATTTTTGTTTCCATTGTTCTACGCTAACCCAGAACAGAACGTAAATCTAATGCGAAGAATAAGATTAAGAAAACATTTATAATATAAAAGAATAAAAAAGGAAAAGAATAACAAGCATTCCTCTTAGCTCTTTACAAGTTCTCGAATGAACAACCAGAAGTACAAAATGCGAGAAACATCCCCACCTCTTAAAATACTGCCTCCTACTCTCCCCGGAGGACTCAAATGCGAAATCGATAGAATATCTAACTTCTCAAAAACGCACTTGTGTCGGTAAACAGAAATCGTAACGTGGAGTGCCCCTTGAGAGAGAAAAAAGGAAACACTAACAACAATAGAAAAACACATCCGAACATTATTTTGACATATGTCCACGACTGGACGGTGCTCATAAAAGGGACAAAAAAAGTCCTGCAAATTTTTTGGGAGAAAATGCGACGTCTCAATCATTCCCTTCTCTTGAGCGTGACGGTTATCTGCAGCTATAGAGAAGAGGACAAGACATATCTTTTCTAAAGGCACACAACATTCTCAAATAAAAACGTAGCTTGTGGGATCTTATCTCAAATGCGAATTTAGGGGGTATCTAAACATTTAAATGGATTGTGCTGCACAGGGAATTCAAGACCACATTTAAAGATTTCAAATAAATTTGATGAAACGTTTTTATGTATACAAAAAATATCTTTATTTTTATTATTTTTTTCGAAAAAAAAAGTGGATGGGATGATAATTTTTGATAATTTATTTAATTTTTTTTGTTTAATAATTATTTATTCAATTCCTATTATTAGGTCTCACTCTCTCTCTCTCTCTCTTTCTCCCTCTCTCTCTCTCTATATATATATCCTGTTCAAATTTTCAATCGTTAATAAAACTTTTTCTATTCATCCAATCAAGTTCAAATAACATTTTTTAAACTTGTAGTTAACTTGATGTTAATATAGTTTTTTCAAATATTAATTTATCAATTACTGGTTAATTAATTAAATTAAATTAATAACCGGTTTTCAACGCCTAGTTAGATTTATCTAGATCATGCTTGTCTAAAGTGCGGCCCAACTCAAATTATGAAAATATTTCAATTTACACGTTTTTATTTAAAAAAATAAATTTATGTACAAAATATGCTGCATTAATTTTCAATTTAATTGAAAAGTTTGAAAGAAAATTTCAAGATTATTGAAAAAACGAAGAATATTTCATTATATTTTCAAATCCGTTTTCTCTAGAATTAAATAAATTACCTTCAAACCTTCAAATTGAATGCATTGAACCGCAAAGTGACATTCAACTGAAAGAAAAATTTGGGAATGTTTCTATACTGGATTTTTATGAAGATATCCTACACAGTGATAAATATCCTCATTTTCCCACTCATGCTTTATTAATGTATTCAGCTTTTGGCAGTACTTATATTTGTGAACAGTTATTTTCCAAGAATGAGCGCATACAAAAAACAAAAGTAGAACAAACATCTTGAAAGTGCATTAAGCATTACAACTTCGTCTATTGAAGCCGATATCGATTTGCTTGTGTTCAACACAAACGCAAATTCGTTCATCTTAGTAACTTGATTTTTTTCCATCTTTATAAAATCCAAAATAAATGAAACAAAACTTTTACAAATTTAAAATAAATGTGTACCTATTCATGTCTAATTCAAATTTTAAAAAATTATAATAAAAGTAAGTTAATTTATATTTTGATAAAACTACATAGAGTTAATTTTTATTTCAATTTATTAAAAAAAAATTGTATGTGCGGCCCAGAAAAAAATATTTTTGCAATGCGGCCTAAAAAGAAAATTATTTTTGCAATGCCACCCACAAGCGGTTATAGTTTAGGCACCCATGATCTAGATGGTATAAGTTAACCGTTAAAACAATGACAAAAGTTGGCGTCGAAAACCAGTTTTTAAGGGAAACTAGCCAAACCGGGTGTGCATTGTTACAACAATGCAGACAAATCATGCTTTAGTTTTTAATTCTTACTATTAGTTCTCTCTCTCCCTATGTATATATATCTGGTTCAAATTTTCAATTGTTAATAAAATACTTTCCATTCATCCATTCAAAGTAGGAGGTTGACTTAATTTTTTTAATATTGTTTTATTTTAAATGGAATAACGAGATTTTTTGCAAAAATAGAAGTGAAATCCTTTTAATTTTGAATCACGATCAACAGTATGATCTAGTACCTTATACACTTAAATGCCACATTACAACATGTAGAAGTTAAGCTTTAGTGTCATTCATTGTGTAACAGCTCGCGTTATTTCGTGTAATGAATCTTTAGTGGAACTAAGCGATTTGTAGTGAACTTTGTTAACTATAAATTTCTTGAATTTGACAACTGGACTACTATAGCCTGTTATTTAGGAGAAAGGGGCATCATTTACATTGATACACAACCCCTCCTAGCTTCTTCCTTATACCACTAGGAGAATTTAGAGATTTAACTACATTTGATGAATTCAACCCAATTATTCTACATAATGTCTTCATTGAAAACCATCCTCTAAATTTCACGCCACTTCTTTATCAACCGAGCAATTTATAAGGGCTATATATATAATAATATTTGGTGAGGATTGCAACCCCACAACTGAACAATTCCCAATTTTATAAGATGCGACTACTAGGGGCTCAATTGTAATAAAAGAACAGGAGCTATTTTTGTTCCTCACGACGGATCTTAAGAGAAATCATGAATCGATCTTCCGAATCAGCTTGAAGAAATAAAGTTTATGATCTAAGGCATTATGTTATTGAAGCATCACTTTAATAAAAAAAAAAGTTCATAACTTTTAAAAGAATTTTACCTTATTTTGAAGCAGAACTAAATGCCGTAACCCAGAAATTTAAATTCCCAACAGATTAAAAGGAACAGATTAATGAAAGTAGAGAATTCAGGTGCTATTTGCTGCTTTCTTATTTAATAAAGTTACTTAAATGTTAAATCAATGAATATCTGCACTTAATTGTAATATGTTAAACATAATACTCCTTTAATTTTTAACGTTGTTTGCCCTTAAATTCATTCTCAAGTTGAGAATGAAGTATTCAATATATTCCTTTTTCTAATTCACTAATTTTGTGAGTGAGGTTTATATTTTAACCCCTGTTCCCAAGCCTAGCTCGGGCAGGCGAAACGTACCATCCTGGTTTATCACACTTTGTAATCGGTCTTTTCTGAATTGTTCCACATGAGTTTCTTATGGTTTCGAATATTTGAAACGTACCATTCGGTGGAATTTTCTGCAAAAAGAGGACGTCCTTCTGCTGATCAGCCCCTTTATGCTTGTCTAAAAGACACTTTGTTGATCACATTCCCCCAACAGAAAGTGAGTGTGTGAGTGAATATTAACGTCGCAGTGCTCAGCTATACACGAGGGCTTTTGGCGACGGACAGCGTAATTTTAAACCATGGTCAAGTGACGCGGATGACACCTGCCCCCAACAGAGAAGAAAACGAAAGTGTATTATTTGCTGCTCAAAGCGAAACAGTAAAGGGTAGAAGGTATGGAGAGAAACAAGATTCTACTGTCTAGACTGCGATGTTGTTTTATGTGAAGTACCGTGTTTTCGAATTTATCATACACGATCAAATTTTGATTAATAATTTCATAATCATTTATGTAGATGCAAAAATGTTTATAAAATTTGTATTTCAAAATGAAAACTGGGCACTCTAAGCTTTATATTTACAGTTAGTGTAAGTTGAGTCAGAATTCTTAAGATATCCGCCATACAGAAAGCCAACTTTACAGGTAAATTACTCATATATTTAAATAGATTTTTTTACATTAATTTTTAGAAAATTCTGCTTCCGAATGCTGCTATTATGCTTAGAAAGACATGAAAATATGCATTAAAAATTGACATTTTTTTATCCATAATCCAGATAAAATGAACTTGGAAGTGGTTGAATTAATGTTTTCTCATATAGAACACACATATTTCATTTATTTAACATTTTTGCTTATCATTAAGAAGCAAAATTACTTTTAAATAGTGTACTGCGTTTAATATATAAATAACAAATGCCTCGTTTTGTGCTTTCAAAAATTCCTTTTTTGTATTGCTTACGCAACATAGCGCTCATTAATAAACATTCACACTGACTGCCTACATATGATAAGAGTTTTATAGCTAAATTTGATTAAGATTTATTTAAATCAAAAGTATTAAAAAAACCTACTGCAATTTAAATTATGTTTATCAAAGCAATTTTTGCTGTTAACAATGTCCATGAACCAAAATGTTAAACTTTTCGTATTTAAGCAGAAGTATATTTTAAAGTTGAATAATTTGAACGTCATATCAGATCTGTTTTACTATTTTTTGCTAATTAGTTACTTAAAGATTTTGAGTACTGATCTGGATAACACTTTCAAAGGTTTTAAAAACTTGTAACTTTAATACGAGCTTAATTTTTTCTAGAAGTTTATGTGTCAATTAATCATGAAACGAGGGGCGTAGCTATTGCCGTATCAGTGATACGGGGCCCCAACTTGTGTATCTACTATCCCACTAACAGGGCTCCCATATCTAAAAAAGGGCCCCGAAGGAATTTGGATGCAGGTCCCCTCTGAGCTATCCTACGCTTAACTGAAACTAAATTTATTTGTATTCAACCTTGAAACCATCTACAAATATTCAGTTTATGTAATCATTTTATTAAATAGAAACATTAAATAAATGCATTGAATTTAAAATCTATATTTATTTTGAAATTAAAATTTGAAATTATTTCGATTACTATCCTCAACTATTAAAATGTAACGTTTTTTACTAGATGTAGCTTTTTAAAAAAGCCTTACCATGCCTTCATCTCTTCAACACAAAAATCCCTTTCAAATCACGTTTGCCATTCAGAATGATTCATTTCCGAATAATCTTATTATTCCCTCTTATGAATAATGGCTACATGAAAATGTTCTTCATTCTCCTCTTTTTCTTATGAGCGAAGAAATCTCCTTATGCAAATACTCCACCAATTCACACCATCGCATACACTCCCATTTACTGTTTTGCCCTTTTCGATAACCCCCTATCCGAGAATAAGAACCCGAAAGCATACGTTCAGAAAAGACATCGTTTCCAGGACTTGCTAAAAAAAAAACTGAAATCTATTTTTTTCCCCTTTAAAAATTCTCGCCGCTTTCATCCTCGCTTTTCTATTGTTTATTTCTACTTTTTATTTTGAAAAGCTCTCCAAAACACGCTCTCAAACTGTGACTATATATGGCACCTTACATACTTTTAGACGCGAGATACATTTGTTCAGGGGCCACACGTAGGCTTTCGAATTGCTCTGCTGGTATGGAAACGTTAATAACACACTCCCGAAAATTCCGCTGAGATGTTTCCTTGAAGTAAGACTCTTCAATCACGTCTCCCTTACGTGTATTGTGTTTTTTCCCCTCCCTCTCAAGAATATTCATGTTACATTTATTGATATATGTTCTTACATGGATTCGTTCTCTCCCAGCTCTCGCTTCTTAATCGAGTCCAAAAGAGCAGATTTTTCTGCACATGCGCAAAAATATTTTTTTTTAGATGCTCGAGGTTTACGTGAGTATTTTAAAGTGGAATTATTTTTCTTCATAAGGTCGTATATAACGGGAATTATTTTAATTATTTTTACTAAAAGAAGGTTTAGTTTTAACTTTTTCAATTCCTACTATTGTTCACAAGCTATATATATATATATATATATATATATATATATATCTATATATATATAGTAACATAAAATGAAAGAAATACATGGCATAATAAAATTGATAATACAAAATAATATCACTAACAAAGCTAGAAGATTTAAACCAGATTTAAAGAAACACACTTTAAAAATGATGGAAGAGTCTATTATAGAAGAATTAACTAAGCGTGTATGTATAACATGGAACAGAATAAGAACTTTAATATCTAAGAAGCCAAAAGAGTCAATAGACTAAAATGAAGACCTGTTATGATTTCTAAAGCTGTTGCTGAATTAGGACCAGCAAAATTAGGGTTAAATATATTTTATGGATCCTACCTTCCCCTGTTCAGCAGAAATTTTATACATAACAGGAAAACATACCAATATTGAAAAGTTAGGCCTAAAACCAACCACGTGTAATTTGCAACCAAAAGAAAAATAAAATAAAAATAATAGAAAATATGAAAGGAAATGAATCCTAACAAAATAAAAATAAAAATAATTTTGAAAAGGAATAATGAAGCAAAAACTTACATGAAAAAATGCAAATAACCGGAGAGCGGGAAAAACTGTACGTACGAGAACAATACGCTAAATGATCGTTAAAAATGACGTGTTAAGTTGGTAAAACCAGATGCAAAAATTAGTGGCGCCACCTGGATAGTTTTTTTTGTAATTAAACAAAGCAAACTAAAACAAATTGAAAATAATAAAAAACAGAAGGAGAAAAAAACAAAGAATAATACTTAAACTTTGAAAAGGAGAATTATATATATATATATATATATATATATATATATCTTGTTCAAATTTTCAATCGTTAATAAAATGCATTTTAAAGAACTCAATTGGGCTGAAATTTTCTATACATTCTTATTTTGGATGACTATACAGTAATTTAATGATAATTAATAAAAATTAATTGATTTAAACTAATTATTCAAAGAATTACAAATACTGTTTTGTTGGTATCATTTTTGGCGACTTAGCGACCTTTTTGGCGACTTGTGTCAAAACTCGAAAATGTTATTTTCTCACATTTTAAAGCGCTCATTTGAGCTCAAATTTTCTATACACTATTGTTTTGTGTAACAATGTCGTAATTTAATTATAATTAATTAAGATTAATTGACTGAAAATAATTATTTAAAGAATTACATATACTGTCACGTTGGCTTACATATACTATTTTATTTTTAGCGACTTGAGTCAAAACTTTAAAAGATTTTTTTCTTCTCACGTTGCAAAACTTTCAGTTGAGCTGAAATTTTATATACACGATTGTTTTAGATGACAATACGATACTTTAATGACAATTAATAAAAACTAATTGGCACTTAATGTTGAGATTGTTAATATAAATATGTATACACATATTTATATTAATTGTAACTATTTAATAAAAAGTAACTAAAATATATTTTTTTTTTTGTTGATTTAAGTAGGAATTGACTTAAATAATTTTTTTTATATTACTTGTTCTTCATGAGGTCGTATATGACGTTAACTTAATTTTTTTTTTATTAAAAGAGAAAGCTTAGTTCTTCTGAATTTATAATATTTTGCCAAATCAATAACATTATGCATTTTTTATAAATGTCTCAGAAAGTGATTTATTTTCGCAAAGAAGTTTTTATAAGTATATTTTAAAAAATGAATCTAGATAGTTTTCTCTAATAGAATTGTGTTTGCAATGAACGCTTTTAACTTTTATTTTATTGAGAGTGGATTATTAATTTATTTATTTTCTGAGTTAGAACATACTGTTTATTCACTTTCATTTGATTGTGCATTCACTGATAGTTAATACCTTACACATTTTTTTGAAGCATTTGAACTTAGAATAATTATTTTGAAACAGCGTTTCTCAAACTGTGAGTCTCATTCCCTAGGGGGCATGATTGTCCTAATTAGGGGGGGGGGACGAGCATGTAAAAAAGTCGAAAACAGAAGATTATTTAAAAAAAAGTATTTATTTGCTAAAAAGAAGCAAAACAAAAAATTCTCACATAATAAAGAATGAAATGTACATGTTTTCCCAGACATATATACTAATAAATGTATCAGTACTGCACATGTATGTGATAATTATTTTATCAATACTAAGTTTAAAATAAGTTTAATAATTACTGTGGCTCCCATGGGCTTGTCTTGCAGAGCAAAATTTTCTCGGAGATGGCTGTACAGACGACCGATGGCCCAGACAGTTGCGCAGATCTTCGCAAAAATACCAGTTGTAAGGAATATAAGATAGAGAGCAACAGAGACTAGACTACTTTTTCTATTGACATTTGTACTTAATAAAATGGATAATTGAGGAAATAAATAATTTAATTAAAAATTATTTTGCAGTCTATTCCAACTTTAAAGTTAGAAAGTAAAAGTTACATAATACTTATCCCATTATTTAAGAGTAACTTACTTAATATATCTAATACTTAATAGAAACCCATATAAAATTTTATAATTTTGATAATTTGTACCGTTTATAACTGAGATCGTACTTTAGTTTTAATGTCAGCGTACATTATTATTGTATTCAATACATAGTTATTGTATGGGGTCGTGATGAAAATTTCGATTGAAAATTGGGTCGAAATTTTGAAAGTTTGAGAAGCATTGTTTTAAAGAAAAAATTGTTTTTGCAGGAAAATGAATATTCGAAGGAATTTATGGCTCTGTTGCATCATGTTAAGTTTTAATATTACAAATGATTTTTTACCAGTGAAAATTTTCCGTTTATGAGTATTTCGCTTGAATATATATTACCTGTTTGTTAGAATCTGAAAAAAGTCTCACGAGTCTAAAGTGTAAAATAAAATTAGAATAGAGGAATTTAGGTATAAGGTAAAACAAATGAAAATTAAAGTAATTCATCCAATAAATGACATTTCGGTACTCACATATTATACCGCAGACCATTTTTATATAAAAAGAAGATGTTACAAAATGCAGCAATGCACCGCCAATAATAAAAAACATCCTTGCACACATGATACTAACGATGACAGCATTTGGCGAATGTTTTGAATTGGCGATGTCTTCCCATATTTCGAAATTGGTCTCAACCGCATATTAATAAGTACCATATTTGAAAGCATAAAATATTGGCAAGCAAAAAATAATTTTATTTTATTGCTGAAAATTCGTTTTTTATTTTCAAAATTGACCAGATACTTTCAATTATTAATTTTTAATGACAATTAAAAATGTTAAAGTGAAATATTTTGTACTAAATAGTGTATTTTTTTTCTTAAAAAATTCGTTAAGTTCTTAGATATATGTGCAATATGAGGAACGCACATATGCGTGGAAGTTATGGATTGACACTAGAAGCTCAATTTTAGAACCATCCAAGTGTTTCAGTAGCGTGGTGGTATCCCCAGTTAAAGTCATTAATTGACCTCCAAAAAAAAAACAACTTTTTAATTCTATTGCAAGGTATATACACTCGTCATCTCGATCCTTTCAGATAACTAATTAGTACTCAGTACCTCTTTAAAAAATATGTTTGGAGACAGTAACAGTAAAAATAGAATTTATGTTTTTTATTCAAATTATATTATTAAGTTTATTCTGAACACAATATTTTCACAGAAGTTTTGAAACACATAGTTATTTATGCACAAAATAAGGATTCTAACTTAAACTAAAAATCACCAGTTTTGTGCACACAATTTAATTTTTTATCAGTTTTTAATTGGACAGTTTAGCAAGTTTGAGTTTTTGTGGCGCAACTTTAAAATACTGAAATATAGAACTACAATATGTTTATTATAATATAGTTTCTTGCATCAGGGGAATATTCAGTTTTATCTGCAATACTTGAATTCAGAATACTTGTATTGGAAGTTTAATTGTAGTATCAGATTAGGGGTAATTTTTAAATACATAATTTTCAATAGTATTTCATCTCTTTAAAATATTGTTCCTCATATCAACCTGAGAACGTTTTCACCATGGCATTTTCTCAACAGGAAAAAATTAATGCTAAAGCTTCTAAGCTGTTTAAGCTATTTTTTAAAACAAAAGTTGGTTTTGAAAACAGTTTTAATTAGGTAACTATAAGAACTCAAAAAACTCAAACATAATCAAGCACAAGTGGTTTTAATAATGAAAATTTACATTAATAACCATTTCATACTGAAAAAGCTCATTGTGGTCAAAAATATTTTTAATTAATTCAATTTAAGAGTAGAAAAATGCATTGAAAGGAAACCGAGATCAAAACCTAAGCTCAAAAAACTTAAATACCTTAAAATTAATTTGTTGTCATATCCGAAACTTGGTGATAAAGTTTCCAATGATATAAGCCACAAGAAAATGCAAAAATAATTTTTAGGTGTTTTTGAAATTTGAAGGCTATTGCTTAGTCTTAATTTATGTAGATCTTCCTGAGATTAAGGATATAAATTTTATCAAAATGCTTATTAATAATAATTTTATCCTTTAAGATAGTTTGTCATTTTTCAATTCCTACTATTTTAGCTCACTCTCTCTATATATTTATGTATAGATATATTTATCTTGTTCAAATTTTCAGTTGTTAAAAAAATTCTTTCTATTCATCCGATCAAGATCAAATAAATTTTTTAAAACTTGTAGTGGATGACACTCGATGTTAATACAGTTTTATTCAAATATTAATTCATTAATTACCAGTTAATTAATTCTATTAAATTAATTACTGGTTTTCGACACCAACTTAGATTTGTCTCCATTGTTGTAACAATGTAACTGTTAAAACAATGACAAAAGGTGGCGTCGAAAACCGGGTTTTCAGCCAAACTTGCTAAATCAGGTATGCATTGTTACAACAATGCAGACAAATTATGCTCTTTTTTAATTCCTACTATTATATTAGTTCACTCTCTCCCGATATATTATATATATTATATATATATATATATATATTATATATATATAAAATATATATAAAATTCTCCTGTCACAGTGTTTGTAACCAAACTCCTCCGAAACGACTAGACCGATTCTTATGAAATTTTGTGCGTACATTCAATAGGTCTGGGAATAGGGCGTAAACTATTTTTCATTCCGATATTGCAATTAGTTGAAAAGATATTAATTAAAAACCTTAAAACGAGTAATTGTTTTACCCCTGTGTGTTGCTTATCACGCCGTTTATTTCGCTTGGCGTCGAAAATCGGTTTCCCGCCAGTCGAAAGTCAGTTTCTCTGTTCCACCGTCCAAATCACCCTGCTCATGGGTTACAATAGCAAAAATGGGTGTCTATAGAAAATCAAAAATCCCTAAATTTGGCGAGTGAAAAGTTTTTTTCTCCCATTTTTTGGACAAATCTTTAATTCAAAAATTCATATATTGCAACGGTTTATAAAACAAAAATATCTAAAATATTTGTGAAAAACTTTATCTTTTTTACTTCGTTATCATTATTTCAAATAAGTGACTCGAGATAAATGAAATGGCTAGACCGATTCTTTTGAAATTTTGTGCGTATATTCAGTAGGAAACAGTTGTTGCCTGGGGACTTGATATCATACAAATCTATCGATGCAGTTTGCGATACCAACGAAGCTGTAAATTATCCAGCAGAGATTTTTAGCTCATTGGAATTGCCAGGCATGCCACCGCACCATTTACAACTGAAGGATGGATCTCCGGTTATTTTGCTTCATAATTTGAACTCACCACCGCTGTGCAATGGCACGTGATTAGTCATGAAAAAAATTGACTGAAAACGTTGTCGAAGCTAGCATTTTGAATTGCAAGTTCCGAGAATAAGATGTATAATTTTTCGATTAAACATCCAATTAATTAAGGCTGTCCTCAGGGTTCCGTTCTTACCCCAACATTGTGGAATATTTACTTCAATCCTGTCTTAGGCCTTAACTCTGATAAATATTTAATTCAAGCTTTTGCAGACGACCTTACTGTTGTCACCACGGGCAAGGCCCGAAGGACTTTGGAAATTGAAACTAATTCAATTCTTGATCAAATCTCTAATAAGCTCAAAAATCTTAAATTTGTTATTTCCCCTGAAAAAACTTACTCGGTTGCATTCAGGTGTACAGCCCGTGGTGGTACTGTGTTTCGCAGGAAACCTATCTTTAAAATCAATAATGTTACTATTAAAGTAGTCAACTCTATTAAATATCTTGGGCTTATTATTGACAACCGACTCTCTTGGCTCCCTCATATTGACTTTTTAAAAGAGAGAATTTATAAACTGTCTCTTCAGTTTAATAGAATTTTGTTTTTGAATTCTAACTTTAAAAATTTTAAATTGTGGTATTTTACCGTGATATTGAACCCATCATTATTTATGGTGCGGGGATTTGGGGTGACTCTCTCGCTCACTTCTCGTCATATCCAAAAACTTAACGCTATTCAAAGAATTTACCTTTTAAAAATCACGAGGGGTTTTAGGACCTCACCCACCAACGCCTTACAAATCATTTCTGGTGCTCCCCCAAATTCACCTTTCTGTTAATAAAGCTTATCTTAAATACCAAATCTGGAAACTTCAAAACCCTGAATTTACTAATATTATTGATTGTCATTCCATTGAACATTTTATTTCTCTCCACTCTGTGAAAGCTCATAATAGAATTATTCTTTTTAATCAAATACAGGGGCCTAATGAGTGGGAGGTGTACACCGACGGATCTAAAATTGGAACTGAGACCGGGTTTGCGGTGTGCATTTTTTATCGGGAGTCCCTTTTTGGGACCTATTCTTTTAAATTAAAACCCTACAATACTGTTTTCCAGGCGGAACTGTCTGCAATTGGCTTTTCCGTCCTATGGGCGGTTGCTAAAAATGTTAAAATTAATATTTACACTGATAGTTTATCTTCCATTCTTTTCCTTAAAAGTCCTAACAATAAATCTGCCTATCTTAATTTAATTAAGAATAAACTCTCTATGTACCGCAACTTTTATAATATTTTCTGGGTTAAGGCTCATAATAATAATTTTTTTATTGATATTGCAGATCATTTTGCTAAAGTCGCTACTACTAATGGTGTTGAGGTGAGTGTCCCCGCCCCTCGCTCTTATGTCATCAAAATCCTTCAAAACAAATTAATTGAGGACTGGGAGAGTTGGTGGTCAAACTCTGATACTGGCTTAAGAGTCAAATCCTTCTTTCCCAAACCCAGTTTAGATATTAATCCCCATTCCAGTTACGTTACCCAATTCTTAACAAACCATGGCCCATTTGTTTCTTATTTGCATCGTTTCAAATTAAAAGCTACTCCCAATTAATTGTCTTTGTAGTTCTGTGGGGGACACTGACCATTATGTTTTCGCCTGTCCTCTGACTAAAGATTTCCATTTGGTCTCTCCATCTCAAAATGCTAAAAAAGCCTGGTTCCAATCTATCGTCAAAAATCCCTCCATTCACTCTAAACTAAAATCATGCATTAAAATTGCCTCTACAGTCCGGGATCAGATTCCTTAGGGGGGTTTGGTCGGTACTCTTTTGTGGTCACACACAAGCGGTTTTTCCCCCTTCTCTTCCACAAACGTTTCCTGTCTTTTTTTTTTCCTTTCTCACCCTCTTTTTTTCTCTTTATATCTCTAAACTCTATTTATATTTCACAATTTTTTGCAGCTTCCTGGTTTAACTCTTGGTTTACAATATTAGTATACTTTCAAGTTAATTTCCTGTTTTATTTTTATTTTTATTTTATTTTATTAATTTTTGTAGCAAAAAATGATATCTCCAATAAAATCCAATAATCTATCTCCCCTCCCCCCTTTTTCTCTCTTTATTTATTTATTTTTAACTGCTACTATCTTCTTTTATGTTTCTTTAAAAAAAAAAAAATGGGGGAGGAGATCTGGAAAAAAAAAGTAATCCTCCTCTTGATGAATCATTTCCTTTTTCTGAAAACTGAAGAACCAAATGGCGGGAAAATATCAACAGGAAGTGGTGTGTCATCAACTGGAAATTTGATTCCAAAGCAACTATTTTTTTTAATGTAATTATTTATGCTTCCTATTTTCTGTCTCTTTTTTTGTTGTCTTTATGGTGCATTTGTTTTGTATATTTTTATTATTTCTTTTGTATTTGTAAAAAAGTCGGAATTGTTTAAAATGTAAACTTTGATTTTTTTTTTTTTTACAATAAAATCTGGATGTGAGGGTGGTTGTTTCCCGAGGGATCGGTTGTAGCTCTAAACCCTCTTCGGGTGAGCTCGGTTCCTCTGGGCATTCATCATCATCATCATACCACGATTCCCTATTATTCCCACAAATGTGCCAATTGAATTCAAACAGATTCAATTTCCAATTAGATTGACATTCACAATGACAATCAATAAGTTTCAAGGTCAGGCGAAGTCTGTTTATGGCTAAGATTTGGCCAAACCGTGTTTTTCACACGGACTATTAAACGTGGCATGTTCTCGCATGGGTAACCGTCTAGTTTGTTTGTGTTGGCTAAAGATAGACTCACTTAGTACACTCCATTGCACTAAGAGACTGATAATATTATTTTTTAACTGTCATAATTTGTGATAGAGATGTATTTTGAAATTTATTAGTTAAAATAATAAAAGTAAAAAGAATTCAAAAAATGAATGTTTGGTGTTTTGTTACTTTTTATAGGCTGTCATCGTTCATGGCTTTCCATTCCTCTTTTAGTCACATACCACATCCCACATACTCAAAATGAGTTAGTTAATTTTATTTGACTTCCAAAATATTCACTTGAAATAATTTATATGGCAAAACAACGTTTGCTAGGTCTCAGCTAGTATATATATATATGTAATAAGACGATGTTCGTTGGAATGGATTCTTTAAACTGATGCTGAAGAAGTAGTCTTGAGATTAATTGAATCTGTTTATTATACATCTTGAGCACGTAAGACATTACAAGGACAACACATCACAAAGAAAACGAATGCACATTGAGCTGCAGCCGGCTACATGTTTACACAGGCAAAATACAGAAGCAAAAGAGCGCGCGTAACCGTGTGTTCAGAGCTTTTATAGTGGCGGTGAAGGTCGTACGACTCTTTTATAACAGGAGTCGTGATTGGCTGCAAATGAGTGGGAGCAATTAGATTAAGATTAAGATTACGCGGTCGTACAATTAGATTAAGATTATAACAGTCAGAGGCGAAAGAACTAGAAAATAATTTGACGGGGTACAGTTAAGAAGAATTAGAAGAAGTCATTACATTTTCCCCCCTCCGTAAGACGCGTGTATGCGCCAGGGCCCTTGACACACACAAGTACCTTACAGAGATATTAAATTTTAAATTAAATATTATTATTAAAAATTTTCCTTCACACCAACCAGCAGACATAAAAACTCCAACACAGAAATAAAATATGATAACAAATATACACTAATATAACTGTAAAATATGGGTACCCATAAATAACCTTCAAAATGTATTAAAATTCAAAGTGTATTAAATTCAGATATGTAATAAAATTCAAAATGTAGATAAAGTTCAAAATGCATGGAAGTTCAAATTGTATCAAAGTTCAAAATGTTCACTTTTTCTTGAGTGGTTGAAGTAATACTGGTTACCACTATAAACGTTGCATCATAAAAGTACACTATATAAAAAAAAAACAAAAAAAAAACAATAAACACTTGAAATGGAATGTAAACAAAAATAAGATTCAAAAACATAATTGTAGTATTTTCACTTTTAGGATTTTACTTGACGATATTTCCCGCGTTCCCAGCAGGTTATTTGATCCTGGCGACTTATGTAATAAGACGATGTTCGTTGGAATGGATTCTTTAAACTGATGCTGAAGAAGTAGTCTTGAGATTAATTGAATCTGTTTATTATACATCTTGAGCACGTAAGACATTACAAGGACAACACATCACAAAGAAAACGAATGCACATTGAGCTGCAGCCGGCTACATGTTTACACAGGCAAAATACAGAAGCAAAAGAGCGCGCGTAACCGTGTGTTCAGAGCTTTTATAGTGGCGGTGAAGGTCGTACGACTCTTTTATAACAGGAGTCGTGATTGGCTGCAAATGAGTGGGAGCAATTAGATTAAGATTAAGATTACGCGGTCGTACAATTAGATTAAGATTATAACAGTCAGAGGCGAAAGAACTAGAAAATAATTTGACGGGGTACAGTTAAGAAGAATTAGAAGAAGTCATTACATATATATATATATCTTGTTCAAATTTTCAGTCGGTAATGAAATACCTTCTATTCATCCATTCAAAGCAGGAAATGAATTTTTTTTAATATTACTTGTTATTAATGGCTTTTATCCCTCCAACACCACCTGTATTAAAGTACTGTTTAGAAAAAATTATTAATTAAATTGCCGTCATCAATCAATATATATAATAAAATAATTATCTTTAGTAACTGTGCTTTTGAATTCTAATTTGGCTTTGAACTAAAATATGTGAATTTTAAACACATTTTGGAGAAACACGAATATTCTTTTTAAAATATTTTTTTTTCTCTAATTTTAATGAAAATCAATAGCCAGACTTAATATATTTTTTAGTATTTATAAATTTTATTTTTTATTTGAACATATGAATTAAAAATAAGTTACATTTGCAACAAATGACGATAAGAAAAATCCAATTTCATGAGACTTTGTTTAATCTACTGCTAAATGCTTTCGATGTTACTTTCTCACTAAATGTAATTTCGACGCCGAAGATCAGCAGCTCAGAGAAATCTCACCAAACTAATCCCTCATCTTTAGTTCAATGGAGTATAGGATTGATGAATTTTCGGATGATTAGAGACATAAGTAGTTTCACCAGTCTCTGGCATAATCTTGTGACTCATGGCGATTCACCTAATACTCTTGTAAGAGGACATTAATCCCAGAGGTACCTAGTAAATGGAAACATGCTGCAGACTTTAATGTAATGTTTTATATCCCTTTTGATGGCACTACTTCTATAAAGATCATTTATTCGATATTTGCACTTGTGTTACTTATGATAGATGAAGAAGAATGAGAATGAAGATCATTATCGAAAGAGTTTTATGAATAATTAAGATACACGTATATTTCACCTATTTTGGCGTGAAAATGATATTATCTTAAGGCCAGACGAATTTCTTTTTAGATTATTGTGTAGAATTTTAAAATTCCCTTACCATAAGGGAAAATTATGGTAAGAATTAACGATCTAAATTAATCTCTTAATGTTTTATATTTTGTTGGCTGACTAGACAAAGTTAAAATAACATTAAAATTACTAGCTCATATAGAAGCATTTAAGTATGCAATAAAATATATTTTCTTTCGACTTGGATTATTTCAATTGCGTAGAATGAATAGGAATGCATAAAATAAAAATAAAAAATTTGTGCAAACAGAAGTAGAAGGGCTTTATTTGGCATGTGAAGAGCACAAAGCCTTACAAAGTTATTAATATTTATTAACAACGAAAAGTGTTTTTTAGTGGTCAAAAACTCAAGCATGATATTTAAACCCCTGAATCAACCCTTAAAAACACAGAAATAAAAGACACACACTTTTTTTTTAATCAAAAATGACCATATATTGTAACAGAGTATGCTTTAATCATTATCTATACAACACCAACTCATGAAGTACAATTAAACTTACTGGACGAGTTAAGCAATTTAATAATTAATTTTTGTAAATCAAAATTGGCAGAAAAGAAGCATTTTGGAAGTATCTTTGCTGAGGAGTAAACCTTTTTATTTTTAGATATTGGTTTTATAGTATAGTATCATTATATATGTATAACAAATTAAGAATAGAACATTAAAAATGAAGGAGACTGTGAGTATTTTTTTCACCCTTACGTTATAATATCGTTGCATTTTTCCTTTCTAACTGACTGTTTTGAGTATTATTTGCATTTTTCTCCAGCTTATATATATAATTTATTTATACTCTTATCAACGTCACTCGATCAACACACTCTATTTTGTATTAACTTATAATACAAAATATATAATATAACTCAGATGTAAAAAACTATAATTATAATATAGCGTATAAGTGCATTTCCAGTAAACTTTTTATAGTTATTGAAATTATTAACTAAATGGCTGTACATTATTTCTTAAACCTCACGAAAAGTACGCAGAATAACAAAATATCCCCAACCTTCTATTGAATTTCAGATTATCTGATCTTATTAAACGAATATGTTATTTCTCGAAATGTATTTTACGTGATTTAATGCTTTCTACTTTAGGAAATACATATTGTGGGATGAAAATATAAACAATTTAATCGTATGTCTAGGAATTCATTTTTTGCTTTTATTCACATCATATGCATACTAAATATTTTCGAAAAATTGGAGGATTATTATTTTATACGTATTACATTGAAATTCAGTTTTAGATTTTTGAACATCAGTATAGAAGAAACTCATTTTCTTTACAAGCACATTACATTATTTTTCGAAACGCAGATGAAAAGTCTCAGTCTTAAAGCTTCACCCATTCATTTTTATTCCATCCTATGCCTCTGAAACTAAAGTTTATCAAAAATGGGCTTGTAATGTCAGGAAAAAAGTATGCTTATATTTATTGAATTTTGTTTCTTTTTTGAAGCAATACATTTTGCAACACTGCTTATTACTTCAGTTCTTAATCATATATAGTATATCTTACTTTACTGCATCCACCTCCAGAGTCTAATATCTTTTACTTTGAGACCCAGAATTTCATGTTCTGAATTCTAAATGAATTCAGATACTGGTGGTGAAATTTTTTTTCGCGGTCTTCTCTAGTATAAAGTGTTCTTCAGAATGTATGCAGGAGTCACAAAGTGTTACTGAATGTTGAATAATATCGATTTCAGATTTGTAGCTGGCATAGACTGAATTTTATAGTTTATTAAAACGCTAGTAGATGCCCATTTTCCTGATGGATTATCGATTCGAGGCTCATTCGGGCTAAAGGAAAACATTAAAGCAGGTGCAGAGAGCCAAAAATGTGGTTGAATGCAAATTTTTAAATCGCTTTCTTGATGGTATGTACACGTGACTATCAAGGATGTTGTTGCCAAAGATATCTCCGTACTTTAATGAAGAAAAAAATAACCATTTTATTTCCTCTACATTCCGCGTAGCATATAAATTACAAAAACAAACAACTACTACGGAACATTGATTTAAGTATGATCATTAAACTAAAATAATGGAAAGCTTTTTTTTTATTTTCATATATGTATAATTTATGTGATTCAAAGATTAATTAAGGTTTTCTCTTTTTTTATTATTCGTACAGATTCTGTTTATAATTAAACCTCTCAACATGGAAACCGTGAAAAATTATTAGTTATGTACTGAATACCTATATATTAACCAATAGAGAAAACTGAATGATATTGTCAAACATTATTGAGTAATCATGAACATAGTCTGTTTTCCTGTTTTTACAAGACTAAAGCATATAGAAAAGTAATATGGAGTAGCTGAGACCTTGAAACGAATAATAACATTTACTAACAACACAGTGCAATGATAGACAATAATCTTTCTTAGCAAATTTCTTCAAACCATAGCTATTCAAAAGATGCTTGCCAGCATCTATAATAATAATAATAATAATACATATATATATATATATGTGCTACAATAATAATAATTTTTGTTCCAACGTAATTCTTAAATTCTAAGGAAATAGTTTAATTCGCATAATTATAGTTCTTTTCTGCCTGAGAGCTATTGTACAATTCGTTTAATCTTATTTAATCAAGGCTCTTATGCAATATTTTTGATCCTCAACAATACTAGAGGTTGAAGCTGTCTCTATCACTACATATTCAGTATTTTAATCGTGAATAATTGTATATATTATATGTGTACACTCTTTATATTACTATAAAAAGTTTTGATGGAGCAAATGGAGTAACTCAAAGGGTTTATTCTCGTTACATAAATAATTATAATTCATACATATTATTTATCTTACACTATTGTTGGTGGACATTTCAACACCATAAAGGATCCCTAGGAATAAATCGAACTTATGTCACGAATTACATGTGGATTTGAAAAAAACCCGGTCAAATTTACGCAGCAGTAAAAGAAATATAATGCTGGAAGTCAATAACTTGAGTAGACACAATTTGCAACAATGAAAATCTGTCATGGCATTTAATCATATAGATTCTGTTTATTGTGCAGAGGAAAGGCATTCCAGATGGTTTTTATCTGATGCCAAATTTTTTCTGTGCCATCTATCTGACGAACGAGTCGTCAACCTGTATAATTTTAGATATGCTTTCTGAGAGACGAATTCGGAATGTTAACATTGCAGAAACTGAATCTGTCGTGCTTTGAATACGGTTTGTACATTTCAAACATGCAAATAAATATGTCTTGTTGGAATACAGGGTGTTAATGTGTCGTATGATAGATATGACCAAGGATTCTTCATCTTCCTTGATGTAGTGCTTGCTGTACAGTAAGAGTACTCGGGATATCCATTTTATTCAATAATGCTTCAAATTATAGTGGCAGGCGTTAGTATAGTATGACGCTGAATAAGAACCCATGGCAAAAGCTCTCACCTCGGTTGTGTCTGACAAGTATGCATCCTATGTTATAATTCAGAGTCTCATCTTTATAACAGAACTCATCTAGGAAGAGGATTTGTTGCTACTTGGCATGCTATTGGCTGTGTTAATCCAGCATATTCCTGCCAAAGTACCGGTGATTCAGCATCAGAAAGAATTCTGCAGGCAGGAATCCTTACGCAAAAACCATGGCACAGTAAGTGTTAACAAATCTTCGTGATAAACAATGACACACCTGTAATGATATACAAGCTTCATTGTTGAGCCGATATAAAACCATTACTGAGAAATTGATTTATCATGCACTACATGGTCTATCTCTTGCACGCAAGCATTCCTATTACGGCATTGCTTGTCATAAGTAAGGACTTCTCGATTCTAAAGTCTACTTTCACTGTGAATGATCATGCAGACGTTTGAATTTCCTTAGTTGCTCGTTTGGACATCTGCATTTTTGTTGAGGCACATTGACGTATAGGAGCAAAACAATGATACTAGCATTTAAATGTACTTTAATAGTGATTTTTATGTAATGTTCACTTGAGTAGAAGTTAGGACAAGTAAAATAAAAAAAAATTATTTTTAAGTCCATTCTTATTTTGAAAGGATTAATAGAAAGTATTTTATAAACGATTGAAATTTTGATCGATATATACATGGTTTTATATCGCAGGAACATGACAATGTTGCGGTTCGAAAATTTATAATTTAAAAACAAAATTTATAAATACCAAAAACTGAAATATTTAAGAATTAAATCTTTATGTGTGAACAATTTACTGGAACTCTAATTGATTGTCTATATTTAACAATTAGAGAACAGGTAATTTTTAGGCCATTTTATATGCTTAAATTTGCAATCCCTCTTCCAAAAAAT
Source organism: Trichonephila clavata (assembly GCA_019973975.1). Classification (NCBI taxonomy): domain Eukaryota; kingdom Metazoa; phylum Arthropoda; class Arachnida; order Araneae; family Nephilidae; genus Trichonephila; species Trichonephila clavata. Next base: position 145,781 of record BMAO01020612.1, read on the forward strand.
TTTATTTTAATGCATAAATAAAAATTTTGTTAAAAATTTCCAATTCAGTCGTTAATTAACAACTTAAAAGTATATTACATCCAATAGGATTTTTCATGAAAAATTGGCTCAATTCTTTCATTGATTATTGGGTTTGTTCATAAAATAAGCAGTGAAAGACTGAAATTAATAGAAACATTTCTTCACTGTTTCATGCTGCATTTTTCTTAATTATAATAATAGAAATATTTGTGAATGTCCTTAACATCTTTACGTATATAATATACATACTGAGTATACACAATATATAAAAACACACGATATACAAATAAATATTTTAGTCCTCTCAGTTTCGTGTTAAAGACATTCAAAACTTGAAACTGAGGAGACTAAGATATTTTTTCGTAATAAACGATACTTCAAAAAATATATATTTGAAAAATTAAATGTTTTATTAGAGTACATTTTACTTACGTATGTATGCTTGAAAAAAGAACAATCAATGAAACAAAAACATTCGCAAGAACTTAACGAAATTTATGCAAAATTTAGTAATATCCAAATCTTTACAGAATTCAGTTTTTGCGTATTATTTTTGATCAACAGAATTAAGCAGTTACATCTTCATATTAAACGAAATCGTAGTTTGATTACTCCCTGAGCTCTTTGCTACTGTGGTTTTAAGAAAATTCTTCTAAAATAGAAAAAAAAAGATGTGAACCAAAATCACTGATTTTTACTCACACTGTGATATGCTAGTTATCAAATCAAATTCCAAAGTCAACTGATGAAAAATGAAATGTTTTTGTTTGGTGGGTGTTTTCGGGCGGAGGGTGAAAGTAGAGCTCAAGCAAATAAAAATGGCTTGTGTCACAGGCTATTCCGAAAGTATTTCAAAACCAAGTCAGCCTCCTTTCTACGCAACATGTGAAACCACTTCTGCTTCAATCCCAACCCGCTTAAATCTCGTTTGAGAGGCTGGTGTTTTTTGTATTTTGCTCTTTCCCAAAAATGAAATCTCTTCATGTTAAGCGATTTTCGTTTCGTGCTAAGAGGAAAACGATGCTTGAAAATACATAGTAGTTTGTCCGGACCATTGTATTATTTCGTGTTAACCGATATTTCGTCTTAAGCACTTTCATGTTAAATTTATTTCACTGTACACACACACACACACACACACACATATATATATATATTGATGCATATCTCCATCATAAGATTTATATATTGTTTATATAGAAGATCATAAACGCACCTTAATGCTCACTGTATTGTCTTATTTAAATATATTCATTCCATTTTGAAATTCACGAAGTAACTTCAAAATATAACACTTTATTCTTTTTGATGAAATTGAAGGACTTTCGCAAAGTTTGAATATTATGTTAATGTGGAATTACAATTTTTATGCCTAAAAACTGCGCTCGAGAGAAAAATAGAATATATCTGCATTTTCGCATTATTTATTATTCGTTGACAGGTTTGTATTTATAAAAGGGAAGAGAGAACATTCCCGTATATATTTCATTCATTCTAGAAATGACTAGAGCTATTTTGCATCAGATGATACATATTTCTCAGTTGATTTTTTATATCAGATTCATTATTAATGTTTACATTTATACGCTTGTATGGAAACTTATTCGAGAGCGTATTTTACAGAACCAGTAAATCACGTTTTCCATGAACATTTTTTCTTATCTATGTATACTTTTCTCTCCTGTCTTTATTGATATGTACGGATAAGATGAAGCTACAGAGCTGTTTTTCTCTCTTACTGAGTCTATGAGATTGAATGAAAGACATATATTAAAATAAATTAATTTATGTAAATTGTGGATCGAAATTCCCCCCCCCCCCAGAATTTTAAGAACTGATTTTGCGGTGAAGATGTTATCTGGTATATAGATGAAAGAAAAAACAAAATAAAAAATAACTTTAGTGTTGAATACTGACATAAAGGGATTGAAGCTTAAGAATTTGATACAATACTGTCAGAGAAATTTTAATTAAAGAAAAACAGGCATTTTAGTACTCTTTAACCTTTATTGCGTTGAGAAACACCTTACAAAAATAGTTACTAGAAAAATACCAACTACATTTAACAATTTCTTTAGTGTCAAACTTTGAAAAAGTCTACTATCGAAATAGGTGCGCACGATAAAGTGGCAGATGGAAAAAAACCTTGAAACGGATTGATTCGACGGTGCGAGGAGAGAGAGCTGAGAATAAGAAAGGTTACAATATACATTTTACTATTCACTGTTCAGTGTTCTCTTATAAATAATTATCGTGTTTTTTATTTATTTTGAATAAAAATATTTTTATTTTGGAACTAAAATCATCTAAAAAATTAAAACTTTTCCAATCTTTTTTTTCCAAAAAAAAAATAATTAAATATTTCAAAAATTTTTTTTTTTGTTATTTGCAAACCGTGGAACATATTTTCCACATTGGTAGGTTACAATTAATGTTTTCCCCCTCCATATAACCGATATTCATCCTTCTGTGCATTAGAATTAGAACAAACGAATATTAAAATTAAAAAAAAACATTTTTTTTTAATGCTTAAAGGACTGTAGATATATACTTAATCCAATGCTTACCTTAAGGTGCCCAAACACGTTGAAATGACTGATTTCGATCAAAACACACACTTTTGTTCTTTTATTTTATAGAGGAGAGCAACCTTTTATGGCTTTACAAAATCATATATTATTTTATTTCTACGTTAACATAGGGCAAGGTACCATAAAATACATAAAATAAAAAATACCGGAAATGGGCATTTAAATTATTCGAAATCTATCATTGTGTGTCTGATAATGCAAAATATTATAAATGTATTACTGTGAATGTTTTTGACCCTGATATTTTTATATTAATTTCCAGGAAATGTGCTCAAATAATTCTTACTGCATGAATATTTTTTGACTTATTGCCTATTACTTCAATAATAGCCTCATATAAATGTCACATTTCCTATACTCGTATAATTATCTAAGGTTATTATATTTTAATAAAACAATAAAATTTTGAAGAAATTCCCTATATAAATAAATATATGTAGTTTATTTTAGTAATACTCTTATTTCTATCAGTTTATTATTTTTTTCTCTCACTCTGCCGTTAAGAATTTTAAAAAATATTTCTAAAATTTCACTTATTATAGGGATTTTCATAAAGTTTAGATAATTTGTTTTAAATATATCGCTTGTTAAAATATTGATATTTATTGGTATTGATCTCTAAAATACTCTTTATAATTTTTAGCATGTTGTTTTAAAAAGTACTCTGAACGTGTAACATTAAAAAATCCTTTCTACAAATAGTTCATATTTTGAAAACAAGTATCATTTAAAAAACAGTTAATTCACAAAAAATAAATTATTCAGAGTATATAAAAATCGTTTCTTCTTCCGATTCTTTAGAACTGTATAAATGGACAGATGTTAAACAATAAAGTATTTTAATAGCTTTTCTAGATAAAACCGATGTAACGTATTGAATTGAAAAATAAGTTGTTTAGTTAAGTGCAGTGTATAGAAAAATTTATCTACTTTTGATCCAAAAGTAAATGACGTTTTTTTTTTTCTTTACTCTAGAACTATCTCCTGGAATTCAATTTGGGGCACAAAAGTTTATACTTGCAGTTCTATCACGGTTTCGATCACATTTGTCTTCCTTTTTTGATACCAAAACTGGGATTTTTTTCCAATTCTAGTCATTTTTTTCTCTACAAAACTCCTTCAATAATCTTGGATGCCGAAAAAAGAAATTTCCACCACGATTTCATGTTCATTTTGATCCATTCGCGATTCCAATTTTCGTCTTTCTTCCTGTAGAGAATCAGACGGAAGTTAAAAAAATACCGTTACATCTACAGTACCGAAGACTTGTAATAGGTTTTTCTTTCTAGTAACGGCTTTATAAGAGCTATACATTTTCTTTCTACTGTCACAATTTTTCATTTCGGAAAAGGCATGAAGATTTTTCCAGAAACAAATGTGCGGATGTGCTGTATGTTCCTCGAAATTCTCTATCTCTTCTTTCTTTAAGAGGGATTTTTTATTACTCGGTTGAAGCAGATTTGTCTAAAAACGTTCCTTTATACGTATTATTGAAAATTGCATTCCTGAACCTTTTTGCAAGTGCTCTCAGTCAATGTTTTGACATCAAGCAAAAAGTGTTTCCCGGATTCCAGCTTTTACAATATACGAGTTTGCAAAAATGTATGAATACTCGAGAATGCTTCACTAGAAATATGAAATATGGACATATTTCTCCACACTTTTTTATGTGATACATGAAAGCCTCTTAAGCTGCTTTTTGTTTCGAAAGGCATCAAAAATATTGTGCAACATGACGGTCTTCAAGAATCAATAATTGTAAATTTTCAGTAGCATTTTCGGAATGCTTTTGACACATTGATGTGGTAACTTAAATGTTTACTTGAAGGAAAAAAATAATAATGACAGATATATCTTTCAGTTATTTTGATGTTACATAGAATATGAAAACACAATAGGCTTGTTTATTAATATCAATGTTAATATTATATGAGCAAATAAGCATAATTCCCATGCAAAGACGTAAATGTTTAAAAACATTTAATTTTTTTGATAAAAAACACATATTTTATTTAATACTGTTTCGTAATCTAAATGAATTGCATATAAAACGAATGGATTATTTTTCTACCATATTAATCACCTCATTTAAAGTATGTATAAGTGATTTATATAACTAATAAATAACATATTTTGCTATTTTTTTCAATTATAGAATTTACATTTGAAGTTGGGGGAAATTTTAAATATTTTCACTTGTTTGTTAAATGAATAATTATATAAATATTATTGTGTGTGTGATATACATAAAAAATTATGAAACTTACTAAAAAATGCACTTTCTTATAAATGCTTCAAAATTTGGATGCATTTGCTAGCATGTATTTATTTTATTGTTCGCCAATCTTTTAGATAAAATGCTATTGAAAAAAAGATTTACTCTTTGAATATAAAGTAATAAAAATGTGTTATGAGGAAATAATTTTCAAATAAAATTTATTGTGTGTAGTTTATTATTTAAATATTTATTTTTAAACCTAGAATGTTTATAGGAATAAATAAATGAAGTGGGTATGAGTAACTATCAATTTCTGCAATGTTAAAAAGTTTTAATGCAGTTTCATATTCTTTTCCATATCATGTACAAACTTCTTATGTACTAGCTAAATTAATTCACAAAGTTAAGAGTTTTTGTAGATGTTATTTCAAGTTTTTATTTTGTTGAAAAACTTACACAGGAAATAAATAGCTGTTTTTTTTAAAATAATAATTGTTACTTTGTTAGTATATTATCAGGTATGCAAGAAATTAACAAAAATAGGAACATATCATTCCGAAGTATAAGTCATTTGCGTGACTAAATTTTTTCTTTCTTTAACTGATTTTTAATTCATTTCTTCAAAAGGACTTTTTTACGTGTGTGGTAAAAAAAAGGTTTAGGTAATGCATGTCACGGGGTGGAATTCCTCTAATTTTTTTTATCTCTTAATTTATATCAAATAACACAACATCGTATCCATTATTTGTAGACTTAAACATAAACGTGTCTTTTCATCAAAAAGAAATTTTTACTTCCTAGGGAAATATACATGAGAAGTTTAATTAAATATATTAATTTAACTTATTTAAAAAATGCAGCCCCACATGCCAGCAGGCAAATCACCCCCAAAATAATAAAGTACAGATTTTAGGATTTCCCTTATAATATTAAGAAAATAGACCCTTCTATGAATCAGGTGATGCATAAAGTATAAATAATTAAGTTTTAATTATCAAAAAAATTGTCCAATAAAAAATAGGGACTTATAAGCAATATTTATAGAGCAGTTTTAATGATGTTTTTACAAGGGCATTGTTTGAAATTGTATTACTATGTTGCACAATTATTTTAAAAATAATTCACATATATTTTTTTATATTTGTTAGTCACATTCATTAATATGAAACTCCATACAAATATTTCAACTAATCTTATTATAAGTATGTAATGGTTATACAGAAGGCTTATGGACAAATAAAAGATTTATAGAATTAGCTTTTATTTGATGAAAAATTTGTTTAATGGTACATTAGGAAACCATATAAAATTTATCTTTAAAAACAGCAAACATTCTAAGCAGATCTCCAATTAAGCTCTAAATTTAATCATTATATGAATTTTAGCTATCAACTTATGGCCAATATAAAGGTTGGCTGGAAAAATGATCACAATCTTGTGCCGTAACTTTATTTTAATTCCTGGCATTCTTTTCCCATTTTCTACAAAATAGAAATGTCCTCTTTTACAGTAATTTCTGAAAAAAAATAGGAAACTAAATATTAAAAAAGTAAAAATGTTTATAGATATCAAAATTGGGACCATTGGGACGAGTTAGAATCACCCACAAGCACAAGTGATCCATTTCTGGGCAAAAAAGAATTTATTTCCTATACATAGGCACTTTCTAGTTACTAAATTACATAAAACTCTATGTTCTATGCACACATATTTTATTTTAAAATAACTACATTGTAAAATATACCCGAGTGAGATGCATACCAGATCTCAAGCTGCCTAATGACTCATATACTTGTGACTTCCGTTCCTCCACCGGAGATAAAGCAGCACAAATAATCTGTCATGTGGCGCCATCTAGAAGATGTGATATTAATATCACCAATGATCACAAGTGTAAAAAAAGAACGCAATCCCTCTTTTTTGGTAATAACATGATACTGAAAATATTTAGAATCTAAGAATCTTGTCTTTAAATAATTTTTATTTTAAGTAAAATATTTTCGGAGCATATTAAATTTCAAAGTACTACTACAATACACATTCGTTAATCTCTTGATATTATTCATAGAAAATATATTCCATTTTAACTCAATCACATTGTGATTATGAAATGATTTTAAGAATTCATCTACTGAGAATATAAACAGAATATCAGAGAAAACCTTTCATTAAATTCTTCTCCCGGGTTAAAATAATGATTTTTCTGATAATGCCTTTACTTTGTTTCGAAGGAATAGTAGCACTACTTTGATGTTCAGTCGCTATAAAATTCTTGCCAAATAAGAAAACTGAGAAATTTAATTAATCTTGAAAGAGTTTCAAATAGGGTTTTTTCCCCCTAAAATTGTTGTTATTAGAATAACTAACGTTTTAAAATTGTTCTTTTTCATAATATTAGTCGTTTAATTAAATATGTGCTAGGCAATCTTCATAAATAAGTTTACCCTCACTAGAGATGAGTTATGTGATCATATATTTCACCAGTGAAACATGTTATTTTCTGAAACAGAAATAAAAATCTTGATTAAATAATTCGCTTACAGCTTTACTGCCGCTGAAAGGTTTTTCCGCATGAATTAAACTTAAATCAACATTCGAGTTAAAACAGAGACTGAAAAGAATTCTAAATATTTAAAAATTAAAGTATAACCTAAAATAATGAAATAAAAACATGAATTTATTGAACATTTGCCGAGTATAGTGACTTTTGAAATGAAGACATTATTTAACGCATAAAAATGCTGAAAATGTATGTTCGGACTAAAAATATTTTATTGTTTGTTGGAGTTTCCAAAAGTGTTGTTTGCATTTCCTTGAATTATTTTATGGTAAAATGAATTTGGAAGAATTTCTTGTGAGATTAATTTGCGAAAATATTTTGAAAGTTGAGTTTTAAATTCAAATACTTGTAATTAAATGTCTTCTCAGTTTTAAAGTAACATCGTGCTTTTGCACTGTAGAACAAAAAAAAATGTATTTTTAAATATTAAATAACTATATTATATTTCTCGCAAGTCATATACTGCATTATAAATTGCTTTAAATAATTGAATAATTTATTACATTCCTTTAGTACTCTCCATTTCATTAATTTAAAAAAACATGTAAGTTTTTTTGAATATTTTTCGTAATAATAAAATTTTTAACTGGTTGAAAGTGTTAATATGTGAATTGATAGAATTTCTTATTTGTGAGCATTTCTTTAAAATTATATCAATAATTCAAATGTATATTTATAATTGAATAAGCATCTTTTCTTAAGAAACATAAACTCTTTCAACTATAAAGAAATTTAAAAATTATTCTTAGTTTTAAGAAAACTTTGAGTTTTGAAATAAAATTACAATAAATAAGGAGAAATTAAAATTTTAAAATTTCTAATATGTTTTAAGATGTAATTGTTTGTAAATTAATAATATTTGAATTTTAAACCTTGAAGTTTTTATAGGAGAGTTGTACCTAATGGTGTGTTCCTTTCCGTAACATTAGTTCAGGGTAAGTTTTTCCCTTTCAGTGGCAGATTTTTGTCAAAATTATACGGTAAGTGCTGAAGATTTACATGGAAGTTATCTTTTCTCATACACACAAGTGATTGTTGTGACATTTCTTCAGAATGAATTGTAAGATAAGTTATGTTGTTTCTTATCCCAGATGGTGTAGCTTAGCTACACCATCTTCATAAAACCAAAAATCTCCAGGAAATCCAGAAATAAGATAAGATTTCCTAAAAACTCGTCATATGAAAAACTAAAACAATTCAGAATATGACTGGGAGAGACCGGATCAGCCTCACACCTATGACACCCTGGAAAGACTTTCCGGACCTGTTGGAAAATCAGAGACTTCATGTGGCCACTAAAAAAAGGCGACAGAGCCGTCTGCTGATACCTAGGGATATTAAGTTGGTAACACCAACGAGGTTTTTCCCCCAAATACTAAGGGTGAGCAGGGAGTATTCTCCAAAATGCATTCAATTAGATCCTTTTAATATAGGAGAGTTCAGCAAAAGTAAGACAAAGAGTGTCAGCAGTGGCTGACTTGGCCAAACTATTGGCTACCTCATTACCATTCAATCCAATATGGGACGGGACCCATTGAAAGTATATACAGTGTTTTGAAGAAAATCGCGAACCACAACATCCAGAATATTTAGGCTTGCCATATTCCTAATAGTTGTCCAACGAGAAAGGTGCTGTATAGAAACACGGCTGTCAGTTAAAATCCAAATGTCCCGGAAGACAAAGTCAGAAGCAGTGCCAGTAAATTGCAATCCCTTATAAATTGCAATAAGTTCAGATCTAAAAATAGAACAGTAGTTAATATTCCTAATCTTGATGTCAAATGATTCCAAAAATACCACCGCTGCCCATGTTGCCATCAGTATAGATTTTTAATGCCACATGAGGGATGCTACCAACTGTCTCTAGAGCAGCCTGACTTGTAAATTCTGGTACATCAGACCTTTTACACACCCTGAGCATTAGCTCAGTCTGGAAATGTATTCGATTAGAGTCGAACCTAAAATGGTAAAATGGCTTTAAGGAGTGAGGAAGATAAGTTATAAATGGTACAATTTGTTACGGTTCTCATAAATTTCTCTAATCCATGAATCTACGGAAATCTAATTGCTCTTTTGTGTTTTTTTCTTCTTATAAAACTATTTGTGGAAACGAAAAACTACAAACTTCCATAGAAAAAATAAACATAAATTTAAAAACTTGCTACAATTCATAATGATATTGCCTGAGCGCTAAGGGTGTGAGAGAATCGGAAGGAAGACTAGCCATATTTCAAAAACAATCTAATTTATTCATAATATTAACCACAACTCAAATTAAATAAATTAAGGATAAGAGATGCACCCAATTAATAAATATGAAGACAATTAACGAGGTACGCGAAATATGAGAAGACTGTAATGTTTAATACACTTACTTAATTCAATAGCTCTGACTTCTTCGCTATTTAATGTAGATTCAATCTCCAGAGACAGTTCGTCACCTACGGTGACGAACTGTCACGTAGTATTCAACTATCAAATATTAAATATCCGCGCTTCACATTCAATTTGATTAATCACTGCTCCTCTCTAGCAATCTATCCTATCTCTCTCTTTCAAACTTAAAAGTATAGACATTACATAGTAATCATAATTTATATGTTCATGCTGTCTTCTTCGGATGAAACTTTCTAATAAAATAATTTTTAAAGACCAAGCATTCCCCAAGAGTACTGTTAGTTAAAAGGTCGCGGATAGAACCGTCACAACTATCATAAATTGAACAGTTTTTCAAAAATATGAAAATGAGTAGCTTACACCTCGCAGGATTCTGATGCACAAAATTGATCAAAATTTACAAATTAGTTTTATTTGGTATAAAAATGTTCACTTTTGAAGTTATACTAACTTCTAAGAAATTTAGAGAGAAAAAAAATATTTTTTAAGTACAATTATTGCAAAAATTTCAAAAGTTCAAGAAAAAAATAAATTCAAATTCAAATAAAAATATTTTTATTAAAATATTTTTTGCAAATTGTTGTATAAGTTTTGAATAAGTGTATGTAATTTCAAATGGTTGTGGTTGGTTTGTCTCTTGGTCTTCTGCACTGAAGGTTGTGGGTTCGACCCCGGCCCAAGTCGGTGGATTTTCCTGATGCAGAAAATTGACAGTGGCTATGTCATATGATTATACGGCATGTAAAAGATCCCTAGAGTGTCTGTTTGGATTGGATGCTCTCGGAAAAATTAAATCCTAGAACAGGTTCGCATCATCAGAGCTTAGGTGCCTCCCTCTAGGGAGGAAATTGAGAGTCAAAATTTTCCGCGTCGATTGTTATCCACCTATAAGGTGCCGCACTTAAAAGAGATTCCAGCTTTCGGGGAATGTACTAGGTCTGCAATGGTAAGATACCAATCGCAACCCATTAGAAATAAAAAAAAATTTTAAATTTTAATGTTGTTATTGAAACCTTGAAATATCAGTTACGATCTTTCAGTAGATCCTTTTGTAACGTTCAATGTGAAAAGAGGGTAAGTTAATTTTCGTAATAATTATCTCTAATGTTTATGTGTGTATTATTCATGTAAGGAGAAAAAGCATTGCTGGAATATAAACAAATTATTTAATTTTGGGAAGACATAATTTTTTTCAAATTCCTAAAAATGTGTTGTGAACTAAAGTCTATTGTCACATAGTCGTAGACTTTTAAACTTTTCCAACTCATTAGACAATACATATATCAAAGGGAGAATTCTTTATCATACATAACCTATCTATAAAAAAATCTTTTACCAAAGAAAAGAAGAAAAAAATCCCCACAGCTGAATCATGATCCCATTTTTCAAAAAAAGGTCTTCTCAGATTTCTTTCCTCCCTCACACTGAAACAGTGTTTACAAACCCATAGTCTATGGAGCCGATATGATAAAAGACGTCCCGTTTCTCCTTTCCTACCATTTATCCTCGAAAAATATTCAAATGTATTCTCCCCTTTTCCAGGCGGACTGAGATGCAAAGCGAAACCGAGGACACAGTGTACTACATCAGCGATGCCGAGACGTCTCCAAGCCCGGGTGACTCTTTCGAGTTTTCGGAAGCCGAATGTGACATGCATCTTCGAATGGCGATGGAAGAGAGGCCAGTTTGACATTAGATCCACCCCTGTTTCGAACTTTTCCAGCGAAGAAAGGAACTCATGAAAGAGCTCAAGTTTCTATCTGCACTGTTAATAATCTGGATTCTTTAATAAAGATCACATTATTTTTTTTATTGTGGTATTGTTTATGGGAAGAGGGTTGTAGAAAGCGATGCGCGATAGAATCGATTTTTTAAAGGATAAATCAATAAACAAAATGATGCTATGCATTTTATGAAATTTACATAATGAAGATATATTTTGTTTCTCTATGAAATTAAAAGTTTCTTTAAAGATGAAACAAACCTATCATTCAGATAATGTCCAAGTCCCCAGATATTTGTATATAAGTTTAAAAAATTAAAGCATACATGTAATAATTCTCCATTTAAATCTTCAATCGAATGATTTACTTTAATTTGCGACAGTTTTGAACCCACCAAGACATCGTGTGATAATTAATTCCTTTAATTTATCCACCTAACAGGAAATACCCTTGTAACTACAACTTTGTCCCTCAAAAACTGTCACATTGGCACATATCAAAATAAGATGGTATAATACTGCATTAGCCACTGATTCTGACCAATCAATGCATCAAATAACGGGAATCGTATGGTTATTAAAACCTTTAGTAGGGAAATGAATAGAAAATGAGATCTTTGGAATATAGAAAAAGAAAGCTTTTATTGATTCCTAAGTTTGTGTGTTTGGGTTGCTGCTATTTTTTTAGTTGTTTTATACATTAAAATTCAGGAAATGAGAAACTAAAATCAAATATGTCTCACACATTTAGCGACTCGCCCAGATGCAGTTATTCCCCAAACATGTTTGATTCTATTGATAAAGATGTCCAATAATATGCTTGATTCCAATGAAATCGTCATATATTAATATGGGAAAATAACTACAACTTAGGAAATAATGATTTATTTAACTGTTAAAATAAATCATATTATGTTAAATTTTAACACAAGGAATGATGTAATATTAAAAGATAAATTTAACACCAAGTCTTTACTCCTGCGTCTAGTGTTTATCGTCTGTCGGCGTCCGTCTAAGTGATTTCCTGTGAAGGGCACTCTTGACGGGGTGTGACGTCAGTTTGGGTTATTCCACTCGACATAAGAAAGAGAGAGGGCACATATCCAACCCTTCATATATGTGCTATAAAATGTAATATCCAACCACAATACATGATTACAGGATGGGTTTTATTACTTTATAAGAAATTAATAGATATATGTATGTTTAATAAGTAAAATTTTGATAGGACTGTCTTTACTTTGTAAATTGAATGTATGTATACTTTGTTGAATAATTATTTTTGTTTGTGACTGTTAATAGTGGGGTATATTTTTTCTTAGTTATAAAAATATTATGTGATAGTAACTTTCCCGATATGAATTTCAGATTCATTAAATAACAAACAATTTAATGAATATGCTAATATTTCCATTTTTATAAGTACTACACTGCATTCTTTAATAAAGAACTACAACTTTCTTACTCATTATCGTTTTCATGGTTGTATAAAGCTTAATGCAGATGGATAATGTGTTTTTTATCCCATAAGAGAGTTTGAAGTTGAAAAATTTAATATATACAAAGAAATTAATTTCCAGTCAGGTCGTACTTTTGTTTTAATTATAGGGTTTTGATTTTCAGTTTTTTTAAAAAAAATTATTCGCATATTCTTATATCAGTATAATTTAAAAGACTAGTTATTTTTGAATTACAACATTTTAAATTTTATTTTGTCACCAGAATTACTAGAATGAGAGTGAAATCCCAAACAATTTCTAGTGTTCATTTCCGCATTAAAATTAATACTATACTGGATGGTAAATATCTACAGATTGCAGGAAGGACTATATGAAGTACTACATAAAAAACATCTAATTTTGATTAATTAAAGATATTTTTCTAGAATTGTGTAGCATTACTTTCCCCCTTATGATGACGGCGATTCCCCTCGACTTTAATTGAAAGCAATTGGAAGTCATTCGGATCCACAATCTCTCATTAATCTTCCTCATTTTACGATGATCTGATGGAACGGAATTCAGATTGGATCACCTTTCCTGTCAGCCTAAATGTGACCGATGACTTTGAAATCAGATTACATAGAAAGCCAAGGATTCAAGGTTATGCCTCTAGAGCAGTTATACTCAGCCTGCGGCCCGCGGGCCACATATGGCCCACTGACCTTTTCTGAGTAGACTGGTGATGGCTCATTGTACAAAGAATTCCAATTATTTAAAAACAATTCACTAAATATTTAGTAGGAAATTCCATCAATCAAGCAACCAAATCTAGCAATTTGCATTTTTTATAACAGAATGTAAACAAGAGGCTTGGTCATGGGGGAAAGGAAACCGAAATAACTCCATAACTCTGTAAAAAATGCATAAAAGTATATATTTTGTATGTGTGGGTTTTGTAGAAAGGTAAAAATAGTATTAAAAGAAATGAAAATAAGTTTTAATATTTTTTTCAATGTTGCTTAGGACTTTAAATGTTTTACATCCATTATCCTTATTTTGCTGACCGCGTGAATTACCTATTATAAGAACATGGCCCAGCGGGAAGAAAGGTTGAGTACCCCTGCTTTAGAGTGTACCTTGAACCATTTGGATTTCAGTGTCAGAGCAATGACATGATACATTGACTTCTTGATGTACGAGAAATTCAATAGGATGCTGAAAATGCTCAGATTTAGCAAATGGTACTGAATATCGAGATAATTTTGACATTTGAATTACTACAACATACGTGAAAGGGATACAAAAAGTTCATGTAAACAGTACTTAAATGAGAAGGTAGCATTTATATATACACTGGTGTCCAAAAGTTAAGCATAAACTGTAAAATGCGAAAAACATGGAGTAAATATTCGTAAAATTATTCCAAATTTCTTGCGAATATTAATTGGATAAAGAAGAAACATTGGGCTTATGCAAAATTTTCAGCCGACTACGTCCTGCGCGAAACACCGCCGCATGTCGGAACAAGAGAAACCGATTCACGCAGCATAGGTAGTTCAGACAAGTTTCGTGCTACTGCTGTGCGAAGGAACGTTGTTAACCATCAAACAAGGGGAATGATGGCACAAAGACGCCAATCGGACATGTTTATGCGCATAAACGCTCTCGTTTGAACTGGAGTTTGAAACATCAACATTGGAGTGTGGGAAAGTGGGGCAATATGATGTTCAGCGACGAGTTTCTGTTTAGTCTGAGTAGTGATTCTCGGCAGGTAACGATATGGAGAGAATGTGGAACACGTTTTGAACCAAGAAACATAACGGAAAAAACATCATTTTCCCTCAAGGGGGGGGGGGGTAATGGTATGGGCAGGCATCATGATGGGCGGCCGCACAGACCTCCATTTCTTTGACACGGGGTCTGTAACTGCTCAAAGATACAGAGACGAAGTTCTTGAACTTTATGTTCGCTTGTTTCGAGGTGCTGTCGGTCCTGACTTCATATTCATGGATGGTAATGCGCCATGTCACCGAGCGGTGCTGATTGATGGCTTCCTTGAAGCGGAAAACATCCAGCGCATGTCGTGGCCTGCGAACTCCCCTGATTTAAATCCTATCGAGTATGTGTGGGATATGCTCGGGAGACAAATTGCAGCCCTTTTGCACCCACCAAGCTCCGTTACAGAACTGAAGAGATCTCTCCACGAAGCTTGGAACCGTCTGAGACCACAATTCATTCATCATCTCATAGCAAGCATGGTAAATCGCTGTGCTGCGTGAATGGCTGTCAGAGGTGACCACACGCCTTATTAAACTGCAGCATCAGTATTTTATTTAATGTTTTCTTTCATTTTTTCCTTAAAGTGTGAATCCTTGCTATGCTCAGTTTTCTTTCAAACTGCTACTTTGGATAATAAAATTAATTATTATCATTCTTTTAATTTCCTCCCTTGTTTTATAACCATTTTACACTAGCATATCACGTTTCCCGCCATTCTGACTTACAGTTCCTTCTTTATTCACATAATTATCAATTATACTTAGCTTTTGGACACCAGTTTATATAGATCCCCTAGCTTAAACAGCATTTTGATGCCAAGAAGAATTAAATATAACCATTCGTATTCTCTATAATATACATCGACGCAACCAATAATGAATCTAAACTTATCAATCTAGATATTATTTTAATACATTTCTAAGGTCTGATGGTGTCACTCATGTGCAGTTGTAATTTTTATACTTGGGGAATTATGGTCGATAGAAGTACCTTCGGGAAATAATGATTTCTCTATCCCATACAGAAGAAATTATTGTGGATGGCGTGACTGCTAAATTATTTTATGCGTTAACCTTACTTTGTCAACTATTTATCCGCTGTGTCAATCAGAACTAGTACAAGCCATGGCTTTCCTTATTCCTTCTATATTTCTCACTCATAGATATCATTGAGGGGATGAACTTACCTTAATCGATGTATTCACGATACACCAAGGACTTAGTGGCTCATGAAATTCCCAATGTCTGCACCACTTCCTAAATGATGTCATTAATTCGTCAAATCCAAACAGTTTGCCCACGATCAAATGGGCTTACATCATTCATACTGCGTAAAGTACTTTTAATTTCCTTTGCATTATTTCTTATGATGTCGAGTAAAAGACATTTACTTTCCATTTACGTAACCGCCCCGATTGTCATATTTTTAGATGCTAACTTTCTCTAGCTCACAAATGCTTTTATATATATACTCTGCAACACAGAAAACAATGCATCCCGAAAGAGTATTCGAATAATAGGAGATTGTGTATATCAGCATTATGTAATAGTACATGAAAATAATAAAATTTTGGCGGTTAAAATTAAGCTACTGATCAGCTTTAGTTCCAACGCATTGCAATGGAACTTCAGGATATAAATCAAGGGACATTCAAACGCTATGATTTGAATGGGATAACATATCACCTGAACTGCTCCAATACGTCAGAAATGGATTAGAGAACAATATATGAGCAATGTTATCATGTGTGAGAATATGTGAAATAGGACTAACTGTGTGTGAAACAGGATGGTAACATCACTTTGTCACTCGGCTTTTGTGTGGGTTCAGTGTTACCATTCATACGATGTTGGCAGGAATGGATGAATTATTACCTTAAAGAGAGTCAAGGAGGTAGTGGTCGACCAAGAACTACGATAGAACGCGTGAATAGAGAGATCATCCAACTGGCATTCACAGCCCTTAATGTGTTCTTATCAACAACACGATGTATAATGAGGGGAATAGTGACCGCAACGAAGTAGTCGATAGGCGACACAATAAGAGGTCTCGGTTGCATTTGAACCGACCGCCCTGTCCTTCACCATAGTACACTCTCAGGTGCTCGCTCTTGCAGAGATGCCTTGCACATTCAAACTAAAATTTAAATGACTGATTTGAATCTTAGGGCCATTAAAGACCAGTAGAGTGTAGAAGATGCTGTTAAATCTGTCGAGGCTTTAAGTGCTGATGTTAGCATAAAGGGGAATTTTAGAGAGTGTAATGCCAGCTCAAGAGCCATCCTGTTCTCTCTTGGCAGGGATTTATTACTGTAAGGGCAGTATCCAATAGCCCTTATGTTGCGCTGCAGTTCGACGTCAATAAGTAATCCATTAATACATCACGGGCTGGAATGTAATTATTTTTAGCTATAAATATAGCCTCGATGTCAAGCAATAACCTGTACATCAAGATAGCATGTCAATTAGATTCTACACCAGATGTTGGGAACCTATGGCGCGCGTGCCACATGTAGCATGCGGTGCAATTCTCATTGGTAATATGCACTACTCTACAAATTTGTTAATTTTTGAGTGGATCGAAGTTGATAAATTTATAATGGGCCTTATTCGACACATGTCTTCAGAGTTATTGACATTTATGGAATTACGAAATAATTTAAAGGATAAGTCTAAAGATAAATTTACAGCTATTTTGTAAATTAGGGAATGTCATTGCTGGAGAGATTAAATTATTTGAAAAGGGAAAATTGCATGTAACCTGCTTTCTTCTCTTGGTTTTGTATGTCTAAGTAAAAAAAAAAAATCTTTCCTCATAAGAACATATTTCGAGTCCGCAAGGAAATATTTTACGACTGAATGTCCCAAATCATGTCAAATTGAAAGTCACACATTATACCACTGATTTTGCAATATGAAAGTAGAGAGGTGCAAGCATTATACTCGCCTTAAAATTTTTATTTATTTCTTTATTTAACAGCAATGGGGGGTAAATACTTATATTTTATATTGCCTATTTCTTAATTTAATAAATATGCCTAAATAAACATAATATGTGTAGAAGTTTCATTTTTTAAAATTTTTGTTGAAGAAACACCTGTAGGTATATTTTATGCTGTTTATTTTTTGTTAAAAAATATATTTATAACCATGCAAAACTAATGTATAATGAAGCTGTAAATATCTATATTATTGACCTATATTCTCTAACTCTGCATGCATTTTCGCGGGAACCGGAATGTTAAAAAAAAGGCCCTACTGTGTGGCACGTTGAATCATATTGGTAGATAGGATAGGTACGCCATAGCTATAAGGTTGCCGACCCCTATTTTAAACCTTGTAGCCTTTGGGCGTCCTGTGCTTACATTCTAACAAGATACCTCCCATTCACACGCAGCACAGCTTTTCAATTGCTTTACTTGGTGCTTCTGCAATACTTTTTCCTGCTGACATGATCACCATACTTTTCTCCATATATAGTATTTTTGGTTTTGATGAAAAGCAGACTCCCACCTTTTCAGGATCCCGACGAACTAATTTGCCAATTGGAACGTGATTTACAAACAATTCCGCAGATGGTCACCCGTCAACACTACGATCCAATGCCTACTTGCATAATGGTTCGCCTCAAACCTAGAAGTGGGATAATAGAAGATTGACTTTCTTTTTGTTCGTCTTGTGGTTGTGTTTACTGGATAAAACGCTTAATTACTTTTGCGCTTTTAGCATTTTGCTGTGAATTCATGCATATGTTACCGGCAAAGTATGAAATCCGGCATTCTATACAATGCCTAAATATAGCCGGCAATGTATGAAATGTGATTCCTATTTCACACATTGTCTAGGCATTCTATAGAATGCCTAATGAGAAACCGGCAAAGTATGAAATACATCTCAGATTCATTTCGAATACTGTCAATTGACAAGAGACAAAACTTTTAACGCGTGTCTCAGGCTCAGAATCTATTAGTTGTACATATTACTGTTTGTTCGGAAATGTCAAAATACTCAATTTTACTTAAACTTGTTCAACAAAAAATTGATTTTATCCTGTGTTACCTGAAAATGGAGGAGCAAACTATAGTGTTGGTAAAGGAGCCATGGACTATAGCAGGGGTCAGTAATCTATGTCACACGTGCCACATGTGGCACGCGGTACAATTATCCGTGGCACTTTGCACTACTCAACAAATTTGTCAATTTTTTAAATGTTTCAAAAATGCTCTACTGTGTGGTTCGCTGAATCATATTGGTAGGTTGGTTTGACACGCAAAAGCTAAAAGGTTGCCGCCCCATGGTCCATAGGCATGAAACAACTATTCAATGGCTAGTTGCCCAAAGTTCAAGTTGATGCTTAAAAAAATAAGTTTTTTCTTATGTGAAATTAGTTACCAGAAGTTAATAACTAATATAAAAATGCTAAAATGACTACTAAGAAGAAAGCCAGGGACTATTGTTTGCTGAATAGCTATGATGTGATGGTTGCTGAAAATAAAAGTAAACTCATTTAAACTGTTAAGGAAGGCGTCAGTACCATAAAACAGTGGACCCCAACTCTTGTTCCGTGGATAAAAGGGCATCAAGCCATTGTGCGACTTTCCATGGAAATCACTTTATATTTCATGTAGAATCATTTTATCATTTTATAATTATTTTTGGTACCACTGAATTTTACTCTGGAGGCATGTTTAAATACAATTAAATTATAAAATCAAAACAATTTAAAATATAAATAATCAACGTCCCACCCTCAGCAGCCGCCGTAAAATTATCAAATGTTGACCGGTCCGAAAGAGAAAACTGTTGGGTTAGAACTGCTATACAGTATTACGTCACGGAATCTTGTTTTCCCCCAATGGGGCTGCAGATTATTATTTTTACCATTTTCAGACCTAGTGCATTCCCCAGGTACTGGTATCCCTTTTTAGTGCGGCGCCATGTAGACGATAACAATTGCCGCCAGTAATTTTGACACCCAGTTTGACAATGTAAACTTATTCTAGGAATTTAATTTGCCAAGAGCAAAATTAAATTCTGGATTCTGGGGATGTGATAGAATTTTGAAAGAACTTTCAACCAAATACAAACATGTTACTCGCTATGATATTGATACATTCACCTTCGTGAAACTTGCCAGAAAAAACAGAAAATTACTTAAAAAAAGAATTCTAGTACAAAACTTTGATTTTTTTACGAATCCCAATATATTGGCACTTGTAATGAGTGAGAAATAGGATGGTTTCTATTAACTTGGAACTTCTGAGGGAATTTTAAAACAAGTACACGCGAAATCACAATTTAATAATAATTTTTTCAATGGCAGTCTCATCATTTTGTCAGAATAACATTTGTACTTTTAGGAATGTAAGTCATTGATATAATATACTTAACATGGCCTTTTTTCAGAGTTTGCCTAAATAGCTTTAGGCATTCTATAGAATGCCTAGGCAAAGTATATAAAAAATCTCATATTCCATACTTTGCCTAAAAACGTCCGGCATTGTATAGAATGCCGGCATTTCATACTTTGCCGGTAACATATATATCTACCGATTTTCATCTTTTAAATAACTCCTCTTAGGTGCGCCATTTTTCATATTATTGAAGATGCATTGAGATGAGAGATGAATTTGCATTATGGTTTGGACATCTGAATATTTTGCACTCAATTTATTTACTTCATAGGGGTCAGAATTTTTATAGATTACGATCATTATTTTTTTCACTATTTAGTTGATTATTTCTTTTTAACAAATGAATATTAGAGTCATAAAACATTTAATGGTTTATTAAATAAAAAGAATTTCGTTCATTTAAGTTATTCTTGATTGTATTGTACTTCAAATACTTCACATATTTGCGTCAAATACAGTAGTTTGTTTCTATAGTAGCCATGAATAACCTGTTTCATGTAGCTGTATTTTAAGTCAAATGTTTCATAAATTCACAATCCGGAAACCTGTCATAATTATGCAAAAATGCTTATAAACCAGGCCTCATTTGCATAATATTTCCATTACAGCACGTATGAGCTGTAATTCTCGCTCATTTTGAATGATAAGATTATGTTTAAAATAGTTGAACTATCCTCCGTAAAGGATATGGTTGGATATGTAATAAACGGATTAAATACGATACTTAATGTTATGCTGAGAATAACATTAGTCAGTAATGATCACCATTTATCTACATGATGGAATTATATTAAGTTAGATATATGATGAAATTTTAACTTGTGAATATCGAAGACTTTAAAATAAGTGCTTACTAATCCCAGTTTCCTGATGTATATTAAAAATTAGGGAATATCTAAAATTTTTAATTGGTTCAAAATAATTAGAAATTGTTATTAATCTATACATTTTATAAATTAATTATAATTAATTACTGTATTTTTGTTTTTTAATGCATACATAAGTATCTTTATTAAAAAATTCTGAAAACAAGATACTGCAATCTTTTATAAAGTATATTTCATGATTGTAAATTTTTTGCACAATTTAAAAATTCTTTGAAACTTAATAAACATTTTATCCAAACATCTACTTGTAAAATATTGCAACTATATGTAATTCGATATTTTTTTTTTCAATTTCTCAATATCATATTACATTACTTGAAAAATGAACTAACATAAGCCTTTTTGAAGAACTGATATGTTAAAGACTATGTTATATACATCACTCAGAAATGGATACACAAACTATTATATAAAAAATAAGTAAAATAAGAGCGTATATATCTTAAAATATGAAGCTTTCAATTGTATCTGTGCATTAATAATTTTTTACAATCAAAGAAAAAATTTCAAAATTTTGCCATATTTGAAATAAAAAAAAATATTTACAACTGTTGAGGTCATATTTTAGATTTATGAGTTTTGATGAAAATACATAAAGTAACATAAGTCCCCTTTCAAAGACTATTGATAAAACCATTAGTATAAACTTTTTAGTTATAATTTATTTTCAAAGAATACTTTTCTTAAGTTAATGTATAAGCATATATTGGAATTGAAAAGTTCCCTTTTTGAACTGAAGCAATCAGGGTCTTCAGAAATGACAATATTTCTGCTGTTATTTATTCTTTTAGAGAACAAACATTTTAATAAAGATTTACAATTCCTCCTCTTTTCATTTTATTACTAAGTGGAAATAAATAGTGCTACATAGAATATATTTCCTTAAATAAAAGTCTCAGACGAATCATAAATTTATCAATACATTCATCATCAAAGAAAAGCTTTGCCTAAAAGAAAGATTCATTAGAAATTGATGTTTAAAAATAAATTAGAAATCAACAGCAAAAAATGATTAAAAATTGAGTATGGGTATGAGAAAATGTATTGGTTACAAAATATATAATCATTTAAACTTTCAACAGAATGTTGATCCGCCATTGTTTCTAAGGAATTATTCTTCTCGTCCTCGCATAGAGTCTTAAACAACACTTCACGGTGCCTTGACTCATCTCGCCCCATGCAGATGAGGCGCAAATTTAGCATGTATATTTTCCAAATAGCGTGGGAGCAGTGAAATCTTAAAGAATGCCTTTAAGCTCATATGGTTTATATAGCCAAAACATCTGACAATGTTGTAGATGCCTGCAAGGCAAGTTGTTGACATGACAGAGGTATGAACACAGGCATCGTTTTTCTGAAACAAAGGATTGGAATGGGTGTTCACAAAAGTAATGGATCAATCGAAGGACCTCATTAATGTAACTTTTAGTTTTCAAAGGCCCTCCGATTAGGACCAATGTTGATCGGGCATCGTATAAAATCGTATTCCATACCATAACACCCTTCTGTCTGGATGTGTGAGAAGTAACAGCAAATTGGCCATTGTGGCGCTGACTGCGCTGTCTTCACACATGAATCAAGCTATAAACCTCATTTTGTGTGGCTCCCTGCCTTTTTATCGTGGCTCATTGTAATCGCTGGTAAATTTTCTGTGGTGTCAGATGATATCTGCGTAATGGTCTCCATGCAAACAATCCAGAGGCATTCAGTCGTCTATTAATAGGTTTGGCTCTTGCTGTATGCTTCAGACAGAGTATCACTGCTTGCAACAGATCGGGAATTGTAGCAAAGAGGGGCCTTCGGTCTTGTTGGACAATTAGTTGATCTTTTGGACTTGAAGTCCATGTAGCTTTCTCTGAGTTTACTTATCGTGAAGGACTACTTCCTTGTACCCAATTCCGCCAAGTACGGGAAACTATAATATCATAGTGACCGCTATGAAGAACAGTACGGCGGATCGCCTATCAGTCTTGATGCAGTTGTTCGATACGATCCTTTTAAAGGCATTTAACTGTTTAAATGGCTATTAATTTTTTTTTCTTTCAAAGAAATTCTAAGCTTTAAAGAAATAAATGAAACCCAAAACTCACGTCGGGATCATAAATACGCTCTTGGGAAGAACCTATTAAAACCTTCTTAGAGGTGGAAATAGTCTCTCGTGTTTATTGACATCATTAGCGATGACAAGACTGACACTTGGATTATTTGAAATCTAACATAGACGAAGCAATTATTTGAATTTAAGTATCTTGTGTTTTCTTTTGGATGCACATTTTTAACGATGATTATATATTAAATTATATATATATATATATATATATATATATAAGCAATTTTATTTATAAACAATTCTAATAAAATTATTAAATATTTTTTAAAAATATATAAATGTACACAAAATATGATTAATTTTCACATTTATAAAAAAAGGTAGCTTCTTCTGTAGCTAAATAAAATATTTGATTACAATGAGTGTTAAATTGCATAACTATTATTTAGCTAAAGAAAAGTACTCTTAAATTAGCAGCAACATTTTTTATCAAACAAATTTGGCAGAAAAAAATGCTTTAAATTACTTTTTTCTTATCAGTTAATCATTCTTTGCTTCCTTGCTACAAACGCATTCTTCTAAGCAAAACACATTTTAAAGTTTTAGGCCATAATATATAAATAATTATAAATGACTCCTTTGTAAATCTTCCTCTGATACATCCATTCAGTAACATAGACAAAAGTATGTGAGCTGCTGAAGAAAGCATTTTTCAATGTGTGATAATTAAAAAAAAATTGCTTAGAGAGATATTTCTTAATCAACAAGCTGGTGTTTACTCAAAAGATTAATTTCTATTCTGAAAGTTCTTGTTGCATTTTTAAACCAGTTTTAACCATACTTAATTCAAACTATATAAACGTAGGTACTTTTTTAAATATAAAATATTTAATGAAATGTTACAATTATTTACCAGCATTTAACATTATTTAAATAATGTTAAAGTATTCCCTATGCATCACGTAGATAAATAAAATATGAGTTTAGCTAATGAAAAACAACTTTTGTCATAGGTGTGAAAAATACAAAACAGTGATTGTGACAAAATAAATTCGTACGTTAACCAGATTTCGTATTTTCCTGTTAAATAATTAATGCTCTTATATAGTACATTATAATTGAATAAATGTAAAGAAATAGGGAATAGGCAATGAATAAAATTATCAAATTGAAATCAGCAATATTTGAGACAAATTATAAATGTTTTTCATAAAAGGAGATAAATACCCTTATCAGTATTATTTTCTCAGTAACTTCTCAATCATTTCTTAATAACTTCTTTTTGCGTGTGTGTGTTAAGATATATTTCTTCAATTTGCATAAAAGTAATTTACGTTGGATTAATTGTGTAATATAAACAATTTCAACGACCATATCTCGGAAACATAATTTGATATGGTAATTTATATTAAATTGGATCTTAACAATATATTATTTTCAAGTTCCTCAGCGATCTTTTATTAATTTATATTGAAATGGATCATAACAATATATAATTTATAAGTTCTTTCACAATTTTCTGTCTTCTGAAATTTTTTCATTGAATTTCCCTTCTTAAATCTGCGTTCTCTAACAAAATTTGATACTGAACGTAGAATGAAAATAAAAATTGCTTATTTCTTTTATGAGAAAAGTAATTCTTAATAATTTAAACAATTACATTACTTAACTCTGCTTCTCATTGAGAAAAAATACCATTCATCAAAGAAAGAGTTATTAAAATCATTATAGACACTTGATATGCCTAATTTGTATAGGTTTTATAAAATTAATTAAATCTAGCTCACTATATTACCTTTTCATAAAAACAATAAGTTTTTATAGTTTAGTTTTAATCTATTATTATATCTAAAAATATACAATAATACATTTGAAGGGAATTTTATTTGAAAAAAATAAGTGCCAAAATTTCTAAACTATATGAATAACTCCATTTCGATATGTTTCATCCGGCAAAATACAAAATATTAAAAAAAAAAGATTAAATTTATTTTTTATTGTTTGTGAATAAAATAATAATTATTTTCTTCTTCATTTTGAAGTATTTTGTTAATATTATTTTTTATTTGAAAAAATTAATATAGTATTAAAAGACATGTGACTACTCACAGTAAGAAAGACATGATATAAACTAGACAGACGTAGCCACATTACGATCTAAAGATTTAAAAGATTTGC
The DNA here is from genome assembly GCA_019973975.1 of Trichonephila clavata. Taxonomy (NCBI): domain Eukaryota; kingdom Metazoa; phylum Arthropoda; class Arachnida; order Araneae; family Nephilidae; genus Trichonephila; species Trichonephila clavata. The sequence goes on from BMAO01020612.1 coordinate 171,040, forward strand.
AAACTCAAACATTCAAAGAATAAATTTTTGTGCCGTTCATTGAAAGGAATATTGAAGACTATATTAGAATCTGTATAAAACGCTACAAAACTGAGCTTAATCCTTGTCGCAGAACAAAAGATAAATTTCCAATACCCTCTCAATTGTCAAAGCGAAATTATATTCCGTTCCCTTTATCAAATCTCCGTCTCACAAACTTTTCCAGTTGGTAAATTAATTCAAATATACCATCAGCAATGACAGCCAAGCTATGTCTCGAAATACACTGAATCAATAAGACTTCACTCGCCAAGCATTCATTTCTGAAGCTTCTGTCCACGCTTGAAGTGAAGCATTCATCACTGGACTGCTTTTAACATAATTTGTAAACGAGAGCACACAGCAAAATTTCCGGCTTATGAAATAGTAAGACCGGATATAGGTTCTTGTTAGAGCATTGTGATTATCTCAGAGTGTTAATATGTTCGAATGGGATACAAGTAATACGCTATTGAGAAACTCTTTAGTAATTGTAAGTATTTTTAAGCTTACAAGGCTGGAAAGAGTCGCTTAAAACCAGTTGGATATGATTTAAAACCTTATTACTTAATAAAATGCAAGCGACAACTGTGATTATATAAATGTTTGTAATCGCTTTTGTCATGAGAATGAATAATAATAATTATATAGGTTTAAAAATAATCATTGCAATTAAAAATATAGAACAATACTTGAAAATATTTAAGCCCGTCACAAATACAAAAGTGAAAGACAGCTACTATAAACTGCATTTTTGTAAATTCGATTATTTTGAGAAGAAAAAGATAGTAATTAGAAAAATAGCTGTAGTAATTTTTAAATTCATAATTTTTTTAATAATTCAAGATGTCTCAAAATACAAACTTTTAGTTTTGTAACTTAATTAAGTTAATTCTTTTTTTCCTTCCATTTTTATGCTGAAAAAAATACTATTTTTCAAATTTTACTTCGGTTAATTTTTAGAAAAAATATTACAATTTATTAATTAAATTCATTTGTTTATGCTTAAAATAAATTGTTAATTATAATTATCAATATTTCTTTAACACAACACTTCAAAGAAGAGTTGAAATCTCCCCATTTAGGGGTCTCAGGGGTGTTAACTTTTTTTGGAGGGCTGAAAATATAAACAATATTCAAATACATATAACTCTTTTAAATTTAAATTAAATAGTTCGAATCTTATACACATTATTTATAAAGAAATGAGGCTTCAGAAAAGTGTAAAATGTTTAAAATATAGTCATAATTTTAAAAATTATAAGCATATGAAAGTAAGAAATTTTTTTATAAGAAATATTAATTAAGTTTTACTGCGTGCATGCTATTTTCAAAAGTATTAGCTTTAATTACTAGCAATAAGTTGATTTATAAAGTTAAATGTATCCTTATTACACCGTAGTAAATTTAATTAATTAGAATAATAAATTATATTTTTTTTAAATAAAAAAAAATTACATTTTCAAAATTTTTTAAAAGAATTTCAATATTTGTGAAATATTTTGAAATACAAAAGATATATTATTCTTAATTTACTAGGGCTTAGAGAGTAGGATACATTTTATAATTCTATAAAGTTTTATGCATCAAAGGCTACTATTTTAGAAAATAGCTTGCGCGACGCAAAACTTACTTAATATTTATTACAAAATTATTTCTTATTTGTATATGCTTATAATTTTTAAAATTATGATTATATTTCAAACATTTTGTATTTTTTTGAAACCATAATCCGTTGTAAATACCATGTAAAAGATTCGAATTAGTTAATTTAAATTTAAAAGAATTATACCTGTTTGAAAATTGTTTACTTTTTCACCCCTCGAGACAAAATTAACACCCCTGAGACCCCTTAGCTGAAATTTGGTTTAATATAACACAAGAGTGATTAAAACTAGCAATAGTAAAAAAAAATCTAGAAGATTTTTTAAAAATATAATTTTATTAATCAGCTTTGGGAACCTACTTCTTCCAAAACTTCATATTTTCTCAAAGTTGGCACATTTGTTTTTAACTGTAGATTAAGTTGTGGACATTCTCGCATAGATTGACAAAAAAAAATATTATAGTTATAAAAACTATTGACAAAAAAATGAAAACTATGCTATAAATAAAGTTGTTACTGTTAAAATTTATGTAAATGTTGTTATTAGACCAGGGTTGGCCAATATCGCGGCCCATTCTTAATTACAACTTTACAAAATGGGATTATTTTTGTTTTTAGAGTTTTTTTAACAAATAAAAATTACACAACTGGTTTTTTTTTGTCACGTTGCTTTCTGTTACGGAGGATCTGTTTTTTTCGAAATTGAAATTTATCAAAAATAAATAGTGTTCAAATTTAACGGACGAAAACCTGCAACTTTAATTACAATGCGCAAGTACATTAATTGTGATCGACTTGCTAAAAACTAAGGGAAAGAGTTGAGAGAAACAAATATCTCTCGAATTAAATAAATTAAACATTGTTTGATCATTGCATTATTAATGTTATACTAGCCATGTTTGCATACAAGAAAAAAAAATTCAACAATATTAATATGTCTCTCTCTCTCTCTCATTCTATTGTAAATTTTCCTTCCAATAAATGTTTATAATAGGTCCAAATCTAATATAAATATATATATTTTTATACGCGGACCGCGCAATTATAATGTTTTACCGAAGTGGCCCGCGAGGTTATTTAAGTTAGCCACTCCTGTATTAGACATTGCTACGTAAGGATTATTTGTTGAAAATACTCGATATTAAACTTTTTACACAGATAGTTAAAAGAAACTTTTGCTCTTGCGAGACGCAAATGCATGGCATAAAACAGTCTGAAAACACGGGATGATTAGGAGGAAAAACAGTTGTTTGAAATAGATTCAAAGATTTCAAGCAAATAAATATTAATTATTGCTGTAATAATACAACATTCTGCTCTTTTAATTACTTACGAGAAATTTAATTACTTAGAAAAACAAGTTTTGAAAACGGTATACAAGAATGTTTAATGATACATATTTCCTCTTAAGTTACTCGATGCATTTATTTGACATACAACAAAGTTTTTAAAATAGAAAGGGCAATTTTCAAAAAAATTTAACTGGAAAACGGGTACAGGTTAAAAAAAATCCTTGTAGCAAATGCTTGTGACAGGGCATGTTTCCTCCCAAAGTTCCTCGTTTTTGCTCATTAATTTTCTGAAGGATGGTACAGCAAATCTTTTTAATTTTGATGAATTCAAATCATCATAATACGCAACAAAAACAGGCTAATGTTTTGACTTAAAATGAGTGTTATCTGAGAATCAATGAGCAGTATAAAGATCCGGACAGCAGATTCCGCGAAGGAAAGCTTTAAAAATGAAAATTGTAACTAGAAAGGATTTTCTTTGTATTGGAATTCCACCGATTGAGGTATTGCAGAAGGAAGAAGTTTTTAGTACGAATTCCAAGTAGCTAATGTTCCATGACCATCTAAAATAAATATTTACAAGAAATTCAAACGAACAAGTAATTTTGTAAGTTTGAAATTCAGAATTGTTAGGTGACACGGTCGAATATTACAGAAGAAATTATACAGGCCATTGAAGAAACAATTGCACGCTTTTCTAAAAGATAGTCCAAAAAACTATTATAAAATGTCAACGATAGGCACATAAGATAATACATAAGTGCCTGACCATGTTCCCGTAAGAAGCACAAACACAGCAAACGCTTTAAATTATATTTATAGAGGAAAAGAGAATGTCTGCAAAAATGAATTGCTGAAAAGGTGGATGTAAACCAGTATGGTTTTCGAATGAAGCACATTTCCATCTGAACGAATTCATCGACAAATAAAATAGGAATTCACGGGAACTGAAAACAATTATATGTGTGTTCAACAATCCCACTATCCTCAAAAAGTGACTATACGGGCAGCTGTTTGCAGTTGAGCTATAATTGAACCCTTTTCTACGCGATACAGAGACTTCAAACAAATTTTGAAAGATTTTTTTTGACACTTGAAAAGGCTTTCATACAATTATTCGCAACATTCTGGTTGATGTGAGATGATGCAATGCCTCACCGGATAATTGAGATTTCAGTTTCTTAAAAGAATATTTTGATAATCGCGTAATTGTTTCAAATTATCCATGCTTCACAGGAAAGGAAATGCAGTGGTAACCGTATTGGCCAGTCTTGTGAACCAAACCAATTAACTTTAACCCCGAAAACATTAGAAATTTCAAGAATAATCAGTAATGAATATGTAGCCATGCCATTGGCCATTTAAAAAATGTCTGTAAATTTTGTCCTTCGATTACGACATGTGGTTGAAAAAGGGCAATTCAAAAACACTGTAATTCAATCTTAATTCATTAAAAGATCTCGAATAATTTTACTGTGATTTTCAATTATTTTTCTATGATGTGCAGGTTTACTGTTTGCAGCGCTATTTGTCGGAAAATTTGTTAACTAAAACTTAAAGCCCTGGGAGAACTCTGTCATATTAATTTGCTACAAAAATGGTTGTTACTTTTTAAACTGTTACAGTTTTCTTTGTTATAATTTTGTTAAATCAAATGTTATTTTTTAAGTAATTACGTTATTATTTTAAAATACTCTGCAAGTAAAAAGCGACAATTAAACAATATATGAAACCATATATTTATTTTCTATAATTTGATCATAGAAAACAAATAGTAACAATTATACAAAAGGAAAATTTATAGAATAATGAAGATCTATCTTATTCATCGTTGTAAAAGACAATTGAACAATTTATTGAAAAATTCCCTCGGCTCCTTAGTTTTAAAACGCGTTACAAAAGCATCTACTTAAAGCTCTATTTCTTAGAAGCTTTCTAAATTACTCACAAAATCATCTTTTAATCTTCAAGCAAACAAATTACTATTCGAATAGAATCATATTCAGTCAGATAGAAATCCCCTTTTCTGTTCATTTATAGGAAGAGTTTAGGAAAATAGATTGTTTTCAGAAGTAATTCAAATGTTAAATAATGTTTCAAATGAATTATAAACCAATGGTCATAAAATAATCTTTCAAAAACAAAATCAAATCAAGATTTTTTTTTTTGGTATATTTAATACAAATTTTCAAGTGATTTTTCTTTTAAAGTATAATACCTCATCATATACTATTTTTTGTGTGTATTTCTCCGATATAGTAGCAAATACATTAATTGTATGCCAAAAACAGTTGCAAATATTATTAAATGGTGACAAAACAAATGTCTAAATTTTATGACTTGTCAATTGTACTACAATTTATAACATGCCTATTACAAATGTATATTTTTTAAAATTCACATATATTAAAAAAACATGTAAAAATTCGTATGTAAGAAGCATTAAAGTTTCAATGATGATTTAAATTATTTGTGAAATGAACTTTACAAAGTTAGGCAATTTACTCGACAAATACCTTCTTTAATATCAATTAATATTTATGTTCCGACTATTTTGAATTTCTTATAACAATCATTGTTTCATAAGGAAATAAAAGTGAATATAGTAAGGATATTTCATTTAATATGCGATTTCTTAGTTCCCCTTTGCAATATAAACTTAAATACACAACACTGTTGTAGAATTTTGTAAATTCTTTTGGTCTTTATGAGCATATGTTTATTGCAGCATTTTCATAATTGTTTCAAGGCACTAAAAGTATGAAATACGAATATCCAGCGTATTATAGAATGCATTCTTTGGAACTAAAATGCATCTGGAAGTTATATCATGACAAAATCTTTCTGCGGAAACTTCACGAAGATTTTATAGCTGTTTCTCAGAAACTTTAAATTTGTTTTGACAATTTTATTAGAGAACGAAGTTGATATGCTTAAATTTATTTGTATAGAACTTATAATCTCATAATTTTCTCTAAACATTTAATATATATGTAATTCTCTGTTTCATTGAAACAGTTTTATACATGTACAAGACCACAGTATACTTCCTCAAAATACATTTATTACTTTAAAATACTTTCTTTTTTGCAAAATTCCTAAATGAGAATAAAATCATTCATTATAAAAATGAAATTTAGATGCGTAATACATAATACACATATTTGAAAAATGTCTTGATGCATAATGTGTCTTATAAGCAGATTAATGTTTCATTGTACAATGGAATTTTTATGTTCAGCTTTTTGTTGTTATTTTTGTATCTTTATTCTTAAATACACTTATTTTAAAAAATATTCAGATGTTTGTAACAACGAATACGAAAGGACATCAATATTGCTTAAAGTTTCAGGTTAATGATAATGAAAATTTATTAAACAAGTCAGTACAAATCTGTGGAACAGAAAAATAAACTTAATTATATTGTAGCATAACTTATAAGTATATTTGAAACTGACTTGTAATCATAAGATCCAAATTCCTGTTAATATCTATATATCTAAATTATGTAATATATGAATTGTGTCAGATAAACAAAATTAATGCTCTTTATCTTCCATAAATAAACCAGTATAAAATGATAAATATGAAGACATATTCAAAATAAAAAAAGACAAATTAGAAGACCAAATTAAAATAAGAAAAGAAGGAAATTAAATAGGTTGAAATTTTTGTTATTCGATAAATCATCAAAAATATTTCAAAAATATTAATAGAAAATCAAAATTTTTATTAGCGCTTAATTTTCCATATTATTAAATGAGATTGTGTAAGAATTAAACAAATATATTCATGTGACATTTGATATATTCATACTAATAAAGTTAATACATTTTTATTCGATATTAATTTACGCGAATAAAATACTATAAAATCCACAGTCACAAGAAAATATGTGATTTTACAGAATGAAGAAAAATAGATGCTTTTCAAAATGTTTGCAATTTTCATTGCTTTTGGGTAAAATTGGTGTGCAGTTTATGGGTTAAAAAGCCTTATGAAGAACTTAAGGGTTGCTCATTTATTACTTTATACTGAATTTTCGTAGACATATAAAATGTAAAACAGCATTTTCTTACTGCATTACCCATTTTTATAAATAAATGAATGGAGAATGATATAAAATTTTCTGATGTTCTACGTTGTTTTAAATTCAATCATTAGTGTACTGGTGATATTCAGAATAAATTGGTTGAGAACCCTTTTATACAGGGTGTCCCAGGATTGTTGGGACAAATTTTATGGGGAGGTGTGGGACTTCACAAGGATTCAGATTTGCACAGCAACCCATGGTCGGTAACATATTTCTTCAGCTATAGGTGACGTTATTGTCAGGAGTATTGGAGGAAACAGACCTGCATTACCACAGACATGGTTCGTAAAAGTGTTCAATACATTGCCCACAGTGGAGTATTGAACAGTTTTACGAACCCCTAGTTGGCAGATATGCGTTTGATTCATGGATTGGCAGAAGAAAACGCACGAGCATCAGAAAGATTGTATCATGAAAGGTACCCACAGATCATTGCCCGATCATCAGATTGGATCACAATTTGTGTGAATATAGATCATTACGAGGTAATACGTATAGTAAGGGGGACCACGATTAACTCGAACTTCCGCCATAGAACAGAATGTGTAGGTAACCGAAAAATCCAAGTACTAGCCGTTGCTGCTGCAACGGCTACTAGGATCTCGAAGTAGGGTTTATCGTGTTTTGCGAAGTGAAGGCAAATCATTACACTCATGCCATCTTCAAAGAGTAGAACCAATTACAAACTGTGATGCAAATTAGTAAGTCCGATGCATCTTTCTGAATATACTTTTCGCGAAACAATCGTTCTGCTGCTTGAGAGTTTCCTTCTGCCAATCCGTATACCAAGTGCATATCTGCTAGCCCAGTGACGTTAAACACCTTTCTGGGTGATGACAACTCAGACGTCTGTGGTCTGCAATTATCTTGTGAATAACGCTACCTAGCACCGAATGAAGACGTTTCCGACGAAATCTGAATACTTGTGATGTCTCCTACCTCCCCTTACAGTTTGTCCCAATGATTCTGATTCTGTAGATTATTTCCGAACAAATGATTGAGGGTGTTTTCCCATTTTCTTAAAACTGTATGAAGTTTTGATCGAGGTAATTACGATTTATAAATTTGTTTTCGATTATTTTAACTTGGTCACATGGATATTTTGTTAAATACTACATTTTAAATAAATCCAAATTTGTACACATTCTGAGAATGTTACAATTCTTGTAATTTGATACATTTAAGTACCTAAAAACTGATTTCTTAAAAAATATATATTACTGTTTTCAGTTAATGACATTCTCTGAATTGGGAGGGGGGGGGGTGATATTCATGATTTGGGGAAGAAAATTTATATTGCAGTAGAACAAAAAGCATAATATTCTTCACACACACACACACAAATTGTCCCTCATCAAACACACTAGAGAATTCTCATATTAAATCAAGATAACTCTTAAATTTATAAGCAGAATTTTAGGAAATTTTGAAAAGACATCACCTTTAGGAATATTCTTTGTAGAAATTCATTAAATATGTTAATTATTTCTGTAACATAATGATAAACTCCCTTTTGAACTATTATGAATAACAATTTTGTACAACAGTGATAAAGCTTGCAGAAGTTATTAAGAAATTTTCTTCCAAACAATTATTATCATCTTTTTTAATATATATGTTTAAAACAAAAGTCATATTAAATTTTCAAAACATTGTAACATTAATATTTTATTTTTTTATGAAAAGTCCAATTTTAACCGTCATTTTTTTTTTTTATAAAAAATGAACTATACTTTGCGAGAATGTGTGTCATTTCTATTAAAAAAAATCCCAATGCTCATTTATCTACAATATAATAGCACATACAACACCCGATATATAAAAGAAAATTATCTACATAGCAAACCTAAACCAACTATTTTTATTGTCAACTTTATAAGAATCCTTTCAGCACTATTTAGTGAAAAATAACATTCATCATAACTCATAAATTACATTTTCTCTCTAATGTCATTATCAAAATACTATAGGAATGATGCAATGTGTATAAAATCATTATATTTAGAAAATGTTATTTTTAAATTAAATAAATTGTATATTTTGTTTTTAGACGATATGTTTGTCTGTATATATATAAAGAAATGGCTTTCCCATCATTAGTTAAAAATATGTTTAAAAAGTTTATTACGAAAGCTTCAATTACATTGGTTTAATTTGCTCCATCTGAAGAAAAAAATATCAACGTAGTGTTACAAAAAACATATTCATTCGTTATTAATTTTTAAAAACCAATATCAGTTCTACGAAAGAAATAAATTTAGTTATCCCATTTATTCTCATAATGCTTCAAATTGTGACTTTCAAACAAAAGCATTTATAACAAAATAATTCGTTTGTTAATGCATCTATCAATGTATAATTTAAATTAAAAGTGACAAAGCCTAAGTATTTGTATGCTATTTAAATTCAGCAACAAAATAGTACAAATATAAGAAATAAATAATCCTAATACATTGAAATATGATTTTCTTTCTGTGACAACATACTCCAACTGATTTAAACTCGTTAATACTGGTAAAAACTTTTGCTATTGCTCCTTATCTAATTTGCCCGTCAGTCATTAGCTTAATTCTAGCGCAGAATGAACAAATCCATCTACGTAATTTCAGAACAAAAGAAATTACTACAGAACAATGTTCCTGTGACCCTGGACAACGTAAGAACATTTCTGTTAAACGAATTTACATTCTTATTTGATGTCGTCAATTCCCTGAAGAGATGTCAAAAAGACGTAACTTCTGTACATCTAAAAAGTCACTTTTTTGTCTCTAGAAAAGTTTCTACTTTTTTATTCATGGTAATTCCATGATTTTTCCGAAATCCTTTTCTTAATAATAAAAAAAGATGTAAGAATAAGTACTGCGTGATACGTTTCAACGATTTTTGATATTCTTGGAAATGTTATGGAAATGGAAATAAGTGAATATTTCTTGGACTTATATCTTTCTTGTAAAGCATCCAGATGAAAAATGTTTTTAAAGAGAGCAAAGAGAAATAAAACGGATATCGATGGGCATATTTTACATTCAACGCAATATATTTCTTGGCACTTTTAGTGAAAATATTTGTTTCGAATAGACAGGTTGCGATATATCAACTAAAATCAAGTCTTTTTTTTTAAATATGTTTGGACGAAAAGTAGAATATAGTTAAAAATAAAAAAAAGGTGCTCAATTTTTTTCAACTGTAATTTTTGTGCTAATTTTATAACACAATATATATGATGTCTTTTTAACAAATACAGTATATGTCATTGAAAATGCAACAACAAGTAACAGTGGATAGGAAATTATTCAAATTTTAAGTTAGGTACACTTCATCGACTAATGTAATTGATATGAAATGCCGAGTTTACTAACGCACGTTGAGTACGATATCATGGACGGAACCGAAAGACTGGGCAATATCCGTAGCGTTATTTTTGCAAGGGAAATCATCCGAAATTTTTTCCTTGTCTATATATATATATATAAAAGCAGTGTTTTTCAAATTGTGGGGCGCCCTTAAGCGGACATGCTAACTCTACAAGCAGGCCCGCGAATATATTGAAAAGTCGAAAACAAAATATAATTTTAAAAATTATTAATTTACTGAAAAAAAGCAAAATAAAATACATTTCGACATAATAGAAAACAAAAATCACATTTACACTAAAATAATACATTTATAAATGTTTTAGTATTGTACAATGTCTTTCATAATTAATTTAATAGTAATAAGTTAAGAACAAGTTTAATAATTACCAGTGATCCTATGGGCTTGTGATGAAATTATATACAAAATTTAATACTTATCTTGATAATTTTTGTACGGTTTATAATTAAAGTCGTATTGTAGCGTTATGTCAAAATGTATTATTATTGAATTCAATACATTGTTATCGTATGGAAGGGGGAGGGGCGATGGAAATTATGATTGAAAATTAGGTCGCAAGTATATAAAGTTTGAGAAGTACTGTCTCAGAGGATACACGTAAGAGCGGAAAACGATAGACCGCCACAAAAACAGACATTTTCAGTAGACAGGCGATTTTATGTGAATCATCATGATTGGAAATGGCAGGTTGATTTTTTTTAATTTTGTCTTATCTGATAACTATTTAGACGCATTCAAGATAAACTGGCTGTAACAAAAAAGGTTGGACTAAGGTGCAATAGAAGGGAAGGAGTGCCGATGCGGTCGGAGACATGTCAGCAAGCATGAATCGAAGTATGTGATGCTTCACGCGTTTTCGACCAGTAAGTCATTATCTTTTTCCATTTCGCAGCACATGCTGCAATCTTTTGACGTTCCCATATCGGACCTGTGGATTCGTCATTACCTGTGGATTCGTCACTAGTGGCCTGCACTTATGTTGTTTGTAACGAAGACAGCCATTTACTTTACAACATAAATGACACCATTCGCAATAGGGCCCGACTAGAACGACGTGGCACAGAGTCATATTTACAGAATTTTCATGCTTCTGTCTATCTCATGACAATTGTTGTGTTCGATTGTGGTACCTACACATGGTGACATATCCAAATCAGTCACATTTATGGAAAGTCCTACCACGTGACAATGTCCATTATGGTTTTGTGTACCATCGCATATGCCAGTTGTTCCTCTCTGTTACTATTCAGATGACTATAACGGTCGACAGATACGTGGATAATGTGACACTTCCCTTACTTTGGAGTGAGTTAAGACCCGTTGCAATGATAATGTCCAAAGGCACACTGCAAGTATGAGTCAGTATTCTCAGTAAGATGTCCAGATTTTTCCCTGGTCTCTACATCTCTCTCACAATTTTGACTTGTTTGCGGCATGATTGTATGTCCCTTGTATGTTCTGCCATAGAGACATTCAGAAGGTGAACTGAAATGTGGCAAACGATTGACAGGGAAGGAAGATTCAACCCTCAAGATGCCATTCATTCTCTTGTTAACTTTGTACCTAGACCAGTGGCGTTACTTAAAATACTAGGACCCCCCCCCCTCCCCAGCAAACGACGGTTGAGGGCCCTCAGCCGGATCTTGCAAAGGATCGCAAGATCATAACACAACATAGGCTTTGGGCTCCTTAGAATCTTGCCCCCTCCCGCGATGCGGGGGTGTACGCTATGCTACTACCTAGACGTTTGCTTGATTTATCACTGTCGACGCGGTTCGATAACTTACTGAGCTGCAGTTGCCCTTGCAAACGAATTGAATATCGTTTCAAATTAAGCATTATTTTTCGTTCGTCACTACCTCACTCTTTTCACCATTTTTTTTTTTTTTTTACTTTGTGGCTACTTTTTGGTGTTGTATTTTCAATTTCCGTTAATGCATATGACTGAAAAGAGATTTATTTACTATATTTAACTCTTCAAAATTTTTTGTTCGGTGTTTCGTTAAAGGTGAAGTAACAAAGATTCAAACCTCAGCCAAAAAAAAAGTTATTACATGAATGTAATAGTCCCGATAATATAACGTTGATTAAAACAATATGGGATGTATTTAATTACACTACTAAAGTTTCAGATATTTATAATGGATACTTGAAATACTCGTATATATGATGCTTTTGCGATATATGAGCATATCAATTAGTATACACACACATGCATAAAATAAATATATAGATTTTATTGTAAAATTTATATCTATTGTAAATTCTAAATCGTATTAGAATTAGATTATTCTAAATCTTATTATTTGATTTAGAATTTACATTAATAAAATTGATGTTATTTATTTGCAATGTTGGTTTGATTTGATTAGACTTTACGTAGTACTCTGAAGTTGTACGAAAACTACGCGCAAAGGAATTCGTAACGGTCAAGTGGAGATAAAGGGTTAAAATTATAATTTCACTACGTTGTAAACTATATTGTGTAACCATATTCTGAAAATTAACAAAATATGAAAAAAAAAATTATATTTCTAGGAAAATATTTTTGAAATTTTGTTTATTGTAATGTCAAAATTCAGAACACTTTACTGAATAATGCAACTGCCTTTAAATAAACATACACTATATGGTAGATGTCATAAAGTGGCGTAACGTACACCCCCGCATCGCATCGGAGGGCAGAATTCTAGACGGTCCAAAGCCTGCTGCCTCCCCTTTGTATAATCCAACTTGGGGGCCCAAATGTTCTTCGTTACGCCACTGAAGTCAGAAACAAAAACATATATATATATATATATATATAGTAGAAATTTTGATTATATATATATATATATATATATATATTACAGGCCCCAGTCCTGCTCATAAAATGAGGAGGACTCATCATCTCTAAAATATAACTTCTTTTTTGTTCTTCAAACATATTAAATCTAACATGGCAGTCCTTTGGTGCGCAACCGAGTGGAACAAAAGACAATATTTCCGCGAGAAGTCACCAGCTAGTCATTTCGCTCATGCGCTCTCTTTTTTTTTTTGTCATGGGCATTGTAGTGTGGGCATCCCGACTGTGAAACAGTCCTCAATCCCATATCATTATCTTCTTCGATGTGGGGCATGGCGATTGGCTGAGACGATGGGATCCGGGAAGCGTGACTATGGTTCTTCATCTGGGGGCAGTAGAGTTGCATTTTTTGGCATGAGTGAGAGCTTAGAGACTGCTTTCTTATTGTTCGGTGGTGCGCTCGCTCTACCTTTAAATAGACTTATTCACATACAAATCCCTAAGCGATAGTAAAGAGTTCGATCTATCTTTATTAATTACTAGCTTTTACAAGCGGCTCCGCTCGCGTTGATGTCTTTAAATAACTGTCAAAGTCATAATTATTATCATTAGAAAGTAAATAATATAATATGGTAATTTTTTTATTGCTTGACTGGAACCAATACAATTTAAAAATTCTAAAATTGAGCTTAGTTTAAAAAAACTGAAATCGCAATTTATTATAATAATAATTAACAACAAATTCAATAACTTAAACTATTAATATCTTTAATAATCGAAAGTATCTACGTTTAGTATATAATTCCTCTTTAAAAGTGCTCAAAACAGAATATTATTCTAAGATGCTACTGTATACCATATTATATGTTCTTCCGTCAGTTGCAAATATGTGAAGATTTGGGCATTGGGCACACCGATCAGGCTACATATAGTTGGCCATGGGAAAAACATTGCTTTTCCAAATGCACCTCTGCTTTAGCTTTGTTAAAAGCAACAGTAAAATTGGAAATTGAACTTGTTTGAATTGAAATGGTAGGTCAGTGGGGATACTTGGAATTCGAGGTATGATAACACTATCCCTTTTCAAGACAAATGTTCAAATATTGGCACCAAGTACATTCTGCATCAGTTTTGTGATCCAAAGCCTCGTTCCTTTACATAGTCGAGGAGCATCGAAATTTTGCATAACTGGTGCATTTAGTTTTAATTGAAGTTTATGTGAGGGTACACCCCAATGTTCAAGCGAATTTAAGAACTCCGTGGGATATCAAGTACTTTTTTCTTTATCCATGATTGTATTAATTGATAAATATTTCTTCATCCCCCCCTTCTCCCTTGCACGTCGTTTAAATTTTCGATGTTGATTTTATGGACAATTTCATTGTTAGGCACCAATATTGATCTTGCTCGCAACCACTGATCACAATTTAAATTTTGTTGCAAGCCCGAGTAAATTTGAGCAATAAGATTTACATCATTTTCTTCTACATTACAAAATTCTTTGGAAGTAAAATATAATCTCCAGCATTTGCTTCCAAATATCCATAACCGATTTTCAATTGAGTTTGTGCGTAATGTTCCGAATCTACGATGCGTTCTCATATTCGTTTTCAGAATGAATTGTTCAACTTTTCCCCATAAGCTTGAATTCACCAGCTACCATTCCTCCTATAATATCTGTACTATCTCGTAAATCCTGAAGAGTCCGATTAAACGCTTCTATAGCTTTCTTGTGAGACATCGTACTTTCATCCCACACTAAAAGCTTATATTGTGGAAGCATCCTTCCTTGAGAGCTATTTTTTCTGAAATTTCAGATGAGTGAATCTTCAAATGCAAGATTAAGCGATAATAATAAAACGGAATGTGCAGTAAGACCGTTGGTCAGTAAAATCGCGGTTATACCAAAAGAAGTCATAGCAACTGGGTTTTTCTGATAATCATTAATAATAAGTTTAGCTGAAACTTTTTCCGGTTCCTCCAGGGGCGTCGAGAAAAAAAGAGGGCACCACTGCCGGATTCTGTTTTACGTAACAATTGTTGGAAAACGTGACTTTGTTCTGGAGTTAATTGAGGGATAAATTCTGTTACTTGATGTTGCAATGCTATAAAATCGTAGTTTAATTCTGAAGCAACTTCATTATCAAAGCTATTTCCGTCGACACGTCTAGGACTAATCATTCCAAAATCATGTAGCTTCTTTCCAACCATTCTGAAAACCTTTATTGCGTTTCGTTGTAGATGTGTTCATTGAAAGGCATATTTGGTATAAAAAAAAATCTTCTTTGGTAAAATATCTTCCCTCATGTAGTCTTTGTACTTGCTGCAAGAATTCAAAGTATTAAATGCTTTCAAAACTAATTAAACTAATCAAAACTACTAAAGTAATCAAAACTTTTTATGAAACTGTCAATAAATATTACCATAGAATTTTCAATAGCACGGGCACGCAATTCGCTAAAATTTTATTTCGTTTCCCTCTTTAAAAAGTGGGAGAAAATTTGCATTAAAATATCTGGGATTGTCGGAATAAAGAACTTCTTAGCCAACTTGGCGATATTTCTCAAAGTTTGAGTTTGAAATTTAACAAACATAACGTAATACACTTTAGACGTTTAATAAAAAAACATTTAAAAAATTGCTTTTTGTAAAGATGCTAAATTACACTATGTTTCGGTTATTTGTTACAAATGTGAAAAAATGTGTGTTTGTTTTTATTAAAATTTCCATTATTGACCAAATGCATAATTTTGTGCCAACTTGGCGGGGAGTAAGCAACGTCAACGCTTTACCCGCATAGTTCCCGTTTCCGTAGGAATATGGAGATAAAATATATATTTTATTTTACTCCCTGATAAAATAGCTTTCCATTGGTGAAAGAATTTTTAAAATCAGACCAGAAGTTCCCGAGATTAGCAAGAACAAACAGACAGACAGACAGACAAAAATTTTAAAAATTGATTTTTTGATATAAGTACCGTATATACTTTTAAATGCATTTAGTAAAAAGCTGCTAATTTCAAATTACAAACAGACACTTCAATTTTATTTATTTGTATAGATTTAAGTAATTTTGAAGCTAAACTTTTCAGATCTGACACACACACACTTATATCTATCTATCTATCTATATATATATATAATTGCATTCAAGAATACTTAATGAATTGTTATTTGTTATGGATCGAAAGAGTATATATTTTTTGAACTAGAAAGTAATAAACGTACTGAATATAATGAAAAAGTATAAAATCAATTTATGCTTGACATGTTTTATTACTGGGCTAATGGATTTAAAATTGCGCATGAAAATCGTTTTTAAGTAAGGTATTTTGTTTTGTTTTTTATTTTACTGAACTAAATCAAAAATATACCTTGTATAAGTTTTTTTCTAGATTAATTTAACCCTTAAATGCATGATTTTTTTTTTTTTTGAATTTTAAAAAAATTGTTTTTATAGTAATGTAGACATGTAGTTTTCGTTAAAAGTAAATAAAAATATCCAGGTGATAATATTGAGTATTTATTTTGAAACAATTTGTATTTTGGCAATATACAGTATTCACCAAAAATCTGGATATACCCCATAAAATTTTCAATTATCAAACACTGATAGCTTACCTTAGAAAAGAAGTGAAATAGTTTTTTTTTTCAATTAGATAAATCACGCCTTTATAGGATACACTTAGAAATGGGAAATGTCTCTCCTCACTAATCTTTATCACTCACAGTTAAATGTAAATATATATACATAGCTTAGCTGCCAAAAGCAATGTCAGATTTTTTTCTTTCTCATATGACTAATTGCCAATGTTTTTAAAGATGCATTCGTAAATGAACATACTTAAGTTAGATTATATATATATATATATATATATATATATATATAATCAAAATTTCTCTACAAGAGAGAGATGAATTAACATGATTAATACTTAAAGGAATAGCAATTGCTAGATAACCAGACAACAGAATTTAAAAGGAGATATGAAAAATTGAAATAACACAGTAAAATATAAAAATATAAAAGAATGGATGCTACAGTATTATCAACATTGCTGACTTAGGACAGCTTGTATACAAAAAAAATTCCTCTTAAAAAATTTCTCTGTATAAAAGTGGGGTTGAACATGTTTTTTGGCCAGCCAACCTTCCCCCTTTCTGTTAATAATACCGATCAAAAACCAGTTGCAAATAATGGATAGGAAATCTAAATCCATTATGAGAAAAAGGTAACTTACCTAAAAATTGCATACAGAAATCCAGAGACCGCGCTAAATCTGAGTACAATAAACAAGTTTTTGCCAGATTCTAGCAATATATATATATATATATATATATAATTAAGAAGAGTTAGAATGTAAAAATTGGCAGTTTAATGAATTTAAGAGTTAAGACTATCCTAAATTAAGAATTTACGAAATCATCCATTAACTGACATTTTACTAACAATATTCGTGATGATGTTACATTTAAGTAATTTTTTTTTCATAATCTATGCATTTTTCATAAGCATTTTTTTTTTTTATAAAAAAAAACCTTTTTTATGTTTGCGTCAAAACATTCATAGTAAGAGTTTTCAAAACATTTATATTAAAGCTGTTGTTACCTGATATTTCAACTTAAATATAATGTGGTTTATATAAAATGGGATTTTTATAAAAATGAATGGGTAGGGCTAGAACTAACTGGCATCTCCTAAACGGTGTTACAACACTCGCTAAAATTTTCTACGAAACATTTATTTCTACTTTTTGTGCCCTGAGAATAAATAAAATAAAACAGAAAAAAATCACCAAAGCAGCCATCAAAAAATGAGTAAAAAATATTAATCTGGGCCACAAAATAAAAAAAAGCATGTGTTTGCTGATTGATGACCTCAAGTTTCTTCTTCGACAACTCTTCTGGAAGCTTACACCACCTTGCAGAAATATGTGTGTTCGAATTACACCTCTCTTACTCAGAATTAAACAGATGTGTGTTCTAATATTAATTCCTCCTATACAGACTTTCATTGGAAGAATTGAAATAGTGTCGGTTTAATTGATATACAAATTAGATTGGGTTAAGCACGGAGAGCTTTTAGAAGTGTAAATGAACTGAAGGGTTAAGCATTGTACTTTTATAAACAAATAAAATTATGTTTGAATCATCTACCTTTCTTGTTTATTGACTTTGCGATACTCTGTTGATGAATATGATGGAATATAGTAGTGCAGACTCTAATTTGTCTAATGCAAAGCTAATAGATGCATTAACACATGTAACAGAATTATGTGTATTTCGTTTATTTAGAGGAGCCATTTAAGCTTCAATTGCTTAAAAAGTATACTTTCATCATTTTTTGTTATATAGATACATTTTCAAAATTTGCTTCATTCTGATGTTTCCTTACAGATATACCGTCTAGCAAATAAACAATATTTTAATTGCCACAATTTATATTATTGAATGTCTTTATTAGAATATTTATGATGTATATGATATGTGGCATGGAAATCAATACACATTTGAAATTTTTTTTCCTTTCAATATGCTACGTTAGTTTGTATGTTTTTAATGAAAATAAGAACGTATTATTTATACAGTGTTGATTGATACTATTTTATCCCATATAGATAAATTAAAGGTTTTTGTTGATTTCAGTGGTACAATGCTCGAACGCTCTAGCAAATTATGTGATTAAGTTTTTCTTAACCATGACACAGAAAACGCGTTTTAAAAGCAATGAAAATTAAACAATAACGTGAAATTTATTTTAAATATACACAATAGAGTATGATGATGTACTAGTTGATTTATTTTATTGTTCCTGAGTACAGACTTCTGTAGCCTAGTGGTCATGGACACAACCTCGTGGCTGCTGTGTCATGAATTCGAGCACTAGTGCAGCTGAACATCAAGCATGTAGAGAGATTGAAGCACGCTAAAATCCTCTCGTTGACATGATACATTGGCTTAGTGAATAATGCAAGTTTAGGTGTAGTCCTCGTCCCTTCACCGTGGTTCAAAGTACGAGGTCCATCGCCAATAGCCTTCGTGTTGCTTAATATCAAGACGTAAAAAACATTTTATCACTGTTCTCAAGTCCAAATTTATTCTGAATCGGGGGTGAGTTAGTGAATATTAACGTTGCACACTGTTCAGCAACACGAGGGCTTTTTATTCTGAATTGGAGTATTGATCTTTAGCTTAAAATAGTGTTATATGTGCATATGAGAGATCTTATCCACTTACGGGTAATTTTTCTAATAGTTGAATTGATTCTGAATGTTATGTTAAATGTGTTTGATTTAATTTTATTTTTCTAATACCAAACAGTATAAATATATTGGTAAAATATGATAATAATAATAAGAGTAAACTATCAGAATGCATATTTAATTTTAAAAAAGGTAAATATTGGATTATTCTATTTTTATATAGGTCTGAAATGCTAACCGATAGTAAAATTTGAATCTTTATACCTAGTTCAATGATTATATTCATTTGCATTTAAAGAATCAAGCACTGAATTCTGTTTGATGAGTTCCAGTAGGTGTACAGTAAATATAAAAATGAATTAAATACATATTAAATTTATGTAAGTTTTTTCTAAACAACTATAAGGAAAAAATTATTTTTCTGTCACAGAAAAATAATTACCACAATTTGTAAAATCTATTTACTCTCTATTTATTTAATGAAAAAATTTTCTACAAAATTTGAAAAAGGAAATACAAAATTCGTAAGTCTTGCAAAATAATGAAAACATAATCAAATTAATAAGTAACTCACACATAATGCATAAAGACAGTTATTATTGCACTAAAAATAGTGTCTAAACTTTCTTTTAATATTAAAAGACTAAGTCGGGACATTTGAATCGAGCATTTGAATATAGTTGGTAGTTCTCCAGTTTTAAGTAATGTTACTAAATTGGCAATAATTGTTATAAATTCAGAAGTATCAAACATTTTTTTTATTTTGGAATCTTAACTAAATGGGTTAAATTTTGAAATAATTAATTAAGGCAGTAGGTTATGTTTTGCTTTTTATGGAGAGTCAACATTAGAGGTCATCAATGTTATCTAAACCAGCAAACTTTATGCTCAATTTTTGACAAAAATTTATATAACGACAATGTAAAAAATCAGTGAACAAAAAATCAAGGTAAAATTATAAAATTTGTGGTAAAGGTATTTAATTATGTAATAAGACTGATGACTTTTTAAAAAAAGTTTTGCATATAAAAGACATGGTTATAATTAATTGGTATGGATAAAGAAGTAGCAAGTGTTGTACCATTTTGGAATCATAATGAAATAGATCATTTTTTTAAATAACTTGCCTGTAGTAAGTTATATTTTTTATTTTTATGGGGAGTCAAAGTTAGGTGATATCATTTTCTCAAACCCTGACTCAAAAAAAAACTATATTATTTTTTAATAAACCTACAGTGTTTTGCTTTATTTGTGACTGTAATTAATAGCATGGCTGTATAAGATCTCGTTAGTTAGAGAAAAACTCTTTGCAAAGGGAATTTTAGGATCCCAGTACCTAATGATGAGATGGAAAGTTTTAATTTTCCCCATTTCAAAAATAAGCTAATTCCTTAACCAAATGACATGGAAATTTTTTTTTATTTTTGCAGAACAGATATGACACCGTCTTCCTCTTTCACCTGATGCTCACTAGTGACTGATATAAACCATCTGTCACTAGAATTACTAATGAGTTGAATTAATTGCTTTAGTTTTCAAATTTCTATAAAGAAAATTAAAATTAAATGTAAAAGAATGTCGTTGAAAGATGACGTTTAGGGTTTAGGATTCATCATGATTTTAAATCTAGATTGTTCAGTTTCCTAGTAAACATTTTGAATGAAGTATTTTTAATACATGAAGGTGAACAAGGAAAATTGAACTTAAATTTTGAAACGCATGACGTAACTCAAACGTAGCTACTTATGCACGTTTAAATTTTATTTTCATAAGCAGTCTAAATAAATTATTTTTTAAAAAAGAATGAAAGGTTTTAAGAGAATAAATATAAAATAACAGAAATAAAAGCATAAATTAAATTAAATCTTTTTATTCCCTCAATATTGTCAATGAATTTTGAATTCATATATTATAATAAAAAGAATATGTCGAAAAGTTAGTTCATCTAAATTAATCCATGAAAGTCCTTTAAAATGTAATGTGTTTATAAAAATAAAATTTCAGCATTACGATAAGCAAACGCATATCCCCCAGGGATAAATGTATGCAATTTTTAGTAAAAGATTAATATTTCAGAATAATAAGTATTCTTTTTAAGTTAAACATTTTTACGGTTTTATTGCAGTGAACATTCATAATTGCTAAACGTCATTCATTTATTTTTAATAATATTATTTGAACAGTGGATAATATCTCTAAATTTCCCTTCATTTGTATGAAATTAAAAAGGTAAAATGCTTAGAACTGAAGCACTTTTAAATATTTAAACATTTCTGAGCAGCATTCGAAATAATTAACATCGTAAATATTTTTGGTAATTGCTTACATGCGATAGACATTTAGTCCGAGTTCGTAAACGCGCTTAAGAAAATGCGCTACCTTAAAAGATTAAATTAGTATTACCAAGCTTGTACAACTATGATTCTACTTTGCGCTAAACACAAAAAAAAAGGAACGTCTTAGATATAAATTTAACAAGGGAAATATTTTTAATTAGAATATTTCATCACAATTTCTGTAATTTGTAATTCAAAAATTGCTAATTTCTCAACTACACTTATAAATGGATATTTATTTAACTAATTAAAAAAAAACTGTTAAATCAGTTTTCTGAAAGAAACAAAAATGAGAAAATACTCGATGATACGATTTTTTTTTGACATAAAAATTCGATTTGTAACTCAGAACATTTTATTCTTATTTAAAGGAAGAGAATAAATTCAAAAGATATTTCTATAACAAAATATCTACATATTTCCAAAAATAAAATCAGACACACTAAGAAAAGATTTACCTACTAGAAAAATATAATTATTCAGCTCAGCCGCTTGTCCGATATGAGAAGAAAATACGTGTCTTGTGATGTGTACGTATTTTCTGTGCTAGTGGAAAGATTTTTTTCAGTAATGAGATCAAAGATTTTATGTTGCATCATTTTATTAAAATAAATAGTAACGTGTACTCTGAAAATCTCCCATGTGAACATTTTAAGGAATGTTTTTTTCTATAATTCACAAGTAGCTTATGTACGCTCAAGGAAAAAACCTTTGTCATCAATATCGCATGCATGTTACACATGAGTATTATTTAAGTAATTAATAACAAATTTTTAAATGTTCTTACGATATCACAATATACACTTGGCATTAAGTGTACGACGGCAAACGGAAAACGGGTCATCAGCTTGCCCGTGACCTTGCTGCTGTGTCTGGAAGAAGAATGTCCAGGCAAACAGTCTACAGCCCTCTAGAAGAGGCTAGACTTTACGTCGGGTGTCGTCTTGTGCGTCCCTATATAATATCAGGTCTGGAAAATATTACTTAAAAACTGAACAATAAATAAAAATAGAGCAAACTCTTTGCTACCCCGTAAGAATTTGAGAGTGAATAAGACTATTTAAACGTAAGAAAAGCGCTGACGCAGAGCATAAGCGAAAAGACTGACTAGTGGCTTTGCTTCAATATTGCCTTTTGTTTCATTAGATTCGGCGATAAATTGCCGTCCTGTTAGATAAACTATGATCGATGCAAAAAAAGGAATTAATGTCTTAAAAATGACGTCTTCCTTTGTTAACCAGCAGGCCAGGGGACTGACACAAACACACACACATGTATATATACACTGCTGGCCACCGTAAATGCAACACCCTGAAGGAAGCACGCAAATAACATGAAATTTACAACATGCATTAGCGGAGGTGAGATATGCAAATGCACTCTCGCACTCCTTTAGTACGCATTGCCGGTACTTTAAACAGCCAGCGCTACATCTTCGAGGTGTTGGAGCCAGTTGTTCTTCCTTACTTTCAGGGCTCGGCCACAGCCATATTTCAACAGGATAATGTGCGACCACACGGGGCATGCATTGTCCAAAGGTTCTTCGTCAATCACCAGATTGAATTGCTTCCCTGGCCGGCTCGCTCTCCGGATCTTTTACCTATAGAAAACATGTGGTCCATGGTTGCTCAACGATTGTCCCAGATTACACCCCCAGCTGCCGCACCAGATCAACTTTGGCAACGTGTGGAAGCTGCTTGGTCTGCTGTACCCCAAGAACACATCCAAAGTCTCTTTGAATCAATGCCGAGGCGTGTGGCAGCGGTGATCTCCAACAATGGTGGCTACTCTGGCTACTGATTCTGGCAGGAACCACACTTCACAGGATTCTATAAATTTAATCATTTGATACTTGGTCAACATGTTATCTACAAAATAAACTTTGTTGTGCTATCTCCTGTCTTTCTTGGTGTTGCATTTACGGTGGCCAGCAGTGTATATAGATAGATAGATAGAGAGAGAGGACAAACATTTTTCAAAATTTAGAAATGAGACACACCTAAATTTTAATGCTTCACATTTATTCAAACACATACATACATACAAACGAAGCACAGAATGAATGTAAGTGTACGAAGGATATCACAAAACTTCAATTAGTACTCAAAATAATTGATACTATATTTGTATCTTTTATTCTTTAGACCTCTTCAGTCAACCTCCACATTTATAAATTTATTTCAAATTTTCTTGACCTTTTGAAGTCAGGGAAGGTAAACTTAGATTGTTATGAAAACCGTTAATCCATCTTGAATGAAGTTATTTGTGTTGCCAAATTTCCAACCTTGCAATAGATTTTTGAACTTTGGAAGTAAAACAAAATGCCTGGGTATTGATCCAGAGAATAGGATGGATGTAGAACAATTTCAATGTTCTTTTTTTATTTTTCAGGTACATCACGAAATGAGTAAGCAGATGCATTTTATGCAAGAAATTGAATATTTTTGTTTATAAATTTTTTAGTTGCGAGCATTACGTAATATGTTCATTAGTGAGCAGTAATATCCACTATTGAATGTCTTAACTTCTCCAGATAGCTTGTTAGGATGATTTCTTGGACAGTCCGAAAAACAGACAAAATGAACTTTTCTGTGGACTTCTACAATTATTTATTTTGAGGAAGGTGAGTCAATTTCACTACCATTCTTTATAAAATTCTTTGATCTCTGGATCATATAAATATGTTCTGAATACTTTCTTAGTTACCAAGTGACTTAATTTTACTCTCCAAAAAATTTAATGTCTTCTTTGACAAGTCGCACCGTGTTTGTTTTTGAAAATGTGTTGGAAATCATTGAAGCTTGCTAAGATTTTTTGTCCATGTGTAGTTTTTCACAAATAACTTTCAACCCAATGCCACAAATACGGCCAGTATTATTAGTAGTCATTTGAGTGATTTATTTTTGATCTAATATGATAAAGTCATCCACTTTCATCCTTGTTGTAACATCGTCCACAGGTAATGTTATTTCTGTTTTTGAAATCCCTATGAGGGACATGTGGCCAGTTTTAAAGTTCTTCCACTTCGTAACATTGCCATATGACGATCTATCATTTTCCATAATCATTTATCATTTAATCATTGGTTAGCTGGCCACTGCATCCTTTCAAAAGGAAGGAAATCACACTGCGAGCATCTATCTTCGCTATTGGCGTCTTACTTTAATCTATGGCTTCGTAAAGCGAAATAAATCAACATTAATATATTCTTTATAAACAAGTTCTTATATTCAATGCAAAATGACAATTTAATATGCAAAAGAAACCCTTATCCAGATATCTCGGTTATTTCATACTAATAATTAAAAGTTTATGATGACCTTACGCACATAAAATATGTAGGTGACATTATTCTCTTCACATTTATTTAAAAACAATGGAAACATTTCTTTATTTTTGCCATTTTTTCATAACTTTTTCAAACTCCTGATCTTTTAACGCTATTGCTTTAAATTCAAAGTTACAAATATGAAGAGCCGAAAAATTTTAGCAGTAAATTCAAAATATTATTTACGTAAAATTCTCAGAAATGCATCTTTTTTTAAGCACAATTTTGTAATATTTGAAAAATAGTTTTATTTTACTTTTATATCTTCTATAAAAATAAATAAATGGTAAATAAACTTTTCGTTTAGAATATTTTTATAACCAAGGCATAGATTATCAAATTATGCAATACGTAAACGAAGTACTAAAATCAAAGTGAAAGTTTTGAGGAAATTTATCTTGATAAAATAGATTTCCTGATGACATTATTTCGTGTGTCAGCAGCAAACGCATGAGCAGCTTCGCAGTTGAGTTTTGGTGTGGTAAAAAGTTTCTGAAATAGTCTTTTCCTCAAAGATTAATTGAACTGACAACACTCGAGTCCAAGTTGTCTGATTTGTTTTTCTAAAGCTGCAATAATTGTAAGGTTCCAGTTTTCAGATTGAGCAAAGAAAGCAATTTTTGTTCAATTGCTGGTTTGATAACTTGAATGAATTACGAAGTATGTCGCACAATATTTAACTCTTCGAGCCGAGTGTGAAATATTCAAAAATTCGAATTTTAACTCAAATAGGCATGGAAAATTAAACAAAAATTGATCAGTAATCTAATTTCATCACTAGATTTTAAGTTAATGAACTATCTGAAAACTATAATTTGCCACTGTCAACTATCTAAGAGTGGGACAATTGATTAGGAGCACTAAGTGAAAATTCTTTCAAAGTTGAGCTTGAATCTAAAGCAGAAAAGATAAGTAGGTATCATTAATTTTTTTTCTGAGTACTTTTCTGGGCTTAGAGGTTTACCCATCGTACTTTGACAGGTCAAACAACCTTGCTTATCTAAGTGTTTCTTGTAAGTTTAACATTTCAATCTTTCATGACTTATACTGTTTACGTAAGAACATGAAAGAAAATTATTGTTGAAAGTGCCTTACCACTTGAAAAAGCTTTGATCGCTTCGCAACTGCAGCGAAGTGAAAAGATCTGTGAAAGGGCGTGCCCACGCTAAGAGAAAAGAGAGTGTAACCAAATGGCCGAGGGCTTTTGGAATAAAGAGAAATAGAAAATCTACAGTCCGTTCTTGAGTATAAGCTTATTAATTTAATTAGAGCTATCGTGGGCCAAAACACCTACATTAAAAGAATTCGCGGTCGACTTTATCACAGAGAGCTGATTGGAATCCCGCTTTCGAACCAATTTGAACTACGATAATACGACATTGACAAATTGCTACATCAAAAAGCATAGTAGATTCCCTTTCAGAATGAAGCTTTTTCTACGTCGCGATGGCAAAACAACTTAATTTAAAATAATTATCATAATATTTATTACTTAATTATACTATTTTGTTGTTGAAAGTCACAGGAATTTTTATTTATTGAGAACATTTATAAATCTTTGCGCACCACAAAGTATCACACCTTCGAGAACCATGAAGAACACATAACAAAGGAAGAAAGAATTTAAATTCATGTGTGTGTGTGTGTGTGTGTGTGAAGGATTACAATACAAACATCCATGCCTTCTCCGGGATACGAACCCAGGCCCTACCGCACAGCCTCACTAACCACTTTACTGGACTGGCGGCTGAAGTCACAGGATTAGAAGTTGTTTTGTACAAATATTTAATCCTTTTAAACTACTTTATTTTAAGTCACATGTGTTGTGTTGAAATGTAGTATTATTCTTTTAAATAATACATTAAGGCATCTTTGGAAGTAGAAAGCTGATTTGGTAAAAGTTTTCTTGGATTATAGAAAATTGATCACTAAAAAATCTTTTCTAGTAATGATTTATTACATTTATTCATTTTTTGCCACATTTTTCTGACGTTAACACTCAACATTCCAACAACATTTACAAACATAAGTAAAAACACTTATCGAGATATCGAGAAATGGATTGTCAAAATATATTCTTCTGGTGTTTGACTGAAAGACAAAATAACTTGAACCGGAAGAAATGTCTTCGCTACCATAGCAACCTAAATATGTTACATGCCAACGGCTAATCCAGTAAAAGAAAAGCGGAGCGTCAAATATGTGGGTTGCTAGAGATTCTCCGATTTTTAGCCTTCCTTATATGTTCAAATCTTCAAGAAATCTAGCTTCAAAGGACATTCTTTTAAATAAGAAAATGGAAAGAAAACACATGCTTTCTATTTGTTAAGCTTTGTTTTTACAGATAAAATGTAAATAAGAAAAAATATAAAACATTACATATTTTACAAAAAAAAAATCTCTTTTATTTTTGAATGAACATATTTCCTTTTTTTTTCTGCTTTTGATACTTCAAAACTCCTATTTAGAGCTACACTATTACACCATCGGTAAGCCAATTATAAAATTTCATTGTCACAAAAAATACTTAATTAGCATCGCATAGGCTGTAGAAAGTTTTGCTGTCTCCTCCATTGAAATCTGTTAATAATATTTGGCGAAATGTAAGACATACAATATTTTGATCCACCTGAAGCAAAGAAACTGCATGTTGTATAGGATATACAAATATCAAAAAATAATTATTTGAATATCTGTAATCAATGTATACTCTGAAACCGCCTTTCTTCTTAAGCACCAAAATTTGGATATGTGCCCAATCACTATCACTTAGTTCTATTAGTCAGTAACTAGTTGATATGGTATTAACGTCTTGTACAACACATAATGTTGGATTCTTTATTGAAAAAAAATGGGTTTCGGGTCCATGTTGTAGCAACCCACATTCACAAAATTTCATAAAGGAAATAATATATATTAAAAATATTCCCAATATAGATTATTAATTTCCATTAAGATATCGTTTGCTTAGTTTAATTACAAATTCAAGTTACTTCAAGTTACAGAAACTTAGTTTAATTACAAAATTTAATTATTGATACTTTCATATTATTTTATGTCGGCCGTGGGTAGCGTAGTGGTTAGAGCATTGGACTCCAGACCGGAAGGCCTCAGTTTGATGCCCGATGCCACCAAATGCCCGCCGAGTATATACAGAGAACGTGCTCGTTAAATCAGTGGGTCCGATTGGTGTCGCTATCTATCTTGTTGTACCGAGCAAAAACGCACTGTCACCATCATAGGGACTCAAAAGCTTAGGCTAACGAAAGGCGTAAAATTCTAGCCCTTAGCCGCGATGAATTTCGAGGACCTTGATCTGATGTTACTGTCGATCAGGTGACAACAACAACAACATATTGTTTTATTGCCTGGTGTTACATCCAAGTGTGTAAGAAATAGGCCTATTTTTCAACATGGCACTGTTTTTTTTCTATTAGAGTTAAAATTTCTGCTGTAAGAGGTAAGGTGGTAGCATCAAGCAACTTAACCTAAATTACAGGCCTAATTTAGCTACAGATTTAGAAATCATAATAGGTCTCCGTCCAAAGACTCTTTCTGTATCTTCAATTGTTATGCTTGGAATCCAATTTCTTTCTCTTCTGGCCTTGTAGGCTTTACAACTTTCTCACTTATTATTTTATTATACTGTATATATGTATATATATATATATTAGAAATTCCCTTAAATTTTGGTACTCACTGTTTATAAGATTTTGAAATTTTCTATCTATGTAAGGACATAACTTGTTAAAGTAAGGAAAATATACCACTAGCTTTCAAAATTATTGTCCATAATCACAAAACGAATGTTATGAGGCATAAATTCATGACTTATAAATCCGGATGACTTATAAATATGAATAAATTCATGACTTATGGGCAGACTTTTCCTGGTTACGGGCTATTTCTGATTTTTTCAAGGTGTTGCACTTCACCCAGAGGCGAAGGTGTAGTGAGCTAAAATAAGGTATACAATACATTCAGACCTCTATTTTACGAACCTCTGTTTTACGAATTTCTCTATTTAGTGAACTTTTTCCTGTAACCAAGAACATTTTACGATTTTCTTCGTAAAATAACCTCCAAATAGCGAAGTGCATTTTCTATTCAACGAAATTTTCTCTTATAATTCAATTTTCTTCCTCCGTATTTTTTAAAATACCGTATTTACTCGAATCTAAGCCGCATTTCTTTCCCAATGTTAATGCTACTGAAAATCGGGCATGGCTTAGATCGAAGGGGAAAATATTGTTGGATAGGATATTTAGAACCATTACAGATTCATGCATGTATTTAAAAATAAAATTAAAATGCCGATAAAAATAACTAGCTATTCACTTCTTATTAGTTTTCCTTTTAATTTTATTTTAACTTCGTAAAAATGGATTTCGATATACCATTTTAGACTATTTTTCATTTTTCACAAAATCTTGTTGAGAATTCGGGGCGCTACTTATAATCGAATAAATACGGTTTGTCTAGACCTTCGTATGAGGGAATGATTATTAGATCGTTGTGAAGGGAGTTTCCCTAAAATGTCTAGGCAATCCACTGGTCAATCACGATCGACTTAATGCCCACCGCGGCTTAAAAATAATATGATTGATTTCATGAATGAAAAAATCATTCAGATTACTGAGTTCTCATTTTTCATCATTTATACGTTTGTGTGTCATGAATATTAAATTTATTGCTTCATTTTTCATGAAAACTAAAAATACGTAGAATCCGGAACGAGTATGTTATCCCAGAACAAAAATCTTTGTAACTTTTCATCCTTTTTAAGTAACAAATTCTTATTCGATCTTTATGTGTGTATATTTTGTCTGCTAAAATGTGAAAAAAAATATTTATTTTTATGAAATGTCTTAAATCCAATTTAACTAATAAATATTGTTACAGTAGTCTCGAAAACTCAGCCTAATGAGAACCGAATGGCGACCGAGTTCATAGAATGCTAGGTTATCGAGAATGGGATTAAAAAAGAATAAGTACATGTCTTTCTTCAGAAAACATTGTTTGCTTGAAAAATAAACTGCCTAAATACCTGTAAACAAAGGAAAAATACGTACTTTTTGAAAGCATATGACATTTGAGACAAGAAAAGGTCCCAATGAATGAATACATAGTATTCAATAATTTACCTGATCAGATATACCCCCAAAAATACTTTATGAAAGTATAAAACTGTCTAAAACGAAAATTAGTGACCGAATTTGCAAAAATGTCTACCTTTTTTTCAATCCCTTAACTGCCAAGGAAAATATGAAATTTACCCATTAGTCCCACCATTCCCCCCTCTCCCTCCCAACAGGTGCGTGTTGCTCTGTGGTTTATTGGTGGAAAAAAAAGAAGTATGTTTTTTTTTCAACTTAAGAACAGTTTACTTTCACATTGAAAAAAAAAAAAAAGAGAAAAGGATAAAATTATAAAAAAAGGAAAATATAACATTTAATGTCTAGAGTTACAATATAAACAAACAAAATAATATATAACTTATCTTTTGCGTGATATATCCTGAAACATGGTTGTACAAATAAATCAGCATCACAATTAATGCATTGTTAGCAAGATTTATGGTGAATAGTTTTTCCTTGCACAAACAATACATTTTCGCATCGCAGAAGACGTTAACTGCACTGAAAAACTACTTAGCTATGAATTTTCTCTTTCCTCGAATATACCCCCTTTCTAATTCCTTCCCCAACTCTTCTCCGAAATAAGTAAATTCTTTAGAAGCACTGCCAATGTCATTTTATTGCATACCAAAGACTTTGGAGTAGTTTTAAACAGAGCAACACAATGCAAAAAGCTGTTCTTTGAAAGGACGAGTATACACGTCCAGGCACTAAACGCACTAGCTGAGTAGGATGTGTATACAAGCCCGCGCTTTCTTAATGGGTTAAAGAAATGCGTAATAACTCGTCTTCTGCGTTCTGCACTCTTCGTTTTATTGCTTCATCACGAAGAGACGAAGGGTCAGTCGGTCTGTAGCACGCACCTTGTTCAATGCGCTACGAACGGTTTTGACAGCATTTAAACCCTTTAGGTTAAGGAATTTTTACAGTGTCCTCAACGTTAACCGTCTTCGTCATTTACCGATATTTTCGCAATAACTGTGGTAGCAGCAATAATTTCTGCATCGGACTTTATGTCTTGCTC
>BMAO01020613.1:0-32312 GCA_019973975.1 Trichonephila clavata
GTTTTTATAATAGTAATACATATTTTGAATATACTTCTGTGCAGAGCCTGAACTAGGAGTTTTCAAATACATAATTTTGAAGTGATTTTATTCATATTTTAATATATCAGGAGTAGAGAAATTTTAACAGAAAAACGCTTGTAATTATTTCAATTGATCGTAACGCTAAAAATAATGTGAATTTTAAAAAAATCTTAGCTCAGTTTCTGTAGAAAAAGCCCTATAGGCAAAGTAATTATTATATAGAACATTTAAAAAAATTTTTCTTGTAACAATGAGACAATTTTATGTGTATATTCTATAATTCGAGGGACACATTAAATATCAAAACACTTATTCATTTATACGCATTTTCAAAATCGCTGTTCTGAATACGTAGCAGTCACCTTAAAGTATGTTTAGTGTATGCCTAGTATCCCGGTTAATTATAAAGTTTTAGACTTCAAGTGTTTATTTTCAGAAATTTCCTTAATTCGAATTGGAATATGCCGATTATAAATTCGTAGTCAATGACAATGAAGTCTTATCCTAATCAACAACGACATCAAAGCATTTTAATATGTTATGAATAATTTTACAAGTAATACTTGATTTTCTTCACTTAAGGTATCCGACTACCCTAAAATTGTGAGTTTTGCCAAAAATTGACAAATTTTTGTTATGATTTTATTTTATATGCCATCTTATTAGCTTCATAAAAATACCAAGTTTATTATTTTCCGTTCAGTAGAACAAAAACGACAAGTGTTTTTAGCAAAGAAAATGCCATTATTTTAACAAGATGTCATACTTTAAAACGCGTTTTACTCGAAATGTTTTTTTTTTGTTTGAAAATGCTCAAACGGGGCCAGCTATTGCTAAAAATGTTTTGAAAATAATTAACTGAAATGTTTTGTGTATGTTCTGTATAATAGTAGAAGTGTTTTAACTTTCAAAGTTATTAATCACTATTTTATTACAAAATTTGCAGTTCCTTATGTGAATATAATCACTGTTTTTTTAAGCAATTTCATATGAGATAAAGGGCTCTAGTTTTTGTAAAACTTAAAATATCTCTTATCCTGAAGGTCACTTCAAAATAGAATAACATATCAACACATCAGAATCGAAAAATTGAAAATTTGTTTATACACTTTTGGTACAGATTGGACTGCGTTTATGTTACTTTTTGTCAATTTTTACCCATTTTTTCCCCATTTTAGTAATATTAATTTCTTTTTATCTTCTTAATTTTAGAATATTTTACATAAAATGTACTAAACAAATCTGAAAACAACAAAAAAAATCCCCATATCTCCATTTTTTTAAAAAAAAGTTGTCGCAAGTAGTCGGATACCTTAAAATCAGGTTAAAAGGGAAAAAAACATAGTTTTCCTCCTTTATATTTTACTCATATCAAGAAACGCTGAAAAGCTAGACCTCTATCAAAGTGATCGATAACTTTTTCAGATAATGTGAGGAAATGCTGGGGAAAAAAAGGAAAATGCACACAAAAATCCCCATTTTGATCATTTTTTAAAAAAAATTCGATTAATTTGTTTAAATGGGTTAAGGAATGGTCAAAATTATTAGTTTGTTTCCTTATATAAATTATGTATTAGAAAAATGTTTAGACATTAATTTTTTTTCTTTAAATTGTGTTTGATAATTAAGAAACTATCGTAGTATTGTATAAATGAATGCTTATGGAATATACATAATGCTAAGAGGCTGACTATGTTGCCCTTGCATAGCGTGCAAGCAGACTGTAAAATAAAAATGTAAATGTACTGTTGTAAGAAAAGTTAGACATACGTGTAACTTAATATAGTTTTCAAAGAAATTTTGAATGATTATTAAAGATATTTTTTTACATTTGATTTTAATCCAGTTTCATTCAAATATTTTTTTTTAAGTTTAAATATTTATTTTTTAAACTTTTTTGCGTGATTTTGACATTAAACAATAATTTAAAAGCTACAAATTATTCCAGGGAATAATATGAGGCATAATATTAACGAACTAATATTTTAAGATTTTCATCAGCACTAAATATATATATATTTAATTATTCACTTAGGTAGAGGATGTAAGTATACTCTTTATTATTTCGAATAAATGTTTATTGCAAGTTTTAAACTTTGTGTCTGTATTTTATAATGTTAATCATTATTCAACTTGTATCTATCTTCTGCTTTATGATTAATGCCAATATTGTTATACTTTTATTTCATGTGAACTCACTATATTTTTTTCAATTAAAATTTATTTTACGAATAAAAAAATTTAAAATATGAATCTCTTTTTTCTTTGACAGATTTGTCTAATTTATTTTTTAAATAAAAAACACCACCAAGTAACTTTAAATCGACAAACAATTCAAACTCAAACAACCATTTTCTTACTATAAGTTCTTCAATAAATTGTCTTTTCATTGTAGATATAGGTTAGAAAATCTGCTCATTATATGCAAAGAAAATAATATAGATAGAGGATGAAGGTTAAAATTGGTTTTGACTAATCATTTGATTTTATCAAATTGAAATTCAATTTGTAACTATTTATGGTACACTTTTATTTTCAGATACAAGCTTATAAAGGATTGATATCCGCTCCTTTCACTGCTTTTAAAGCTAATGGGTATGTCTCATGTTTGAATATATAAATAAAAGAATGTAAAACACACTGAAACGGTTCCTATTTTTATTAATAAAATTTCTAATCATCAATCTAAACTTGAGATTAAATCAGCACTTCTCAAACTTTCAATATTTGTGACAGTTTTATATCACCATTTTCATCATCCTTCCCCCTAAAAAAACAATAATAATGTATTCAATGCCATAATAATGTATTTTGATCCTAAAGCTGTAATGCGACCTTAATTATAACATGTATAAATTATCAAGATAAGTATTAAATTGTGTATATGTTACTTTTATAAGTAATACATATATTTTAAGTATGTTAAGTATTATGTTATTTTTCTTTTCTAATTTTTAAATTGGAACAGATTGCAAAGTAATTTTTAAATAATTGAATATTTATTTCTTCAATTAATTATTTCTAATAATCCATTTCCAACATCCTACTTTCGTATAACCGGATTTTTTGCCATGGTGGCTTTGAAAAGAAAATAAAGATCTCAGGTAAATATAGAAAAAGATCTTATGGTATTAATATCTAATATTAAATTTTCCTTTGAAACCTGCTTTGGAAGAAAAGACCGTGGGTGTTATTAGATAATATTAAACTTGTTCTTAATTTAGTACTGATAAATTAATTATCAAATACATTGTGCATTACTGATATATTTATAAGTACACTCATGTCCATAAATTAAGGATAATTCAGAATCACACAGAAATTGAACTCAAAATAAAAAATTTAACCTGTAGAATTATCACACACATCTTGAAGAGAAATTGCAAATTGCAGGAAACCACCAGATGGCCGGATAATACGTCACAATGACGAGAGTGTAAGAGAGTGTATATAAGGATTGGTGGCAAAGAAGTAAAATTGTTCACAAGCGCTTTAAAAGCCTTTCAGTGCAATAACCGCATAGTTATGGCACAAAGGAAGCATTTGGATGATTTTTACGCGGTAAAATTAGCGGACGACTGGAATGTGGACGTACCCAGCTGGAAAAATCCGAGGAACTTGGAATCGCCCAGAGTGTCATCTCCAGGCTTTGGCAACGATTCCAAGATGATGGTAATGTGAGTAGATGTTACAGCACAGGTCACCCCCGAGTTACAACGCCGAATGAGACCGGTATTTGGCAGTTACTGCCAAAAGAAACAGACGGAACACTGCATCAGACCTGTCTCGTCAGCTCTCTTCAGCTACCGGTACGACAGTTTCAAGGCAGACCGTGTACAGACGCTTAGGCACATTGGTCTATATGCTCGTAGCCTGTCAGATGTGTTCCCCTTACCGCAACTCACTGTCGCCTGCGATTAACCTGGAGTAGAGAGCATGCAATGTGGACACCGCAACAGTGGTCTTCTGTGATGTTTTCCGACGAGTCCAGGTTTAGTTTGCAGTATGATTCTTGCCGGGCTTTCATATGGAGAGCGCCAGGTACCCGTTACCACCAAGAGAACACCATTAAACGACACCGTTACGGTGGTGCAGATGGCTCGTTTGGGGAGGAATTATTCTTGGTTCCAGAACTGACCTGCATGTTCAGAGTGTAACGATGACAGGCCACATCTATCGGGATGTCATTCTGGAACAACATGTACGTTTGTTTCGGGCGCCATGGGTGCTGAATTTCTGTTTATGGATGACAACGCCCGTCCTCACCGTGCAAACATTGTAGACGAATGCCTTCAATCGGAGGATATCACCCGTATGGATTGGCCAGCTACTCACCGACTTGAATCCAATAGAGCATGTGTGGATATGCTTGGCCGACGAATTGAAGCCCGTCAACCCCTTCCACCTGTCTACCGGAACTTCGGAGGGCATTGCTTGATGAGTGGTGTAATATTCCCCAAGATCAGATTGATAATTTGATACTCAGCATGCGTAGGCGTTGTAAGGCCTGTATTGCATCGTCCGGAGACATACTCCGTATTAACCATCATACTAACCATGTTATACTGTTTTTGTAAATAGGTTCTTTTTTAAATTTGCTCCAGGGAGTAAAAATCGCAATTTTTATTAATTATGTCAAACTATAGCATCTTTTTTGCTCTTTACCTTTTGTTTAATAAATAGACTTTACAAATAAGTCAAATTTGTTTTGCTTCTGTCTCTTTCTTTGCCTGAACTTCATTATCCTTAATTTATGGACATGAGTGTATATTATATCAGTGTAAATGTGTATTTTATTTTTTTACAATGTCAGAGTTAATTCCGTTTTGTTTCCTTTCAGTAAATTAATATATTTTTTAAATAATGTTTTATTTTTGACTTTTCGATATGCTCGCGCCCTCCACGTAGGGTTATTACGCCCCCTAGGAGGCGCGTCCCACAGTTTGAGAAACGCTGGATTAAGTTGTTAATGGATGTTGAAAAAAATGTAATTCGGAATTGAAATATTTTAGTGTCAGTTATAAAAAAAAAGAACTAAAATAAATAGTAACTATGAAAAATTAAAAATGTAAATAATAACTAATCAAATGATAAAAGTAAAAAACCATTTTATACAAAACCCTTTTACATAGTTCATGTTTTGCCACCAAGAAATCAATTATTTAATTTCCATCTTTACCATTTTGCAATTAAATAAAAAAAATTTTAAAATTTTTTTTTGCTAAACAAATTTTTTTATTCCAATTTTTAGTTAAAGGATATATAAGGAAACTAAATATATATATATATATATAAAACACTACGTGCATTGTAAGTTCTGTTTTAGTCATTGACAAAACCACTATCTTGCTGTCGAATAGAAAATACTTATCTAATTTTAATCTTAAAACTGTAATTAGGGCAATGAGTACAAAAATAAAAATTATAGAATGTTAAACAGAAAATTATATAAGAAAGTGTGTTAACAACTATTCAATACTCTAATTTTAAAATTCCTTTAAATGGTTTTTCGAAATACCTTTTACTTGAATTTTTAATTTTTGTTACACTGGAATAATAAATAAAATTCTTTATTGTGATATGCTTAGATAATGTATTGAAACAGTTCAAAAACTGACACAATCATTGATTTTGAAGTTCTTTTGTTAAAAAATGGAAATAATTTTCCATTGAAAACTTATAGACTCCATTATTTTTCAAAACCATTTTGAATTTCATTATGTATTACACAAGTTATCAAAATAAGAAATAAAAGACACTTCTTTTAAAAGTAATAAATTGAAATTTCTTGCAGAGAACTGAATAATGACATTTACCCTCAGTACGTTGATCATTTATTAAAGCAAGGAGTCAAAGGAGTTTTTGGTGAGGTTTTTTTCAAAATTTCAATTTGTAATCAATCATTTCATTCAAGTGCCATCAAATCAGAAACGTTATACGAATGAATTTGTAATTTTTAGTGAATGGAACGACCGGAGAAGGTGTATCTCTTACAGTACAGGAGAGGAAACTTGTTGCTGAAGGTTGGGTAAAAGCAGGAAAAAACAAGTAAGCCATATATTTATAGCATTAAAAGTTATAACAGTTGAGAATTCTTTTTATGCACTGATTGATAGGAATTTTATTTTGTTCCATGGCAAATTCTACTCAAGATTCACATTGAGTGCATCAGATGTAAAGTGGTGCCCAATCGCACGAATTGTGTGTGTGATTCACACAAAACTCAATATAACCACTTTAAACTACATACGCTTGAATTTTTGCTCTCAGAACGTTCAGTGGGAATTGTGCAATCAAATTCAATGCAAAAAAGTTAAAATAAATTTTCATGTTTGATCCAAAAAAATATTCTTAGAGCGCTTATTTTGAATTGAAAATTAATATAAATTTAAGAAAACATATAATTAAGAATACAGGTAAAATGGTTTTTAATATTGGATATGTTCAAGGTACATCTTCTATAACGTTGGAATGAAATACAATTTGTAAAATATATTCCTAACAGGAAATTATTTTACTCATGTATCATTTGACAAAGGAATATTTTATACAAAAAGACTTTTTAAATGAAATTTTAATACAGGTACCTTTCTTCGACATCATGGCATTCCAAAGCACGATTTCATTTTATGATTTTTGGAAAATTAAAAAGAATTCCCGAAGCAACGTAAAAAAAAAAACAAATTTATTAATAATAATAAAGTTTTCATATGTATTATTATTATTAACATAATTATAATTAAGTTAAATAAAAGGAATTTATTAATATAATTACTAAATTAAGAAAAAAATAATATAAGTTTTGCTTCTTATACGGTTAACATTTATATTATTGTTGTTAGTTTTTTCCCCCTTTCAAATGGGGCTGCAGATTGGTAATCACCATTGCAGATGTGCATTAGCCGGGAGCTGGTGTCACGTTTTAGTGTGGCACCACTAGGTGGTTACAATTGCCACAATGTAATTTGATGTCCAGTTTCCTCCACAGAGGGAGGCCCCTTTCTAACGATGCGAAATTGTACAAGGAATTTTTAATTTTGCCGAGAGCATCTAAGCCAAACAGGCACTCTCGGGATCCTAAACATGCACATACACATGATGTTATCAATTTTTTTGCATCATGAAAATCCACCAGTTTAGGCCAGGGTCGAGCCCGTAAAATTGGGGAGAGCAAGGTCAGTGCTAACCAACTACGCCGCCCAGCCGACTTATTGTTATTAGTAAACATAGCTTATAACTGTTATTTTTACTTGTAAGCAAATTACACTGAAAGCCAAAAAAAAAAAAAACTGGTACAGGCATGCATATGCAAATAAAGAGATATGTAACCAATCAGAGTACTGCGCTGCTTCGGAAAAGCCTATATAGTGCCTGGTGCAGTTGTTAGAAAGGTTAATGCTGCTGCAATGGCAGGTTATCAAGATTTAAATGAGTTTGAACGTGGTGTTATAGTCGGCGCACGAGAGATGGGCATAGCATCTCCGAGTAGCGATAAAATTTGGATTTTCACGTACACCACTTCACGAGTATATTGTGAATATCGGGAATCCGGTAAAACATCAAATCTACGAAATCACTGCGGCCGGAAAAAAATCATGCAAAAACGGAACCCACGACGACTGACGAGATCATTAAGCGTGACATACGTGCAACCCTTCAGCAAATTTCTGCAGATTTTAATGCTGGGACATCAACAAGTGACACCGTGTGAACCATTCAACGAAACATCATCGATATGGGCTTTCGGAGCCGTTCCACACGTGTACCCCTATTGACTGCACGACACAAAGCTTTACGCCTCGCCTGGGACAGTCAATACCGACATTGGACTGTTGATGACTATAAACACGTTGCATGGTCTGATGAGTCTCGTTTCCATTAAATCGAGCTGATGGACGAGTACGGGTGTGGAGACAACCTCATGAATCCATGGACCCTACATGTCAATAGGGGACTGTTCAAGCTCGTGGAGGCTCAGTGAGGGTATGGGGTGTGTGCAGTTGGCGTGTTATGGAACCCCTGATACTTCTAGATACAACTCTGACAGGTGACAGGTACGTAAGCATCCTGTCTGATCACCAGCACCCATTCATGTCCGTTGTGCATTCCGACGGACTTTGGGAATTTTAGCAGGACAATGCGACACCCATATGACCAGAATTACTAGAGAGTGGCTCCAGGAGCACTCTTTGAATTTAGACATTTCCGCTGGCCACCAAATCCCCAGACATGAACATTTTTGAATATATCTGGGATGATTTGCAACGCACTGTTCAGAAGAGATCTCCACCCCTCTTACTCCTACTGATTTAGGGACAGCCCTGCAGAATTCATGGTTTCAGTTACCTCTAGCACTACTTCAGACATTAATCGAATCCATGGCACGTCGTGTTGCGGCACTTATGCGTGCTCGTGGGGGCCCTACATGATATTAAGCAGGTGTACCAGTTTTTTTTGGCTCTTCAGTGTATGTAATTGTTAGCATATTCTATATTTACTATAGTTAGCATGTTTTTAGTTGTTTTGTGGCGCAAAATTAACTTTTGAATCCAAACATTGCTTTTGGTACAATTTTTTTTTGTTTTATAAACAACAAAAACCGTAAAATATGGCCACTTTCCATTTAAAAAAAAAAATTCTTTTTTTCTATATCCAGCTTTTTTTCATCATTTTAATCAGGGTTACTTGTATTTTAAAAAGTTGTAGGATCATTATTTTCAAATTCTAGTCTTTAAAATTCAAGTTCTTATATGACAATAAAATCTTTTAATATTAATTCACCCAATTCATCAAATGGGGCATGAATATATAATAAACTTAATATTGTTGATAGAAATTTCAAAAAGCATTTGAAGTGTTATTTGTAATAATCACAGTATTTTGTAAAGAAAACTTGTGATAGCGATGAATAAATGCTCTAAAAAAACTGTTTTGAGGGACTTTTTGAGTACATGCTGATCGGTGGAACATGAGGTGTAAATAATGATGGATTTCGTATGCTAGACTAATTTTAGTAAAAACTTAACAATTTATTATTTGATTTCAATCAATCACAAATAAAAGCATTCGCGAGTTTCAATAAGTTCCGTTATTACCCACGTCACGTCAGTTGTAATTAAAAATTACCAAAGGGCAGACAGAGGGTTTCAACTTATACGTTGATTAGCCATGTCCGCGTTGTCATTGGCAGTTATTCAATTTCGGCTGTGTTTTATAAGTTCCCGATAGAGGGCGCGCACAGCATGATTTGTTGTCTTTAGGTGTTACACTTATTTAAAAACATTAAACGTTATTTTATCTTTTTTATTCATTCAAAGTACCGATAGAAAAGAAAAATGCATTTACAGTATATTTATTTTTAATAGGTTAGAAATTATCATTATTCAAATTGGAGCAAATTCTATAAAAGATTCCCGAGAGTTGGTAAGAATAAGGAATTTGTTTTCCATCTTTTAATCACATTCTATTTTTAGAGAAACGTCTTCTTAACTAACCAAGTAAAAAAATTTCATTTATAAATTACTTTTTAAACATATTTATTAAAAAGAAGTAATAAACATTGAATTCATATAATTTTTTTTTAATTATTCATTTCTGTTGATTATTACTTTTAAAACAACATTTCTTTTTTTAAAAAAACGATAAACAGTAACTGTTTAATAATTGTGAACATACTTTAAAAATTTTGAAGAAAATAGTTAGAAAACTTTAATTATTTTAACCATAAAATTTCTAAGTTAACATTGCATAAATTAAATTTTTTTCCCGTTGGTATGTATTCTGTTGCAACCTCCTTCCCTGTATACGTGGCCACAAAAAAGTTATCAATTCCATATCCTTTTTGTATAGTTAACTAACCGTTCTTTCTTCCAGGAAGTTTAGAAAGTTGTTCGTGCAATCTGGCGCCCTTTTTCTCTGTGTTTAAAAAAAAAAATCTTTTTGATGGCTAAATTTTTTCTTAAAAGAAAAGTTAATTATAGTACTATTACACCATAGATCTTACTGATCATTCATTTGATTAACTCAAATCGTTCCAAGGATTAAAAGAGTCAATCCCTCACACAAAACAGATTAAAAATAAAAGTTTCTTCTTTTAATTCGATAATTAATTTACATAATTCTCGTTTGAAGGCATCATAACAAAAGTAAGCCTCAACAGAATAAACACTGACTGATAATCAACTTATCAGGGTAGAAAACGAAAGTTGCAACAGAACTAATTT
Source organism: Trichonephila clavata (assembly GCA_019973975.1). NCBI lineage: Eukaryota > Metazoa > Arthropoda > Arachnida > Araneae > Nephilidae > Trichonephila > Trichonephila clavata. The sequence continues at coordinate 10,248 of BMAO01020613.1, forward strand.
TTTACTAAATAGGAATCCTAATTTCGATATATTCTAAATTAAATCCGCTTCGGGTGAGGTAAGAAGAAGAGCAGCTGATGCTTTAGCAAAAAAAGTATCTATGTTTCATAAGATATTAAAATACTATTTTTAGTAAAACAAGAAAATGTAGCGGACTTCCGTTCTTCGCATATTTTCTTACTTGATTGTTAATTAAAGTTGCCCTCTAAAATTACTGGTAAAGGACGTAAGCATTTTGAAAAACAGTCAAGTGACGAAGACAACACCAACTGAATCAGAACTTCATTTTCTACCTTCAACAGCATGCCAACAAGAGGCCTTTAAGCCTCGATAGATTTTTCTCTCAACTATCATCCTCTATATAATGTGTCTCAAACGTCCTCCCGTTGGTGTGGTGTTGTAGTTAGGAGAGGGGGTGCCAGCTCAGATGTCGTCCGCGTCACTTGACGATGGTTCAAAATTACGCGGACCGTCGTCAAAAGCCTTCGTGTTGCTAATCAGTGCGACGTCTTTGGAGGCATCAGGACTCGAACCTGGTGCATGATTGAAGCAACGCCAGCCACACACTCGTGATCATGACCAATTCCCATAGTCGCTTGTCATATTTCCATAAGTATCTTATAAAAATGAATGTATATAGACTTGTTGGAAGGATTTGCAAACTTATAATTCGTTTTTAACTTAACTCAGTGGCGCAACAGCAAATTAGGGCCAAAGCCTGCTGTGCCCAACTCAGTATACGTGACCTTGGGTCCTGAGGTGCATGAACAGATGTTCTGGTCAGGTGGTCAGTCTGGCACGATAATTCCATTTTACCAACTTATTTCTATTCGTCCTCTTGAATCTCAAAATAACTTAAAACGTGTTTTCAAAAAAAAAAAAAAAATTCAAGTACTTTTGATTAATTTATTATGAAAATGAAAATTATATATATATATGTATGTATTAATTATCTTTATAATTTTAGGCTGCTCACGCTGAAACACTCGATGTAACTGGTGTTGCATCTTTACCACCTCTATTTTATAAGCCACAGACAAACGGTAATTAAATATTATTTAAATAAGTTGAATTACTTTGTTATAATACTGCCTGATGTATTGGGAAATTCTGAAAATTTATTTTGCTATTTTTTTAATTACTTCCATTAGTCCTTAATTTTCTGTGTTTCAATTTCACAGATCACCTTATTGCTTACTTTAAAAGTATTTCTGATGCTGCTCCTACACTACCAGTGATGCTATACCACATTCCTTCCTACTCAAGTGTTGAGAGTAAGTTTATGAAACATTTCGTATAATTTTACTGATAATAAATTTTTTTAGTTTTACTTTTTGTTCACCTTTTCTTAATTAATCTTGAATAAATTGTTAGAGCAAATGACGCACTCACCAATCTGATTTTTATCTATACCCATATAACTTCACAGTATTAAGGAATAGTTATTATCTTCAATAAGCTAAATTCATATGACGTCATTGTCATATGATAACAGCAATCATGTGTCTCCAACCAATCAGTTCATGATCTTCGCTGTTGCCAACTTTTCCTTTAAAAAGCACATATTTGTCAACAATAATAAAGGACATAGGTAAACCCACAAAGTGACTTGATTTAAAAATACAAGTATAATATGATATTTTTTTTCATTTTGAAAATTATTTTTGAAGAATTCTTAACATTTTGTCGTTTTTACCAAATTATTAAATTTGAAACTTTATCTAAATATTACTCGTAGAACAACAAGTACAAGTCTAATGTCAGTTATGAATTCAAGGGATTGCATCTATAATGTGACCATCATTAATTTTAACTCATTGTTAATATGTTCTATAAATGCGATGTTTTTGAATGTCTTTGAAAGATGTTAGTGAACGTAAAATGTTGAAAATTGTTACTAATTTGAAAGATGTTAGTATTAGTCATGCATATGTAAAGAGTGACAACGGCAAGATTAAGTTACGTATACATTTATTAAGGGAAATTATTTACAAGGGAGAGTTGAAAGTTAATGAAAAGTAATTAAACCATCGTCAAAAATAATTCGCTGGATTTCCCAAGGTGTCTATCTCGTACACGTCGTTTCATCGTCTTCTGTTTCGTTTGCCGTGCTCTCATCTCAATTCCTGACGTTTCTGTTTCTATGTCTTTATTGGTCCATGGTGCCCGCTCTCTTAGTATTGCGTCAGCTGGGAATCTAGGAGGATACAACTACGGGCAACCCCATTCCTACACACACACACACACACACGCATATATATATATATATATATATAATATAACTTTTCTCTCTCTCTCCAACAAGTTAAAAAGATCTGTATCATAGGTATAAAACCAACATCAGAAAAATAAAATAAAATGTATAGATGCAGAATTTTTTATTATTATTATGTCAATAATTTAGAGGTGTCGTCAGTGCCACTTTAAGCTCATTTCGGGCCCAGGGTGCAGAAGATCTACAAGTCCCTTGGCACTGGAGGATCGAAATTTATAACCAGAAAATCTGGTTGAGTCCAGCTTTTCCAGTCCCTTTTGGCCCTGGGGGATTTCGGGTCCCTCGGCACCCGCGACAAGCGCCCAATGGATAAACCGCACTGGGTGTCGTCTGTCATTCTATCAATTTTTGATGCATCTAATAAAAAATGTGGTTCCTGTATCTCATTATTAATATCTAGCATTGTTAATATTTTTTACTTTGGTCTTATAGCCTTATATAATTGGCTTAAATTTTAAGAATTTCTTTGTTTTACAGTTACTTTAGCTGAATTCATGCCAAAGGCTCGAAAAGCAATCCCAAATTTTTGTGGAGCAAAGTACACTTCCACAGAAGTGCGGGATCTTTTGAACTGTCACAGACTACCCGGAGAACCTTTCAAGGTGCTTTCTGGTTTCGAAGAGGTAAAAAAATAATTATTGTTTCAACTTGAGTTATAGCTATCCCAAGAAACTTTTTGTTCCAATAAAAAAAAAACTGTAACTTAAGCTTTTAGGTTTAAAAGAACAAATAAGTCGTGCCAAACTTTGCAACACAGTTATATTTTGTCTAAAGACTAAGCAAAAATCATGAGAAATTTTTTTTTAAAATTATTGCTATTATCTTACCTAGAGGATTCTTGATCTCTGACTACGGTTCAGGGAATTTTTCAAGACAGGAGAATGAATTTTCGCTGGAAGTTATCTTTAATCAGTTGGAATGAATCTTCATGGACAACATCCCGATTGCTAGATCCCATCATCTATAGTCAGATTAATACGTATATATGCTGTGAGCCTGCACAGTACATTTACCGCTCGTTATAATTTTATTACGTTCCTTGTTGTTAATACTGAGTATTGCAAGGTGAAACTCCATGGTACAGGGACAGTCAAAGATGTAGTGGGTTGAATCTCCAACAGCATTCCAAGAAGAGAACCCGCAACTAATAACCATGCGTGATTCATAATTCTGGACACAAACTAACTTGACCGACTGCAGCCTTTCGTCTTAACCCGTGGTCACTCGCGCCTGTTTTTGCTACCGTCGTTACTCGCGGGGTGTAGAGAACACCCCAAACTTTTAACACGTGTATTTAAATATGAAAAAAAAAATTAGTCCATTATGATACATTTTTATAAAGTACAAGTTGTTTTTTGTATTATACAAATAAAATTATTAAATTTATTGCATAAAAATGAGACAAACATTAATTTAAACTAAACCTACAAAATTTTCATTTTAAAATACATTAACTTTATATTATAGCCGGGGTGTAGAGAACACCCCACGCGAGTGATCGCGGGTTAACGAGTAATGATGGTAGGCCTAGTCCAGTGTCGGATTAAACAACATGGTGGCCCCTAGGCAGTCGAATTCTCCGGGCCCTGTAGCCTGTTTTTGGAGCACTAACAGAAAACAGAACACGCTTCTGTGAGATCCATAGGCAATTGCCTACTGGCCTAGATCTAGACACGGAAATGACATAATAATGTTGCTAACTGTTGCCAGTTGGTATACAATTCGAAATTCTCAGTTTTTCGGAGCATATGTGCGAAAATAACATTTGAATATTAAAATTCTTCGGATCATTTAGGCCGAGTCAAGGACAAGACTAGAGCTACCCCACCCAAAACCATGACCCAGTTGGCCCAAGTCTTAAAACGTCCCTGCAACTCCTTCCCCTTTTTTGTTGCTCTCTGATCAATATCTCCTGGAAATTAATTAATCCTAGTAGCTTAATATGCTGCCCTTGGAGCTTGCATTTCAGAATAGGAAGGTTATTGACTTAGAAAGTTGTCCCTTACCAAAATGCAGTGACCTTTTGTGCATTGTTTTAATTTGTATTAATACAGTTAATATTAACACAAGATCTCTATTTTCTCTTTACAACTTTCATAAACATGAAAATTGAAGTTTAAGGTTTAGTTTTAAGTCTATTTAATGAACATTTTTTGATTTATCTTCTTTATGTTCTATTCTTTAAATATCCTTTTAGCAATCTATTTACCTAGTCGTATCATAAGTTCTGATGCAATTATAAAAGTGCTAAAGCAAAACTTTGTAATCAAATTTAAAACTAAATTTTCTAAAAGTGTTTTATTTTATTTTTCAGTTCCTTCTCTATTAGCTCACCTCTCTCTCTATATATATATATATTTATCTTGTTCAAATTTTCAATTGTTAATAAAATACTTTCTATTCATCCAAAAAGAAAAAATTCAAATAATTTTTTTAAATTTGTAGAGGATGATACTTGATGTTAATACAGTTTTTTCAAATATTAACTCATTAATTACCGGTTAATTAATTAAATTAATTACCCTGTTTTCGACGCCAACCTAGATTCGTCTCCAATGTTGTAGCGATGTAACTATTAAAACAATTGACAAAAACTGGCGTCGAAAACCGGTTTTTCAGCCAAACCGGGTGTGCATTGTTACAACAATGCAGACAAATCATGCTCTTTTTTCACTTCCTACTATTAGTTCACTCTCTTCCTATATATATATATATATATATATCTTGTTCAAATTTTCAATCGTTAATAAAATACTTTCTATTCATCCATTTAAAGTAGGAATTGACTAAAAAAATTTTTAATGAATTGTTTAAATTTAACAAATTGCCTCTTCAATTCAAAATGATCACCTTTTGACATTCCCACGGACATTAAGTCTATTGGGTCAATCAACTATCGCGGCTTTTACTATCTACTTGGGAATTCTTACTACTGTTTTCCTTAAATATCATTTGAAGAATTGTTAAAATTGGAATCCCACTTTTGGCCTACCTTTTTCTCCAATATTGACTACAATTTATAGTCGAGTAGATTTAAATCCGGACTACTGGAAGGCCAATTTTTGTGTTATGTAAAGTTCGGCATATTCCCTTTCAAATACAGCTAACAAGTAAGTTGTCTTCGCCTTTTGAGCAAGTGCGGAATCCTGTTGAAAAGTCTAATTATTTCCAATAAACACACACACACACACAGGTTTTCTTTTAGGGGATTCACTATTGGTTCCAAGACGGTACCTTGACAAACGGTTTTCTGTCCTTTCGCTTAAAAATGATTTTTTGAGACGCCTTTATAGCCGATACTTTACTAAACCATTACGGAAAACGTATGAGCTCTGTGCAAGCAATTTTTCTTCTCTTTAGCTTCTCACAAAATTCTTGCATTCTAATGAGAGTATTTACATTTAAGTTAATAAAAGGTAGCTGAATTCTCAAGATGTCTTAAACTAAAGGCACTTTCAATGATTATTCTGTTTTTTTTTTCGATTATGCAATTCATACTATCCACAATTCAACCTACACAATTACGATATTATTATCAGTCCCTACAGGCTTAAGGGCCCGTTTCGAGATTTTTAAGCAGCTTTAAAATGTACTTGGGTGAAAAAGAATGCATTGTTATACGAATGCATGGGTTTTTACCGTTGAAGGGATTATAACTCTCGTAAAAATCAATTATTTAAAAAAAAAATTCTTTTAGACACTGAATTATTAATATATGCGGTTTTTTATTTTAGGTACTGTTGCCATGTATGTCTTGTGGAGTGACTGCAGCAGTTGGAGCCACTTATAGTTTCATGGGTCCCCTCGCTCTGCGGATAATGGAAGCTTTTAACAAAGGAGACACTGAGAAGGCGCGCAAACTTCAGGTATGCTGTGCAAGTCTTACTATCGTGTTTTAAATAAGATTTTTTTTTTATTTTCAAGTTTTTGCGTCAACTACGTAAAAATTAACTCAATCATATATACAGAAATACTCTCATTCAGTATTCTTATTTAGAATTTAATTGCACAAAATTTAAATAGCTCAAAATAATACGCTGATCTTAGCATCGAGGACTTCCACTCCTCTATGAGAGAAATGACATGAACAGGAATATATTCACAGAACACGATTTATTTTATAGTAATATATTCAAGGTTTCATAGTGTTACGAATTTTGCATAAAATAATGTAAATAATTTGTATTTGGATGTGCAATGCATTTATATTACTCTATGCTATATTTATTTCATGTTAAAATTGTAATATCCACAAGCAACGCCGTCCCTTACGTTATAATGACGATTCATTGGGAACTTGGCGAAATATTGGCGATAGAGTCAAGTTGGCGACCGATTTGGCGATCGATCAATTTGGTGACATTGGCTACCATGTTGGCGAGTTCGGGACCATCTGGATTCTTCTAGAAATTAGTGGAGAAATCCATTAATTTCACGATCTATGACGCAAGCACATCTTTCTCGAAGTTTCGGACACGGCTATAAATAAAGCGATACTCGCCGCAACAATCAGTCTGGTTAAGGTTTTGACTAGCGATTAGTAGCCTTGACCGTGAGAACTAGCGATTAGCTCGACTGTTCAATATTACGAGCGGTGCTTGTGGATAATCTTTTAAGTTCATGTATTTTAGATACTGATAATTGTGTCTAAGTGCTGTTGAAGGTGTGAAATCCTTCTGATATTTATTCTGCGAATTTTGCTGTTGAATCCTGTGTTTTGAAGGATTGATTTTCGACAATAAATTCTCATCGCTCTTAAAGAACTGCCTTGTTGTTTACGACTGATTTTGCATAAAATCCTCGAACCCCGATCAACGTAAGAATTGAGAACCAAAAATTCACAAAGTAGCGAGCAAGCTCCTGCTCAAATCCGAAGAGTACAAAAATGAAAATAAATCCTTTACCTCACTTTGGTGACGGTTTTTGTTTCTCAATAAATTGCATGTGTTATCTGTCTCTTTTAACGCTAATGATAGGTATAGATTATAAAATGAACAACGTATATGAGATAATTTGTTTATTCGAAGCCAATCTTGGCTTTAATGACACTGATGTTCTACACAAATTTGAAATTGTCATGTACTTTATACTTTAAAAAGTGCACCAACTTTGTATATTAAATTTGGTGCACTTATACTTTATATTACTCGTATATTAAGGTTGCCCGGACAGTATAGTGGTTAGTGACGCTGGCTGTTGTGCAGTTGGGCCTGGATTCGAATCGCGGAGACGGCATAGGTGTTTTTAAGTGTATAGTGTGCCCTGAAAACACTCAAAGTATTCGTCGCGTTGAAATTTCTCTCGAGAGAGGCTGGTGGAAGGGAAGAGAGATGGGAGATATACTAAAAAATGTATTTATCTGTATATATGCAGAAGAAACGCGAATCACTATCATTACGAGATCTTCGGACCTATCAGGTATACAGACTTGAAATATGGCAGGCATGTTTCTTTTGTTAAGCAGATATCTACTAAGTTGTGTGGGGTAGGCAAAAATTCTTGTTTTTGAGCTATTAGATATATAGACTTGAAATTTGACAGAGAAGTTTATTGTCATGAAAGAGGGTTCGCTAAAAAGGAGTTTGACGGAAGTCGACTCCCAAGGAGAGAGGGATTACGGGGAGCGAAAAATATAAATATACTTCCGTTTTAGAAATTCCAGCCCTGTTCTTGTTAAATCAAGAAACGAGGCCATAAGAATATTTTTGAGTACATTCGAAATTTTAATGTGTTAGGACTTTGATAACTCTCTCTCTCTCTCTCTCTCTCAAAAACATTATATGCAGTCATGCAACAGCATGAAATATTCAGTGAAGGGGTATAGTACGTACTTATTAACCTACACAATTAGAAAGAAATTTTTAATTTCTTGTAATAAAATAATGAAGGAAATTCAATTTATTTGCAATAGATCTTTTTATATCACTTTATAATCTTGTTAAATCGGTCAAGGATTTAATACATGAGAAAAGAATTTTTACATGTGTGTGTTTCATTACCATTTGTGAGACATTCCGATAATACAGAGGGTAATATTTAATACCAAATATATTTAGAACAATATCGGGCACGTTTAAAATGTTTAAAATGTAAGAACAATTTTTGTTTAAATGTGATATATAACTTAACTCTTAAGCTTGCATCGTGTCCCCCCCCCCCCCCAAAAGGGACCTTTTACAGTTTCCAGAACAGTTGCTTTTCCTTCCTTCTTCAGTTTTTTTTTCTTGTGAGATCATTTCAGCAGATACAAAGAACAATAGTTCATAAATGAATAATCAGAGGACTTTTCAGGAAAAAACTGAAAAGGTATGCGAATACGATACTAGTGGCAGTTTTTATTTTTTCAGTAACTGCAGTGGTAGAGTTTTTGAAAAATGACTGATGGCTTTGTTTTGCTGCAGCGTTATTCTTTGAAAGTCATTGAGATGAAGAAATACTGAAATACCAAAAGAAAAACTTTGTCCTGGTATTATGATGAACTATAACTCTATATTATTTTCTACTCTTCTTAATTCCCCACTTTAAGAGTACAAGTTACAAAGAATTTAGTGATATTTTCTTTTCATTCTCAGAACCAAGTCTGGACATTTTTCTCTGTTTTCCATAATAAACCGATCTCTTTTTGCAGTCATGTAATAAAACCTTTATCAAAAATATAACAATGTATTTTTATTCATTTTCGTCTGGTGTTGAGCCATATGTTTTGGCAAGACGACAAATGTTATGCTTTTTTAGCTTTTTTACATTATGAATCTTGATTTATTTTGCTTCATTATTTCTGGAAGTGTTCGCATTTGGTTTTCAATTGTATTTTGTGTGAGTATATTTTCTATTGTGTGTTACCAATGAATTCCCTGTTGAAACATTTGAAACAATACGTAGCTTTTTCTGGCTCTCCTTTAAAATCTTTTTCTCTTGTAAAAGTTTTGATTGATGATTTTTGCCTTTTTGATCACTAGTATTATTTTTCATGTATTTAGAAAATTTTAATAGCATGCTTTTTGAAATGTGTTTTAATTAGGCAAAATGTTATCATTTGATACATAGCTTATTCAAATTCGTCATTTTAAAAGACTAAATTTGGAAGATTCGGACAATAATTCAAATTTTAAAAAATAACCTGTTGCCAGAATTTCCCCCTAAAATATTTACACTCGTTCAATTTTTAAAGGCTATGAATACCCTCTGAATAATATCTCGCATTAGATTATTTGACAGTTTCTTCTATAATCCTTCGCAATACTCAGAGAACACTTAACAATCTTACGTTTATAACTTCAGAGAACTTAGTGTTAGCTGTTATTGATAATAGATCAGGGGTGTAACAGAGAATATTAGCTTCTTCCTGCAAAGCCTAGTTTTGGGCCCCAAGCCGGATCTTACAAAGGATAGCTTACTTAGCGTCAGTCAGGCTTTGGGCCCCCCCAGAATCCTAGACACCCCCGGGAGTTACGGGGTGTACTTTACGCCACTGAATCTTATGTATGATATATTCTAACAATTATACAGGGTTGTTATAATAAAGTGTATGCATTCTTTAAATGTTTATGATGACCATACTTTTTGTCCTTTTTTTCGTGTGTGATGGCTTAAAATAATGGCTGAAGTCAGACTAAACTCTGAGCAAAGAAAATTCATTCTTAAGCTTATGACGGATCTATACGCGTCCTTCCATTAACTTCTGGGGAATTCTTTTGGGCCAGCATTTTTCAACCAACCTTCTCCGAAGGGCACAAAGCGTGATATGCAAATTAACTTTAATATACATATTCTTTATTCGCGAGTTTGGGAGTTAGTGAATTGTAAATGGATTGAAAGTGAAGTAAATCGGCAGTGAAACGTATACGTAAACAGTGCAGGAAGCCAGAAGTTGGAATATTAAGAAAGTGATTAGTTTAACTATTGGAAAGGTGTTAAAGTCAACGTGTAAGAAATAGAAGACTTCAAGAGTTTAGGTACTGTGATTTTAAATCAAGTCAATGTTTATAAAGTTAAACTAATGGTGCGGTCATTTAATACGTAAGTTCAGTATAAAGTTATCTTAAAGGTAGAGCTACATGGTTGAATATATTCGCCCCAACATAATCTCGTCTCACTCCCCTTCTATTACTGATTAAATTTATCTTGTTTAAGTATTGTTTGTGTCTGAGTTGAATATAGTGAAAAATAAAATAATTGAAGTTCATCATGTTGTCTGATCATTTAGTTCCTCCCACTCCTCTAGCCGGGTCACGGGGAAGAAGGGACGTAAATTCTATATAAGCTCTACTGGAAAACTAAGAACATAAGTGAAGTACAAAGACAGTTTAGAAAGGAGTTTCAACGGGATACACCAACCAGATTCCCAATTTCTCGTTTGGGATATAAGTTTGAGAAAGAAGGAACATTTAAGAATGTTTAGAAGAACAATTCCGGATGAATACGATCATCCACTAGCAGCATAAGAGAAAGAGAAGTCTTTAAAAGGTTTCATCAATCGCCTAGAAATTTTGTTTGGCAAGTGGTTCGTGAGACAACAGTTCCAAAATCAAGAATCCATACTATTTTGAAGAGTGCCCGATGGAAAAGTTTTATTCCTAATTTAGTTTACACTTTCAATATAGATAATCATGAGACCGGATAATTGAATTTTATGAGTGGCAACCAAATACCTATTGAAATAACTAGAAATGTAAGTGTAATCAGTGTAATCAGCTGTGACTGGGGCACAGGGGCCTAACAATTTGAATACTTTCGTTAGATAGCTGGTTTCTACATTTTTTTGCATTATTCTGATTTTTGAAATGTTTTTATCATAATAACTATTAGTTTTATAGTCATTCAAAGAGTGCATACATTTTATTGGGACATTCTTTATTAATTTTAATATGCACTAAAATAATCCATGTTTATTTCATATTGTATTTTTTAAAGTTATTATGGGTTATACGGGATTATATTAACTTATAACGGTACCTCCAAATATTGACTAATTAGCTTTGAGGATTTTGTACTCTTAAAGTTTTGATTTGAACTCGACATGGGAGCAAATGTAGAAGCCCTTTATAGAATACATCAAATCAGTCATACACACAAATAAACCTCATGAATATATTAAACTACTAGTTCAAAGTATGAGATAATCTATTAAACTACTAATTCAAAGTATGAGAGGAAAATTTAATGCTAAGACTAAATTTTAGGTAATTAAATGTAGCTTATCTGTTGTCTTGAACAGGGAAACAGGCTCTTGAAACTGTTCTTCAAAGTTTCCCGAAAATAAACATCGGGAAAAATATACAACTTGGATCTTACTTCAATCGAAATTTTGTCTAATTTTTATCGCATTTTTAAATTTGTTACAACAATAAGCAATCTATAAGGAATTTTCGTCCCTTCTTCCCTGTGACCCGGCTAGAGGTGTGGGAGGAACTAAATGATCATACGACATGATAAACTTCAATTATTTTTATTTTATCACTATATTCAACTCAGACACAAACAACACTTAAACAAGATAACTTTAATCAGTAATAGAACAGGAGAGAGACGAGATTGCGTCGGCGAGAATATATTTAATCATGTAGCTCTACCTTTAACATAACTTTATACAGAGCTCATGTATTTAATGACCGCTTTTTAGTTTAACTTAGTAAACATCGACTTGATTTAAGATCGCAGTACCTGAACTCTTGCAGTCTTCTATTCTCTTTTCGTTGACTTTAACACATCCCCAATAGTTGAACTAATCACTTTCTTAATATTCCAACTTCTGATTTCTTACACTGTTTACGTATTCGTTTCATTGACAATTTACTTCACTTCTAATCTAATCACAATCCACTAACTCCCAAGCTCGCGAATAAAGAATATATATATTAAACTTAATTTGCATATCACGCTTTCTGCCCTTCGGAGAAGGTTGGTTGAAAATGCTGGCCCAAAAGAATTCCCCAGAGGTTCATGGAAGGACGCGCATAGATCCGTCACAAATCTAATAACAATACTGTCCAGTCTTAGAATAGCTATCCGTCTAAGCGCACACACATTGCATATCACGTTCTTCTGTAAGGAGACATCAATTAAATTTTCAGTATGAAAAAAAAACTCCAATTAGTTTAAGAGGAGAACCTCGTGAGATTTCCCATTTCAAACTTTGTTTCTTCATTAATTGAGGATTTTTTTTTCATGTTCCATTGTTCTTAATTAATTTTAATAAATATTTTTTCCTATTTTTTTCCTTTCTAGAGTCAATACCTTGAAGCTGTTCTGACTCTTACTAGGCATGGTAAGAATATTAATGTGTTTGCTTTTTTTCTGTAATTCATTTGTCTTATTAAATATCTAGCGATTAAATTTTGATTTTAATTAAAATAAAAAATTTGTGGTAGAACATACCCTAAGTAAAAGCAAAATATTCGCGGACGAACCATTCAAATTAATTAAGAATTAAATATCATTAGTAGAGTGGATTTTGCATTCATGAATCGAACTAAGTTTTATTCATACGCTTTCAAAGCCAGTTTTTGTAACTGCTTAAATCACAATTTTATTTAATTACATTAGCGTAATACAAATTTGTTTTAAATCACATACAGTGAACTACAAAAGTGTTCGTACACTTGCAATTTTCTATAAAATTTAATTTTTTTGATTAATAAAAATTAATATATCGGAATTATAATTTTTTTATGATATCTGCAACTTGTTCTTAATGGAATATAACATAATCAATTTTTAAAACATAATATTACTATTATTTTGAAAAATTATAATGAAAAAACTTGTAAAAAATTATGCCACAAAATCTTCGTACACTTAAAAACAAATTTCAACAAAGTTTTAAATATTGAATTTATTTCTCAATTTATACTTAGCAGGATACATTTTATAGTTCCCAACAACTTTTAAACGTCTTGGTATAGATTTAATCAGTTTTTTTTTTTTTTTGTAATTTCTGCATCGATGTTTCTCCATTCTTCAGTGATTATTATTTTTACTTCATATTTTGTTTTAATATGTCATGTTTTCTTTTTTTTCAAATCAAATTCTCAGCAAATATGTTTACTAGGCTTAAATGAAGTGATTTTGTAGGTGTTTTCAGAATTTGGGAACATTTATAGAGATACCATGGTGTACATTGAGAACAATGCGCTTGTCGTCCTTATCTCGTTAAAAAATGAAGTCACAGTATATAAATTTTGGATGGATAATTTAAAATTGTTTTTTTTTTTGTTAAATATTTAAACAGAGCTCATGATTCGCAATACCATCAACTGAAGCCGATTTACACCCCCACGCAAGAACGTCTTCACCTACATGCTGAAGCATGGAGGTAGGGATGTTCTTGTTTAAGATAAATTTTTGGGATTAAGATCCACATTTTTTTTCTTCGGCAAACTATTATACGCCAGTTGAAACCAAAAAGGTTGAATTTTTTGTCATCCCAACCAATTCGCTGCTAATGTTTAATTTTCTGAAACTTAATCCCACGAATCTAGTTGGAATAATGAAACATGGAGGTGGAGGTGTTCTTACCTGGGGGTGTAAATCGGTTTCAGGATAAGGTAATTTGGTATTTTTTGATGGTATTGTGAATCTTGAGCTCTATTTAAATAAATTTTAAAGAACAATTTTAAAATATCCGCCAAGAATTTAGATATTGGAGACGACTTAACTTTTTACCAACGTAATGACGCCAAACTCCCTTCTCTCAATGCACGCCGCTGGTGTCTCTATAAATGCCCCCCAAATTCTGAAAACACCTACTAAATCCCTTGATTTAAGCCTAGTAGAACATATTTGAAGAGAATTTGATTCTAAAAAAGAAAACATGACATATAAAAACAAAATGTGAAGTAAAAACAATAATCACACAGAAGAGTGTAGGAACATCGATGCAAAAATTACAAAAGAACTGATTATAGCTATACCAAGACGTTTAAAAGTTATTGTGGACACTAAAAGATATCTTACTAAGTACACATTAAGAAAAAAACATAATATTTAAAGTTACGTTGAGATTTTTTTAAGTGTACTAGTTTTATTATTATTAATTTTTTTAAAATAATAGTTGCACTATGTTTTAAAAATTGATTATTTTACTATATTAAGAACAAGTTGCAGATATCATAAGAAATTATAATTACGATGTATTAATTTTTATTAGTCGAAAACATTAAATTTTATAGGAAATTGCAACTGTACGAACAATTTTGTGGTCCACTGTAAATTTTTATATTCATAATCAAAGATCCCCCCCCCCTTTTCTTGCGTGTTAAATTTTTAAATGCAGAGAAACAGCATTTTTTTTTTTCAGTTTCAAAATCATTGTTTGGTTTTCCTAAATTCGTGACCTCTATGTTTCTATAAATACATTCCGAATGTTTTTTTCTGCAAAAAATTAATTTCTAACGATTGTTTCTGAGATAACTGATGTTCAAATTCATTTAACAATAAAGGGGAAAACACTTCTGAAAGAAAAAAAAAGATATTACAAATGAGTAATTGCTTCTAAGAGGAAAAAAATAATCAGATATATACATATGTCTTAAATTTCCGTATTATGAAAGATTTGCTGATTGATGTGATGTTGATAATACAAATAATACAACAAAATTTATCTTCTTTGGAAATTACTATATCTTGAAGTATTTAAAGTTAAATAATTTTCCGTAAGAAAACTCAATGTATAAAATGAACTATCTTCAATGAAGTACAACTTAGTACGCATTAAAAGATCAAGTATGGATTCTATTTTCTGTAAATAAATCTCAAATCTTAATTTTTTCTTTTTTTTTTTTTTGCACAAATTTCAATTCAAAAGCATACTGGAATTGAATTAATGAATTGAAATAATAAATAACATTTGGTTTTTTTTTATCTATTCAAGAAATACTACTTTAATCGAAATGTAATATCGATAAAAGTGACTAATAATGCGTTATTATTATTTCAAACACTTAAACCTTAAGTTTTTGGTTTAGTAGTAATTACATAATAAATTATTCAAATTATATTAAATTTCGTGTTTTATAAATTTTGATATGATCCTAATGGAGTAAATACTTTTATAATAAAACACCTCCCAGTATAATATTTACTATAAATAATTTATCTCATTATTAAATTGATAAATATTTCTAAGTTATATTTGTACTGTCAATAATTTTTCTCTGTTTATAAATCAAGCTGTCGTAACATTCAATGTTTAAAATGTAGATACATAACGATTATATATACATACCTGCCAATTTTGAAAATGATTAAGCGTAAAATAACGCATTAACGAGACATTTTCAAGAATTTTTAAAACAACATATATAAAAATTTTAACTATTATAAATCAACGCATGATGTACAAATATTTTAAAAATAAGTTGAAGAAAATTTCACAATAAAAATTTTTTGATCAGAGTATTGCTTATAGGTACCGCTTCTTTCGTATCTATTTATATAAGCTCATAAAATTAAGACAAATTTAAAGGCATGCATATAGTTACATACAAAAAAGTAATGAAATTATAGTAAAGATGTTTTTATTAAAAATATAGCGTTTAAACTCAACTTTTAGATTATATTTATAAAAAAAACTATACATACAGAAAAACTTTCGACCAAGTTAGAAATTGACATCATAACTATGATTAAGAGATAACTGTTGAGTACATGAATGCCTTCAAATTTGTTAGACTTCTTTATTTTACAAAATTTCAAAGCTTTATGGACAGTAGAATATGTCTAAGATTATCTGATCGGCTCTTAAAGGTAAAAAACAGCACCATTTTTTATGCCAGATTTATAAAACAACACTGGCAACTCATACTTATTATGTTCTTCCACCCCCTCCCCCTTTAAATAACAGCTCCATTTTTTCCATTGGATTACTGTCAGTATTATCTGCCATAAAAGAAACTAAGCGTTCAAAAAGCAACAAGAATTTCTTTAAAATTCATCTAGTGGAATTCATAATCAAATCTGTAATTGCAAAAAATGCCCCTTTTCATTAGATATTTTGCTAAGTACCTAATTGTAATTGCTAAAGTAATTGTTAAGTGACAACAATATGATATAATTTGTACCATTACTGTCATCAGATGTGACTGCAAAAGGAAGTTTCATCCCTTGAATCATACACTCTTTCGGATTAGAAGTTAATTTATTAATCATAATAAATGTTTTGGTGCTTCTACATCCGTATTACTCGTCAATATCCTACTTTGGAAATATTTTCCAAAATAAAAAAAGACCGGTATGATCAGCACAATTCAAAGGTACATTATGTTCTATAAGAACTAATTGGACGGTATTTTAGCCCTTTTTACATATTCTTTTTCTAACTTATTTCTAAAAGTCTTGCTTCTTCCGTTCTTTTCCTACAAAATTAAAACTATACACAAAAGGATAAGATCAAAATTGCGTAAGAAATCTTAAGATTTTAAATACGATACGAAAAGCATTGTTTGCTAACCCATTTTATCTCAAAGTATCTAAAGACTATGACGTCTATATTAAATGTAAATCTAAAGAAAAGGTAGTCAATTATTATTTTTTATTCCGCATAAACTCAGGTTTTTAAGAGAAATCTCAAAAAGATTTTCTCTTTAAGAGAAACTTTCAGGCAAGAACTATTTCCAGGTCATTTCTCATTTCCAAATCACATATTTCGTCGGTAAAAACATTTAACCTTGAACTTGAAACTGTATACTAAGAAATTAATAGCATTTTCCCCTGTGGATTTATTTAAATATTGCAACACTGTAGGTAATACTTGAAATTTATTCTATTTCTTCCCTCATTTAATATACGAGAAATGTTTTCGAAAGTAAGTTTTATCACTTTCTTTTCCACAAAAATATTGCCAAGAGAAAATACAACCTGGCATCATGAGCTATACACCTTGCACTATTTTACGACATAGTCATTACTGCCATTAAGTATTGTTATGACATGCAATTAGTCTGAAGAAATCACTCTGGTAAAAGTTCGTTCCATGCGATAGAAGGAGTTGTCACACAGCCTGTACTGTTGCCTTCATTCGTGGATGCGGAAGAACGACCTTCATTCCGCACACTTTGTCTTCCTGCATTGAACATGCAACACCATTAATTAACCATTTGAAGAGATTGCTTCTTCTCCATACATGGTCTGTGCACATTCATGGTTGACAAACACACTAGTTCCACGTGACCATTCATACCGGATAACAACATACACTTCCACTGGCGACCATGTTGTCAGTACACGTCTGTCTGACTTCATGATTTGTACTCGAATAACCTTATGCCTGCTGGTCTGCTGTGAGCGCAGCCTATTTGGCACCACTCCTTCACCGTCTTGCCTACCTAAGGATGTGGGGGAAATAAAGCATCACCAACAGCTTCCATTATAACTATTGTTTTATAACTCTTCAAACACACTTAATCAATTACAAGTGAAACTACAAAAGGAGACCCTAGGAGTAATATATAAGAGAGTTATCGATTCTAAATGAACAACTCTAAGTAAACAAGCGTAAGTGATCTAATTAACTAAATCTGATTCAATCTATCTTAGATCCTTAATCTACTAATTTATTATTTAAAAACTTCTTCCTTAACTCGCGCTGTGTTTATGAAATACTCAATGAAATATTCTCACCTACAAATCCCCACAACAGCTCTCCTGCTCCTTCTATCTTACATCTACAAAACTTATATATAGACTTTATATAGTCAAACTAATTTAAATATCAGGGTTTCTTCTTGACAGGCTATGAATTAACGCGCATGCTGGCCCCAAAGTTTCCCCAAGAGAATTAGTGTTTAAGGTCGCGTATACGAGTAGATTCGTCACACTGCTGCTACTTACTCTTTTTAGGCACTCTGTGCATGCATCATTTCTCTTACACTGACACTCCTTCTGTTGTTGAACCAGTGTAATGTCCTAGCATTGGTCAACTGATGACGTTTGAATGATTTTTCATTAGTTTATTGGGTCACGATCACACAACATAAAATTATATTGCACTTTATATGCATTTTAAGTAAGTATCATAAATTTTCCGAGTTTGTTGATAATTTTAGATAAAATCAAGCAAATTATTGGCCAGGTTGGCATCCAACACATCTGCCTCGGCAGGTACAAAAACCTTAACCCAAAGTTCCCTGGGGGAGCTCACAGATCTCTGTTCGAGAGACAATCTCTGAATTATCTCCTCACAAAGCTCGCTTGTGGAGCTTACTGTCTTCTCTCGTCGCGAGATAATCACTTATATCCAAATATACACACTAAAGGCCTTATCACACATACCAATTTGGTGCAATTTTTGGTCCAATTCGTGTAATTTTTACTCCGTTGTCATAGCAATCGCTTTCGAATAACTTTTTGCCAGTGAGCTGAGAAAATTGCTTGAATTTTCAGCCAATGGTGTTCTTTGGCGCCCTAGTCATAAACAAGATGGCGGTAATGATGGTAGATTCACATCAAGCGCATCAGATACGGCGTATAATATTTTAATGGTGTACAATATCTTAACGGCGTATAATATTTTAAACAGAATGATGCTCCATTTCTGTTTACCCCATTAACAAAAGCGCGAGCGAAATTTAAGAAATAATATTGGATGGTCGTTTTCGAAGCAGAAAAATCTGCGAGTAATGTTTCAATTTGGAGAAAGAGCACGGATGACGTCAGAGCATCTATCGTTTTGCTTATGGTAGCCTTTCATCCTCAGATTCGGCGAAGAGTTGGGCCAAAAAGTTGCACGAAAAATTTACGTGTGATACCACCTTAAGCTCGCTGGCGGAGCTAAACGACCTCTTTCGTCGAGAGGTAATCACCGAATACCCTGGCGTGGCACTCGCGCAGTCGCAGTACCTCGGATCAGTCCGCGTTGCGACCTATAGTTTCAGAATGGGTCTAGAGTTCGTTACACCAGCAACGGATGCAGCTTCTTATGGTAATTGTTTGTCTCATCTGGTATATCATTTTTTTTTTTTTGACAAAGAATGACGAAACTTACTTTTGGAGCGTCCTTCGTATTGCATCACAAGTATAATATGGATTCTTAGCAATCAAAATATTATGCTATCACCTTTTTTTCTGCAGGTCAAGGAATAGCATGTTATAAAGCTGTCATGAATATCCTTGGACCTCTTGATGTAGGAGCACCGAGAATCCCGTTGGTTCCATTAAGTCCAGAAGCTCTCTCTAATATCAAGGAAGATTTAAAGAAACTCAAAGCGGAAGAATGGGCCAAGATGTAAATCTAGATTGACAGAACTTTTTTGATTCATTGGGAAAAATTTTGAACTAAATGCTTACATTCAGTGACATATCACATCAAATTGTTACCCAATATTCTTGGTTGTTTATTTTTAAAAATCTTAGTATTAGAAATATTTTTGCACGACCTATAGAATAAATTTACTAGAGAATATTTTGAACCTAAATGTTGTACAGTAGTTTGATAAAAGAATCAAAATAAGTAACAAAAGTTTTATATATCTTTCTGTAATAAAACTCTGAAATTTTCTTTATAATATGTCATGTTTTTTTTTCCTTTTCTTTTTCTTTCAAACTTCCTGTTTCCATTTTTTCCTTTACAATGCTAAACATACATTTTTCCCCAGCAATTTAAATGTACATCCATTTTAAACTGCAAACCAATGTATGAAGTCTTAATAGTAATAATTAAGAAAACATTGATTAGAATTTTATCAATGATAAAAGGTCCTACAAAAATTAATAACTTATCACTTTAAGTTATAAGGTTTGGACTAAAATAATCAAAGATAGAAAAAATTTAGCTCGTCGGTATTTTGGTGTCTTTTTTTTTTAATTCAAAATATATCGTAAAAAAATAATTTTAAAAAAGAATTATTGGGTTGTGTGGCAGATCTATACGCGATATTCTGAGTAATCCTATTGGGAAAACTTTGGGGCTAGTTTTTGCTTTAATTCACAGCATTCCTCAAGAAGAAACCTTGATATGTAGATTATAATAGTCAAGGGTTTGCAAATGTAAGATCAATGAGCAGAGAACTGTTTCGGTGATACGTAGGTGAGATTTATTCGTTATCACAACATGAGTTAAGGAAGAAGTTTGCCACTTTAATAAATTAGTGGATTGAGAATTAATAATCCAAGATAGAGTAAATTAGATTAAATTAAGCAGATCGCTAGCGCTTGTTTACTTATTGTAGATCGCTCTTTTATATCACTCCTAGGTTCTCTCTTGTGGTTGATTAGAGTGCTTGAAGAGAAAAAAATATTTATTATTATGGAAGTTTCTAGAGATGCTTTGTTTCCCTCCACACCCTTAGATCAGCAGGACGGTGAAGGAGCGGCTTCGAATAGAACACGCTCACAAGTGCTCTTTAAGAAGCTAAATATTTATAGGTCACATTTCTGCTTGTTTTTATATATTTTTTTGTAATTAATATGGGCGCAGTGCTTAAAATTAACTCCTTGGAAATTTTAAACTGATTCATAAAAAAGTTTTTTTAATGAAACTCGAAAATTTGAACAAATTAATAAGTAATAAGCTACAGTTCTAATAAGGTCAGTATGAAGGATAACGAGCTAAAGTACTGTAAGGAAATAGAATGTTTTTAACGATATTTTGTTTTGAGAGTTAAAACATAAATCTTAAGATTTTTTTCTAATTTATTCTAGCTTTCCAAGTATGCAGATTACGTTAGTATGGTTAAATGCATATAACTATGTATTAAGCGTTTTCGAGTTTTTGAAATATTTTACAAATACACTATTTTTTTTATTTTAAACGGCAAGAATATGTTTCAATTAACATAGAATATAGAACAAACATGAAACATGATTATGAAAGTACATAGGTTTTATTGAAAGTGCAATGTATCAAAATGCTGCTTTCTTTTAGGATAATTAAACTGAAATGTAATAATCATAGAGAGTTTTTCAATCGAGGAAAATGATGTGCCGAGTTTTTATCCTACCTTCGTCAATAGGCGAATACAATTTAAAGGGTGCTCTACGGCTCAATTTTTGAAACTGCACTCAAACCCTAGATAACATTGTGATACCTGTTGGTTCCTGTTTGACTCTGAATCCCCTTGTCTACCTGTAAATCCGGCTAGGTGTGTGGGAGAAACTGAATGATCCACAGACATGATTTCAATCTAATTAATTTATTGTTACCAATATCAATCAGACACAATAACAATCTAACTAAGGTAGGGATTAAATAGTAGAGTGCGGAGGAGATTCTATAACACGGGGATAGTACTACAGACCCTCAACTGAATCTAAGATAGCTTAAATACGCTCAAATATAACTACGTCGCACACTAATAAATTAACTTCTACTTAATCAAGCTCATGATACCTGTACTCTTTATGCATTGGATCCTATACTGGAAACTTACACGTGATCTCTATCCGGTTTGATCAATGCGTTGGATCCACGCTCTGTAATCTTTTTCCTGGACAACTCCAAGATCTCTTACTAATTCACTATCTTTTCAATCTTCAACAAACAAATTAACTCTCAGACTCTATGCTAACTCCTACTTGCCAACTCCAACGTGTCAACCCACAAACTCGCGAAAACAGAATTTATATAATATACTTCATTTACATAATCACGCTTCCTTGATCGCGAAAGTTGGTTGAATTAATTATTTTCCCCAGAATAGTTCCCAATGTGTTAGTATAGTCGCGGATAGAACCGTCACAAACGTTGCTATTGCAAGGTTTGGGGCACAAAATTTTTCTATAGTTTCCCAAGAAGGGCACCAAATACAGGGTGTATCAGTACAACGTTTACGAAACTTTCAAGACAGATAAAGAAC
>BMAO01020614.1:0-29839 GCA_019973975.1 Trichonephila clavata
TTGCAAATAAAATCATGTTGTCTTAGAGTATGACGTTAATAAACACGCAATGAAGAAATTTCGTAAAAGCAGTAATCGCGATTACAATAATTATTTGGTTACATATGTATACATATAAGTCAGCGCGCGTGAGAGTAATCAATTAGTTATCTAGTGAACGTTTAGTACATACCGCTAATAATTACGTGTTATTTCTTGTGTCAAAAAATAGATACTGTAGCGTCGTCTTTTAGGTAGAAGTTTACGATACCTCTTTCCATTTTTGAGGCCCAAGGTCATTGAACACTCTAGATGACCAGAGCTATATAAGGGACACATCTGTTTTTAGGGTTATCCATTTTCCCGTTCCCCTTAGTAAGTGGCCTTGATATACATGTATGGAAGGGAGTATCGGCTATTGTGAGGAAGAAATGCCAAGGATTGTACTTTTCGTGTAGAAACTACCGATTGGTTTATAGACCCTTCGTACGGTTTTTCGATGTAAGGCGACAGGAATCACAATCTAAACAAGACTTTGTACCGAAAGAACCAATGATGACTGGGATCAAGTCTAAGAATGCCGGTTGCAAACCCATGTTCTTTCCAATCAAATATTGTAGAGTATGAGAGAGGTCCAACAGAAAGGTTTAAAGAGAAGTATGATAATGTGCCGGGAGATGGCGGGAGGGTTAAACCTCGGAAAGGCTGTTAGCAGCTAGAAGACTATCGACAGGATGATAGAAGATCGGTGATTGGGACTCAGCGATTCCAGAAAAAAAGCTTCGGGCAGCTAGACCATCAATATTAGATCGGCGATATACCAGAAAACACGGTGAGACATCGGGATCAGTAATATTAGATCGCCGATCCGAGAATAGCTGCTAAGCGACACACTAGAAATTTAACTACACTATTTTGGTGAAAGTGGACAATACAATGTCCAGATACAGCCCGTAAGGTTGAGAAAGAGTTCAGCATTCTATGATATCAAGTATGGAAAAACTAGATGTGCCAATGTCTTATCTTATAGATGCAATAGAATATGTGTCAATTTTTTTTACATTACCTATTTGAAAATAAAAAGTAATTTTTACTATGTCAATTATGTAAACTTGGGGTCACGACATCACATTACAATAAATAAGCTCTACAAATTATGGTTTAAAATAAATCATTGAAATTTATAAATTGTTGTATTGTTTTAATCTTTATAAATTTTGCAATGTATATTTTTTTCATTACAAAATTTTGTTAAAAATAGCAATAATTGAATCTTGAATATACTTGAAGAAAATAGCAATAAATAAATACATAAGTAATAATAAAACATCTAGGAACAATCGATTCTTTCGTACTTCAATAATAAGAATTTTATTTAAATGCTTCTAAAATCATAATCTTTCACCATTTGATTTGGATTTACATTAGTCAGTATAATATCTATGTATCACAAAATTAAAATAGCACCTAAAATAATGGATTATTGGTTATCTTTATTTAAATCATGGTAGTTGAAGCACTTAAGTCAGTGCTTCTCAAACTGTGGACCTGCCCCCCTAAAGGACGTGATAACCTTAAAAGGGGAACGCAAGCATATATTGAAAGTTGAAAACAAATCATTATTAAAAAAATATTAATTTAATGAAAATAAGCAAAGC
This sequence comes from Trichonephila clavata, assembly GCA_019973975.1. Lineage (NCBI taxonomy): Eukaryota > Metazoa > Arthropoda > Arachnida > Araneae > Nephilidae > Trichonephila > Trichonephila clavata. The sequence continues at coordinate 1,638 of BMAO01020614.1, forward strand.
AAAACATTCTGACATAATAAAGATAAAAAGAAACATCTACGCTGATATAATACACTTAAAAATGTATCAGTACTGCTGCACAATGTATTTTATAGTTAATATAACAATACTAAGTTAAGAACAAGTTTAACAAATTACCAATAGCCCTACGGGCTTGTCATATATGTGCATAAAATTATATGCAAAAATTAACACGCATCTAGATAATGTGTACGATTTATAATTAATCCCTTAACCACCGATTAAAAGTTACATGGTGCCACCATTTTGCTCGTATGCGAACCTATGTGGTATATTGGAGGGGGGGGGGAGAAGAAAGAGAGTAAATAATAATATCCTCTGAAATAAGTAAATCCTTCTTAAACACTGTAAAAGTCCTTTTATTGCATTCCATAGCCTTCGAAACAATTTTATGAATAGCAGTGAACAGGAAATATCGTATTTCGGAAAAAACGCATATATACGTCTAGGGATATTTATGCACTGACTGAGCGAGACGTTTTATATACGCCGGCGACACTAAAGAAATAAAAGTCGTATTGTAGCTTTAGCGTCAGAGTATCGTATTATCGAATTCAATACATTGTTATTGTATGGAGGGGGCGCGATGAATATTGGGTCGTAAGTGGTGAATCACTGATTAAGTGGTTAACATGGTCGTAAATCATAATAGTCGGTTTTTCTTATGATCGTGGGTTCTAGTCCTGTCCGACTGTCAGGGATCATTTAACTAAGACTCTAGCCAACGATGAGAAATTTTAAAAAATATGATAGATATTATGATGCCCTCTAAATTTGTTAAAGCTCAAATTTAAATATTCAGATTAGAAGGGTTATGTCAACTCAGGTGGCATCTTCATCTCTTAACCATAGGTTAAAATTAAGAGTCCATCGCCAAAAGAATCCAATTAGCTTCAAAGTGCAAAGTTAACAATCAATCCTTTAATAAAATTATATCCTGGAAGCTAATTAGGAAGTATTTACTGGATATCATTAGGTGTGTATCCACTGAAAATACAATTACGATTCTTTCGTTTCGAATGCATGTTCACTTCCTTAAAAGTTCCATTACTCGCAATGGAAATCTTCATTAAAAAAGTTTTTTCCTCCTTTTTTTTAAGAGACAGAGGAGACGAATTTTGCAAAATAAAACACTCGTTTCGTAGGGTAATGGGACTTTTATGAAAGAACTCTATCTTGGGCAACTTGCAGGTGCAATTTCGAAATTAAATACCCATCTATCACTTGGGAAAGCTTCTTCGGAGTGACTTTCCTTTAAGTGATTAGAAACTCTTGCAAGCTTTATTTTTTAAAAAAAAAGAAATGCATCCGCTGGATAGTCTTTTTTTAAATTAATAGATGTTTCGGTTCCATTAACTATGCTAAATAAGGTAAGTAAAAATTAGTTTGAAAGGAGTATTTTGATAAAAACGCTTATATGTGGTGTCCAAACAATTGTAGCTTGATCAACAAACTTCTTGTTTTATTTTTCAAATATTTCCTTTCATCTTTTAAAATTTTTTCTCTGTTAAAATACATATTTTTATAAAAAAATTCTTAAAAATTTAAGTTTTATTTGCTGCACTGCTGATATTTCTGTTCATATATAATTTATTGCTCTATAATGTAGATTTGTGCATATTAACTGTTTGTACATTTTCATAATTAACAAGGAATTATTAAAAATAATTATAACATAATGAAGCTCGTAGATGTGAAGAGCATTTAAAGAATATAATTTAAACTTTACTTAATTTAATTTGTTAAGTTATTTTATGGAAATTTAAAATGTATGACTAACCATATTGAAATCAAACTTTTATATTGAAATTATTAAAATGAAATTGATGATTATAAATGGATAAAATTAACACTATTATTTCTGATTCATTGTAATCTAAGAATTTTTGAATGAATCTTTAGGTATGTTACATTTGTCCTATCTAGCCACAAAACTAGTTAAACCCCACTTTTATATGAAATGAAAAACTGTCCTCTGTAACAGCAATTTTTATACCAGCATTCATATTTTTAATTTTGCTATATTTGTTTGATTCTCTTAGCTTCACAAGTCATTTCTCTCTCTCTCTCTCTCTAGTACATATTAATAAAAAATGTGTATAATATAAAATATGGATGAATTCATCTATGGTTTGAAAATAGATCCATGTTATATGTGGGTGCGAATTTCTTTAACCTTTTATTTCTAATTTTATTACAATTGGGAATTTAAATAAGTTAATTAACATTAGAACAAACATAACTAATACGATTTTAAAAAGCATACTCTAGCCCTTTATAAGTTTATTAGAAAAATGATGTAATTTTTAACTAAGTTGTGATAACCATACACAAATAAATAAATTTAGTTTTTGCTTGTAGTTTGTTTTTCACTGATAAACATTTGTAATATTCATATCCTTACAAATATTTTTCTTATTAATAATTTTAGAGTTTTGTCCTGAATTCGCAATGTATCTAATCAACGTTCAAGATTAATAATTCCAGGAAATAATGAAAGACAAGCTTATTTCTACTTTTTATTCAAACATATATGAACATTTCTTCCAGACGTGCATTGATTATTGTAGCTTATACACTATGTGAAAGAAATCTATTTAGTTAGCTTACCATCTGGGCTTAACGAAAAAAGGGAAAAGGGCTATGTGAGAATATTCCAAGAACTAAAAAAACAGGATTTTTTGATAGAAGATAGCTCTAGTGGTTAAGGAAATAATTTCTTTCCTTTTTTCCTAACTACATAAATCCATCTTGAACGAGTTATATTATAGTTAACATGAAATTGAATTTCTTGAGAAAGTTAAAGTACTAAATATGAAATCATGAAAAAATTGAAATAAAATCTTCTACTACTGTACTTTATATATAAAATATTACTATAACTATTTAATTCAAATTTTTATTAAATATTAAGTTTCATAATTTTTAAGTTAAAAAATTTGGTTTTTTTAATTACTTTATTTCAATCTAAGTTTTTAAAAAAATTTATATTCATATACGCGAGTTAGCTTGAAACACAAACTAAATTTCTGTAATTTTGAAAAGAGTGTACTCTGAAGAAAATCATTATCCTAGAGATAAATAAACGACAATAATTTACAAATACTTTAATGTAATTTGTATCCATAAACTTATTTCAAACATTTTATAAAAAAAATTAATACTAAGTCAGTTTGTACTTCGATCAACAAAGAAATATTTTATTTTAGTTATTTTTATTAAATAGTTACAATTAATATAAATATGTATATGCTTATGATAGAATCACAATATTAAGCGACAAAATAGAAAGCGATTTTCCTTGCAATTTTCAATTTTTCTATCTATATATGGTGTTGTGCTACTTTTTTTTTTGTTTGTTACTATTTATTCATTCACTAAATTTAAAAATTCTAATAAAATAGTAAAAAAGAAATGACATTCTCAGAAATTATGCCATTTCAGATGGCATCAAACCCACGACTTTTAGATTAGAAGTTCAACGCGTTATCCATTGCACTGCAGGAACATAACGAACAATTTTTTTTCCATATATGCTGTTGGACTATCATTTTTGTTTGTTAATAATGGTTCTTTTTTTTAATTTAGTTAATGAATTAATATTTGAAAAATCTGTATTAACATCAAGTGTCATCCATTAAAAGTTTTAAAAAATGTATTTGACTTGAATAGGTGAACAAAAAGTATTTAATTAACGATTAAAAATTTAACAATATATATATATATATATATATATATATATATATATAGGAAGAGGGTGAATTAATAGTAGGATTTGCAATATAAGAATTTTTAATTAGTTAATGTGTGAAATTTGTTTTAAACTAGATTGCTTTGTTCGAAAATTTGAAGTATCAGAGGAGTTAAAAGTCCGATATAAATCTACTTAATATATTTATTGTTCAATAAATATGCCAGAAAGGATATCCCAAAGATAGCACCGATACTCCGCACAGCTGGATTTCCTTTGAGAGTGCATAAAAATGCTCAAATACTGTACCTGAAACATCCATAGATTAAGAGAAAACTATATATACGGTAAATAGTAAGGAATAAATAACGATGAATTATCGTTCCTGATGTGAACCGGGTGCCTTTCTGTGTTTCTGTACGTGATTGGCTGGACATGGACTCCGGGTCACTGTTTTGGACTGGGAGTCTGATGCAACAGACACCACGATCACCAGATCTTACTCCGTTTAATTTTTCCTATAGAGCAAAGTATTTGTTAAATGATTGATTAGTAATGAATGGAAAGTAATCTTAAGTATTTGGTATATTGTGACGCATGACTACAAAAGGAGATTTAGTTGCTCGTCTGCATGCTTTGGTGGACACTGCACTGATGTAAAGTATACAATATTGTTGAAGTTTTTAATGTATGCGTATCGGCTATTTGTTATATAAAGCTTTTTATCCCTACATAGAATTCAATCGCATAAAGGATTTTTGAAAGTTAAAGAAAATTCATTCCAAGTATCACTTACAGTAATTTAATAATAATCTGTAAAATATAAAGATTAGTAAAAAATGTTCAACGTAACCACTACATGCAACAATGAGATCTTATACCTGTCATTGTATAGAAACAGACAAATACTGAAAGTCATACTAATGAATGGCATTCCAGATGACTTTTACTTGTTGCCAAGCCCTTGACGCACATTGTGCCTGTCCCACGAGTGAGTCCATGTGATCCCATGTAAGTTGTATAGACTAGCTGTCATCCAACTTTTTAACCACTAAACGGACAATTTTATGTTTGGCGGATCACTCATTGACCTCTGTATGGTGGACTATTATAACTATATTATCACTTGTTAACGTCTCTATTAAATTTACATATCATTTAAACGGAACGTCTCGAATATCAAAAACAAACCGATAATGCAATATAATATCAACAACCTGAAGTACTCTGATTGCCAACTCTCACTTTCAAATATCACTAGATACACCTATTAAAGTAAGTAGAAATTCTCTCACTAAACCCAGAAGAGAATTCGCTAAACTCAGAAGAAAATTCCCTAAGCTCAGGAGTAATTTCGCTTAACTCGGAAGGAATTTCGCTAAAAGTTGAAAATAAAATTTTTAATATGTAATCCATATTCCATAATGTGTTTGGTAATTCGTCATTTTTGTGTGAAACGGAACCTTTCTAAAAGTTAAATTATGTATCAGTTTTTCTGTGGGCCATCAAAAATTTTTCACTGTCTACCAAGTGGTCCGTGGTCTAACGTTTTTCGACTACTGGTATAGACGAAATGTATAAGGGACATGAAAACTGTGAAAGAAGCCGCACATGAAGTAACTCATACATTCGAAATGGGATCTCTAATCATTGTGTGGCTGAAACACAGCTCTGAGATTGAGATGCAATGTATGCAAAATTATAGGATCTTTAACGTGCCTAATATGGCGCATACTGTTCGTGAGTAAATGGAATCAGCCATGGTATCTACCAATGCACATATCCTTTAGATTAAGGTTCTTCAAACCCGTGCCTAACGGACCACGTGTGACTCTCTGAAGGCCTTTTAATGGCTCCTCATTTGAATTTGGGGCAATTTAAAGGCATGCTTTGTCTGCTTCTTGTCATAATAAAAGTCATTTTTTTAATTCTTCATATTTAAAACATTCCACTGGTGTGTTTGATAACCAGTTGAGATAATTTCTTCATAGAAATGGTGGATTTTTCAAAAATTCTACTGTATTTTAAAAAAAATTTAACTATAAAAAATCTGACTATACATAACATCACAGAAATATTTCTAAAATAGAGGAACTCTTATATAGATTTTCAAAGTACTTTAATTTGACTTCCATTGAACTTTTTTGTGTGAAACCGAAATTATATATATATATGTTAATGACTTCTTCTAACTCTTTAACTTACCTCGTTAAGTTATTTCCTAATTCTTTGACACAAGACCGTTATAATCTTAATCTAATTGCTCGCGTGCATTTGCATCCAATCACGACTCCTGTTACAAAAGAGTCGTACGACCTTCACCGCCAGTCTAAAAACTAGGATCAGACGGTTACGCTCTCTCTTGTGTTTTGTCTGTCCTTATGTAGTCGGCTGCAGCTAGTGTTTGTGTATTTTTGTTGTGTATGTTTATTTGTGATTACATCCATATGTGCGTCTACATGTTCAGTGTTTAATAAAGAAGAATATCTTTTCTATATATATAAGACTGCCTCCTCCATACTAATGAAAATGCATCATCAATCGTAGAGAATGGTAATCTTATAAAGAAATACCTTTCAACGGCCACGCTACAAAAATCTTCGCCCAAATTCGTCGTCATCCTTATGTATATATATATATATATATATATAAACCATTTCTTTTTCCTTAGAATCAGTTGTAGTCTTGCAAGGCAAACTTCTCATTTATTATATAAAATTCCTGACTACAATATATTTTCTTAAGATCGTGTGGCCCACGGATCATTGTAAATATATTAATTTGGTTTTCAAGCTAGAAAGGTTGAAGATTTTTACACTAGGTCATGATAAATACGTATGATGAGAAAAAATATACTCTGGAGGATGTTATTCAAATATTAAGCACCTGATGAGTATGCGATCATCGTTGTATTTGGTATTATAGGGGAATTCATCTAAGTAGGTGACATGTGACTGACATTATAGTTTTTTTTTCAGAATTGAGGGATGTTGAGCCTCATGAAGGCAAAGGATTGTGTTCATATATATTATGCTGCATATAGACATCGACAAGCCGGGGGTGGGAAATTTCTCAATAGGACGTGTTCCATTATTGTGCCATCGTACGAGATTACGCTGTACGGCCCATGTGCATGGACTTTCAATCCTATTGCGTGGTCTATTTCAAGCGTTTGGATTTGTCCCTTATCTCAACATACGCTTGGTTTATCAACACGCTCAATGTGAGTGGGAGTTTCACTTTGAGAATGTTCACTTTCCAGGAGACCGGTCATGTGACCGAGCTCCATTAAATGCCATTGTAGCACTCTCTCAGGTCTAAAAACATATTTCATTTTCAAGCCATCACTCACAACAGTCAAAAAATGCCATGCACGTTTCTTCGCATCTGCGTAGTAGCGTTACACATAAATACTTGCATGTTCAGAGTGTGTTTCTGGAAACAAATATGTGTGAATGTTTTGGATTTATCATCTGAAGAACCACTTTGTAGAGGAACTGATGTCTGTTGAATCTACCGTGGCTCAAAATTATCCCTTTGGAGTGGTGTGGTAGTTCGGACCGTCACCAAAAGCCCTCGCTCAGTTTTATTGCACTGTGTTAAAAAAACACTTACTCTCTCACTTGTAAAGCTATTAATGTCGCCATCCGGTGTAGTGGTTAGCGACGCTGACTGCTATGCCGTAGGACCTGAGTTTGAATCCCGGAGAAGGCATGGATGTTTGTAAATGTATAGTGACCTCGTGGCATGGGGGTATTCTAAATAGTCGTCGAGCCGCAAGTCCTCTCGTGAGGTTGGCGGAAGGGGAAGATAGTTGGGAGGCTCCTGACCACTCGCAGGGTGTTCTACCTCAAAATTGGGGTGGAACCGAGCCAAATCGTACTGTCACCTGGATGATGCTCAAAGCTACGGCTAACGACAGGCGTACAAAATAGCCTGATGCCCTGATGAATTTGATGGGCCTCGATCTGACTACGTCAGACAGGTGGCATTAGCAACAACAACAATAAAACTCTTAATTTCATATATCATTCCATTTCATATTTAGAATTCCCTGCAACTCTTTTGTTTAATTTACAAGGATCCTTCATGGTAATACAATCTTCCAAATTGATAGTATACAAAAAATGCGCCCACATACATATAGAACTATTACCATTTAAAATATTTATTTTCCCATTTTAGAATTCGATGTCTTTTCTCAGACTTCCTGATATTTTAAACGGATTGTTAGAAAAATTCTTGAAGTCTAGGAATAAGAAATTTTCTCTCTTAAAGGTACAATTTCAAGAAATATTTTTCTTTCCCAAAGGCACAAGCTATCACAATCTTCCCTATATTATGGAGGAGTTAGTGTGTATACATGGGAAAAGAAAATCTGTGTGCTCTCTCGTCTACGTCCATGGATGGCAAACAGAATATTCTCTGGAATTTTTCGGAGAAAAATATAAGTACTTACTGATACACAGTTTTCTCTCTGGGCTCTGGATAAATCATTTATCTTTAGGCTGAGCACTTTAAAATAGCCTTTAGTCAGGGCAACAAGTGAAGGAACCACTGTAATATTGCTCCTTTCTTCGGATTCAAAATATTTCATGGTTATATCACAAAATTTCAGGTCCATGCAAAAACTTATAAATCTTTTCAAAGTTTCTATTTCTTAGTACATTACGTGATATTTTCCACCCGATAAAAATACAATTCTAAAGCATATTTATTTTTGTATGCTTAATGATCAAGTCAATCGATTTAAGAAACTCTTCAATTTTTATTCGATCTCCTTGAATTTAACCACGCATAGTTTTCATGAATCTATTGTCCATTATTAATATATTCTCATTTCTAATAAGTATTCAACTAATTTATCTGTACACATAGCAAACAGTTTTGAAAAACAAAAATATTAATTCTTTGAGTTATTAAAAAAACCATATTTTTATTTTCATATGTTTGTTTTAATGCTTCTTTCTGACTTTAAATTGCAAGTAATATTTGGACAAAAATTCTATTTGTATTTATGCATTAAATAAAGATTTAGTAAAAAGTAATTTAAATTTGGGATATGCACATAATGCAAAAAAAATGAACTTCTGAAGAGTGCAATTTTTTTTTCTGAAAGAATGTTTCAAATAATATTCTGGTTGTAAATTTTTTAAATACATTATCTGAAAACTTAAAAACGAATGTATAAATATTTATTTTTGATTAATCTTTTATTTTTCGTTCTAATTAAAATATTTCACGAGGGAAAGTTACAACACTTAAATATATAAAAAAAGAAGATATTGAAATAGAAATTGCAAAATATGAATTGTAATAATTCTGCATTATTGATGAATTCTTTAAATATTCACAAGCGCACGCGCAGTATCAAACACATAAGAACGTCATAATATTTAATAAAATTAAAACGATGATATATGCTGTCATTTAATATAAATATGAGTCAATTTACCTGAACCTCATATTACAAAAGTCTAGTGCCAGGAACGGAATTTTTCAATTCTTAGTATTAGTTAACACACTCTCTCTCTCTCTATATATATAATAATTTATTTATATATATCTTGTTCAAATTTCCAATCATTTGTAAAATACTTTATATTCATCCAATCAAATTCAAATACATTTTTTTAAACTTGTAGCAGATAACTCTCTTGATGCTAATACTGTTTCTTCAAATATTAATTCAGTAATTAAATTTAAAAAATGATTAAATATTAACAAACAAAAATAATAGTCCAACAGTTGTGCCCCTGAGCGCAATGGATAGCGCGTTGGACTTCAAATCAAAGGTCATGGTTCGAATCGCACCTGAAATTGCCTAATATCTGAGAATGTGATTTCTTTTTCACTATACTGCTTAATTAAATTATTTAAATTTAATGAATGAAATAAAGTAACAAAGAAAAAATAGTCCAACATCATATATAGAAAGGAAAATGGAACATTGCTAAGAAAATCGCTTTTTATTTCATCATTTAATATTGTGAATCTGTCATATGTATATACATATTTATATTAATTGTTTAAAAAAAGTAACTCTAAAATGAAATATTTCTTTGGTGATCTAAGTAGGAATTTACAAAAATTTTTTATGTAATTTGTTTAAGTTGCTCTCCTAATTATGAACGTTTCTTGCAAATTTTAATGATGTTAAAATAATGACTAATCTTTTCAAGGTATTTCCTTACTTAAGATTTTTTAAGAATTAAATTATTTCTTGATAAGTAAATGTTATATAAAATAGGCACATGGTATTTACTTACGAGTTCACAAAGACTGCTTCTTTCTGCTAATAAATTTTTATATAGGAAAATCATCTCTTTATGCAGAATATTTTTACCTACCTTCATATCAATCACAAAAAGTTCATAAATGATAGATGAATTAATGCCCTTCATTAATATATATTATAATAAATTTCCACCATTATTAGATTCAAATGCCTGTTTCATATTTTTTTTTTTGATAAATGTTACTGGTTCGTTAATCATTTTGAATATTTAAATAGCTTAGCTGATTCACAGTTTATGAATGCAGAACTGTGGGGAACTGCGATGATACAGCAATATTTCTATTATTCACTTCCAAATAACACATTTTTTTGATTTCATAAATATGTTACATTTTATTTTACTTGTGTTCATTATGAATTGTATATAGATATACATTTTAAAAGTACCTCTTTCACTCTGAATTCTCTATTCTTAAGTGTATGAATATAAATTAATCGATATAAAATATATTAACATTTAAATAAATATAACGAAACATATTAAAAATACAGAACTGGAATTTCAAGAGTTATTTTTATTAAAATAATGAAATGAATCTTATAAAATATTTTAAAAAATGTATAAGAAATTTAAAAATAAATACTTTATCGTAATGTGTACTGTTTTTGAACGTCGTATTTTTAAAGACATTTTCTCTTTTATCATCAGTATCTCAGTAAAATATTCTATTTCTTTTATTGTGTAATAATTGGCTATGTATCATGTTTTCAATTTTTTAGCTCTAGCAAAAATATGATATGAAGTCATGTTTTTATTCAGATAAATGTTATCCCTGGTTTAATCCTGGTAATAACATTATTAAAAACTACTAATGTGCATTCCTAGTTAACTACGGACAGAGTGCTATAATTTACCTCTTAAATGTACTCAATAATTCTAGTCAATCCAAAATGTATTGAAAGGGAAATTCAGATTGCTTAGAAATTAAATTTATGATCAGAAGTACATGTATGTGCATAGTATGAGAGCACAGATTAAAGTTACACTTTTTCCCACGCATATTTGACGTCAAGCTTCAAAAATTAATATTTAATTGAAAGGAAAAGTAAAGATACTAGTTTCAAAAACACTTTAACTCAGTACTTATCAAGCTTTCAGTATTTGCGACCCAATATTCAAACATAATTTTTATGCCCCTCCGCGCAATGCCAATGGATTGAACTCAATAATACTATACTTTGACTGTATGGCTACAATACAACTTTAACATCTTAAATGCCACCAGTGTATATAAACGTCTCGCTCAGCCAAATCGTTAATCGCCCCTGCCATAAAAATGCGTGTTTCCGAAGTACGATCTTTTCTGTGCAAGGACATGCATAAAATTATTCCGAAGGCTTCAGAAAGCAATAAAAGGACCTTGACAATGTCTGTTAAGGATTTACTTATCTTAGAGAGAATTTGCTTATTTATTCCTTTTCTTCCCCCTCCTCTTTCCCAATACATCAAACACGCGCTCCAATGAAGAAAATGGTAGCGAATCGCGTAAGCTTTAATCAGAAGTTAATGGATTAATTATAAACCGTAAATAATATCAATACAAGTGTTATTTTTTTATATAATTTTATGTATGACAAGAGCCCATTGGATGCCTTTAAATTATTTAACTTGTTCTTAACTTAGTATTATGAAAATAATTATACAATACATTGTTCAATACTGATACATTTATCAATGTTATATCAGTGGAAATGAGTTCTTTATTTTTTATTTCCCTTTCAGTACACATTAAGTTTTCTTAAGCATAACCATTTGTTTACGGCTTTTCAATATGCTCACGCCCCCTCGTAGAGTTATCACGTCTTTTATGGAGCGCGCCCAGCAGTTTGAGAAACGCTGCTTTAATTTAAAAACTTTTTTTACATAAAATAACCAAAACTATATAATTTAAGTGCAATATATGTAGCTTGACGTATGATGAAGAAATGTGCTTTAGAAGTATAAACGAAAATTGAATGCGACATTGCATAAGAAGAAATAATACTCGTAGCATTCAAAAACTTCATATTATATTTGTTTGCTTTGATGAATTATAATTTGAATATTTCTATTTTTATTTAAATTTAAAATTATTTAGAACAAATTTCAAAATTCAAATTTCGAAAAATGTGCCCTAAATTTTTCGTGAACATATTTGAATATAAATATTTCATTATTAAATCTCTTACACTATATTTTTTAAATTACATAAATTTAAAAGGTATATATAAGAAGAAAAGGTATATATATATATGAAAAATCGTCTTATCTTATCTCTAGAATACTTCTAGAACATATACGTTATGGATAGATATACTGCTTGCATATTGCATTTATTTTGAAAAGGCATGCAAACACGATTAACTTTGGTAAAGTCTGTATAATAATGTAAATAAAAGTGCATCTATAAAATAAACATGTAATAAGAGACAGGAAAAAGTCACCTTAAATACACTTAATCTTTTATGTTTAAAAAAAAAATAATAAAAAGTACGGATTAAAAAATGTATATATAAAATGAAGAAACTGAGAAATATGTATTAAACCACATTAAAATTTAGCATTATATGCATTGTGATTATTTCATAGTATTGGAAAGCTTTTATTTTTACTTCTCGATGCTTTACATATAATGGGAAAATAAAAATGCCTTAACTACTTTAAAAAAAATATTTGCAATAAAATAAACGAGAACCTTCAATATTTGAAACATCGCATTCTCACACACCACCATATGTTCAACGCTCCATCAGACAATTAAACAACTATTACAAAAGTAACTTCTTAATGACTTCTAAAAGCCATTATGCCTGAAACATTTATTTATTTGTAAAATACAAGTAGCCCAAAGATTTTACTGCGTATATCTGATTCAAGTCGCCAAATTTCAAGCTGAAAATGGGGAATAATTTATTCAAAACTATGGGAAAGTGGATTCTTCTATCCTGTAATTAATCCCAAACATCTTTCAAAATTAAATCGGTATGGTAATAGTTATTTAATTAGGAGTGTTGGAAGATATGTTAAAATAGTGCCGAAAAGACCCTTAAGCGGTGTATGGATATCCGAAAACTCTGGTAGATCATATAAATTACAATTAAAAGACTAGGTCATTTACCACAACGGCCCAAAAATAAAACCATCGGTTGAATTATCAATTCTCCTTTTCTCCCAAACTAAATCCGTTCGGTCACCATTGGGGACTACCGCCACCCAATAATAAGTTTCCTTGAATAACAAATGATACCGTGTGAGGCAGGAGGGCATTTCATTGTTCGAATGTATCCGCCATAAGAATAATTAAGAACCCCGTGAAGGCTGTCACTTAGAAGTCGCATTAGCGTAGTTAATTAAGCGCACTCATTTTCCCACCAGAAGCATAACCCATCGTTCTATATGTAATCGAGCTGGAGGTTTTCGAGAGCTTCGTATTAACTTGAGCTCTACTAATTTCAAGAAATCGTTTTTTTTTTCTTCTGTTTTAGGCTGATGACATGTCTGATGAACAAAAACAAATTTGACAGGTATACGTTTTAGAAAATTATTATCATTTTTGAAGGTACTTGGAACAGGTGATAATTGATGTTACTTCAAATATGTTAACTAGCTGTTATTAAATGTTAACAGCTAACCAGAATTGAGAAAATCCAAAAATTTCGATGTATAAGAGCTTTTATTCTAAATAATGAAATGTTCAAAATTACGAAATTCATCGGCAATGGCCATGACGTTAATATAACTTTCCCTGTTACTCTAAATAATAAAGATTATTATTAAACTATAATGTTTTCAGGATAGTAATTATATCTATCTTGTTTGATATAAAGCGTTAGCTATAAATACAGTTTTACTAAGTACATTTTACATTACTTATACCAATTCCACTTATTATTCGTATAATTACTTACACCAATACTATTTACTTATTATTGGTATAATTTCTTATACCAATATACTACTAACTTATTTTATTGTTATAATTACTTATAACTATACTACTTAATTATTATTACTACTTATACCAATGCGTAATACATGTACATATATTTACTGGTTATTAACATACAATTTGAATGTGAATTTATAACAATTTTTCATCAATTGAAATATACCTTCCCTCTCTCTCTTTTTTCATTTGATGAGTGCTTCTGATTTTGAAAAAAAAAATAATAAACCCAAAAGAATTATATGTTTAGTATACTATGCTTTAGGTTTTTATTCAAACATTTTAGAAAATATTAACAGTTCAGTTGATACTATTTGTGGTATAAAAGTCTAATTTCTCCCAAATTTAATGAAAATTAAGTTTAATTGGCTTTTTTCTAAAAACATATAGTTTTAACAAACTGGAATATGCGGTTAAAGATTAAAATTAAGCTCTGAAAAACTGGCTCCCAAATTTGCTACGCTCATGAATTTCTTTGGATTTCAAAAATATGGCCATGAGCCCCAAATGAAATATATTCTTATTTTATTATAAGACTATTTTAGAAATTAACTTAAGCAAAAACGTAACATTGATTAACAAGTTTATGTAAATGAAATATCAATTGTATTCTAAAATACTTACATACTGTGTTTTATGTTCGAAACAATGAAAAAAGTTATGATGTTTTCTTTTCAACACTAAGGGAAAAATTTGTCACAATATTTTACTTTACATTTTCCTTTTGAAAACACTTCTAATGTTATCCACGCACTCTAACTAATTTTATTTTTCACAGACCCCTGAGCAATCAGAAGGACTCCTAGCGATCCGTAGGAACCGCTTTGGGAACATATGCTCTAAAGGCCTTATCACATGTACACGTTTGGAGCAATTTTTGGGCCAATTCGCGCAATTTTTACTCCGTTGCCATAGCGATGGCTTTCGAACAACTTTTTGCCAGTGAGCTGAGAAAGTTGGTCTAAATGAAAGTTGCTTGGAATTCCAGCCAATGGGGTTCTTCGGCACCCTACGTCATAAACAAGATGACGATAACGGAGGTAGCTTCGCATCAGATATGGAGTATAATATTTTAAGAGTGTACAATATTTTAACAACGTATAATATTTTAAACAGAATGCTGCTCTATTTCTGTTTACCCAAATAAGCAAAAGCTCTAGCGAAATAAAAAAAATAGTATTGGATGGTCGTTTTCGATGCAGAAAAATCAGCGAGTAATGTTTCAATGTGGAGGAAGAGCGTGGCTGACGTCAGAGCATGTCGTTTTGTTTACGGTCCCCCTTCCCCCTCAGATTCGGGGGAAAGTTGGGCCAAAAAATTGCACGAAACATTTACGTGTGATACCGCCTTAAAGTATTCTATTGTTGTTTTCCAACAATTTAAGAGCCGGATTTTTGTACTAAATGTTATCTATTGCAGACAAGTTCATTACATATTATCTTTTAAACTCAGTTCGTTACAGACATTTATTGAAATTACTTCAATGTTAGATAAATAAATACTAATGAATGTAGCATTACAAAAAAAACATAGCGTGTATCTCATTTTTTTAAACAACTGTCTTTGAAAAAGTACAAATTAAATACTTAATTTTTTTAGTGCTCTTAATGAAACTTGTTAATAATTTTTTATATAAACTGATTCTAAATTTATTTTAAATACCACATGCAAAATTGGATTCAATGTGTTTAAGATAATTGTTATAGCAGAAATTACAACTCAATACATTCTGGCTTAATAGGAAAATACTTGTACTTCCCGCAGCATCTAACTAGAGGATAATTATCAACTATTTGTCAGATGATGTTACAATGTAACTTTTAATTATAAAAGATATATTTTTTTTAAATTACTGAATATGTTACCGTAATGAATGAAAGAATTTCGAAGGTATCTTTTAATAGATTGTGACAATAATGTATTTGTAATTCTTATTTTTAGTGGGTTTTTCTAATGAACAGGGAAGAGAAATATAGACAAAATGAATTCATTTATCACATTGCAAATTAGGTATCTCTCAGTGTAAATTTCCGGTATCATTATCTTAATCAATTCCTTTTATATTAAATTTAGTGTTTTCTAATTATATAAATTATCTGCTATTCTGTTCTGATGTATAATTTTACCAATTAAGTTCTCTAGGTATTATTAAAGGGAATAAAAGAACCAACTCCAAATTATAATGACAATTAGCATCTTTTTAATAGTTATTCCAGTTTTAAAAAATATATCTCAGTTACATAACAATATCTGTACATAATCCATTTATTCTTCTGCTGTCTAGAAGATAAAAATAAATTATTTTTATGTGTTTTGAAAGTTTATTCTTTCATTTTATTATTAGTTTTTGTAAATATGTCACAAAACGCTTTCATTATTAAATATACTTAGAATAATCTACTAAAATTATTCAAATTTTAATAATAACACACACACATCATACCGGACCAAAATTATTCAATGAAGCTTGCAATACATTATCTGATATTTGTCGAGACAAATATTGTTCCAGATAAGCTGCAACAACGCAGCATTTTGGCTATTGGACATAAATGTGTTTTTCATTTCTATTCGTTCTACTTAGCGTCTATGAACCCTATTGGTTGAGTAATTATATCTGATATAGTAGATTATCCTACAAAATATGACTAATGCCTGATTGTACAATGTATAATTGTCATTTAATTTGTTTAGTTAAAGGCTTTATTGTGTCAAGATTATTGCATTTGAATAAATGTATGATCTTTACGGAATAAATATGTTTGGCATTTTGTATAAATATTTGGAATTATTGTGATATTTTGAACAAAGAGAGGATTCGTTCCTATGTATTATTCTTAATCTAGGGATATCTGAGTTTTACACAATATTAAGCTTTCGATTGTAATGAAAAACATTCTATAGCCCTTGGCTTACTGATTTGAAAAGAATAAGATTTAATTTCTAAAATGGAAAAATAATGTAACACAAACCCTTGGGTATCGAGTTCCAGAAAACCCACTTTCATTGGATCTCTTCTCAACAAAAAAAACATGTTTGCCATATTCGAAATCTGTTCAATAGATCTGGATATATCTTCTATAGACTGTGGTGGCCAAAATTGTGGACACGTTTTAAAACTGTTATGTTTTTTTAAGTTTGTATGCTTATAGAAAATGTAGCATTGCACAAAATTCCAAGTATTTCATATGATTTTAAAGATAATTCAATACTCAATTCAATAAAAAAACAAAATTTAAATATTTGCAACGCAAAAAAATGTTAGATTGCAATAACTATCGATATACAATAAATAATCATGATTGCAGTGAGTTATCAGTGCTAAGTGGGGTAGCCGTTATTTTTTTATTACAGATTCCTATGAATGTTTGATTCAAGTGAAAATAGTTTTAAGCTCTTCCTTTGTTGTTACATGAAGCCAGGAAACAGTTACATCCTCAATTAGTTCCTTTTTATTTCATGGGTACCTCATTCGGACAAGAGTCTTCAAACAGTGTCACAAGTTTTCGATAGCGTTGAGGTCAAGACTGTTTCCTGACCAGGACAATTCAAATGGTCTTAGAACGATATCAGTCTTTCGATAACTTTACTGCAATGCAACGAGCAAAATCTTACTGAAAAATAAACGAAGTGTTTTTAGTAAATATAACCCTGATGGAAGGTAGAATTTTTGGATTCTAGAATGGTTACAATGCATTTTCTGACACTCAGTGTCCCATCACTGATATGAAGACGACCAATATCATCTGCTGATATGCATGGCTCAATCATAAAAATATGTTGGTATTTCACAGACTTCTGGATGCACTCAGGGTTTTGCATTTCTCCTATTCTTTGTTTTACATATTTTCGGCCATCACTACCGAATAACGATTTCTTAGTTTCATCCCTCCATATAACTTGTGGCAACTAATCATTTGTCCAATTAATGTGTTCCTTTGACCACTAGTCTTTTTTAGGGCTGCTGTAAATTGAGATAAGGTTTTTTCGTGGAATTCTACTTCTTAGTCGAACATCAGCTAATCTTCTGATTGTTTTTGAACTGGCAGAAACACCAGCATCATTCAAATAACTTCTGACGGCCGTTGATGTCCTTCTTCTGTATTGCAGACACAATAACTTTCTTTGTACTTAAGTCATTAACAGATGTGGTGTACTTTTTTCAGCTTTTTCCTGCTTTTTCTTTATTAAATTTGTCTCCTGATATCTTAAAAAAAACTTTCAGTCTCCAGATGTAGCTACTGAATTTGTAATTTTAACATAGGAAAGAAAACTTTCTCGCCCCACATCTCTTTCTAGGTGTCCAATCTACCCTTTTATTTGATGCCATTGTTTCTTGACCAAATAACATTGTTTTCCTTGCAAGGAAACATACCTGATCTCAATCCTATCGAAAAGCTGAGGCACCGTTTGAAGACTCTTGACCGAATAAGGTAAACATGGAATAAAAAGAGCTAATTGAGGATGCAATTATCTCTTGTCATCATTTAATAACAAAGGAAGAGCTTAGAACTATTTTTAGCTGAATGAAATATTTACAGGAAGTTGTAATAAAAAGTAAAGGCTATCCCATTAAGCACTGATATCTCACGGCAATCATGAGTATTTATTGTAGAGCAATAGTTATTGCAGTATAACGCTTTTTGAGTTGCAAATATTTGAATTTTGTTCTTGTATTGAATTCTGTATAGAATTATCATTAAAAGGATATAAAATAATTGGCATACACAATTTTGGCCACCACTGTATATATATGGGTAAAATTTAGGCTGGCTCGTTTATGATATTGGTTTATATTTCTATGTTTTATCGTACGATTTATGTCCAGCAGTTTATTTTCTTTACTTAAGTTTACTTTCTTTAGTTATATTACTTAAAAACATTTATAAAAAATCTTCTATCTTATGACTGTGATAATATTTTTCTTAGAAGTGTTAGTAGACTTACTTCTTAATAAAATCCATATTTTTCTCTTATTTTTCAATTCCTACAATTAGTTCATACTCTCCCTACATCTATTTATTCAATCCCTACTATTAGTTCAGAATCTCCCTATATATGTATAAATATTTTGTTCAATTTTCAATCGTTAAAAAAATAATTTCTATTATTCGATTCAAAATCAAATACATTTTTTAAAACTTGTAGTGGATGTAGTACTTGTAGTACACAAAACCGAAAAACATGGCAAGGGGTCTATCAGAAAAAAAAAAACTAACAGAACCTCTGGTTTAAGGATTCTTCTTTTGTAAAAATTAAATATTAATTAAAAGCATTTTCAAAATATGATATTCATAAATAATTAATGTTAAAAACTTGTATATTTAACTACTTAACGCGAGATTCCTTAGCTAGGTTTATTTTGAAGAAAGAGTAATATGTGTACGATATTGTAAATATGTTTATGAAAATTAAAAGATGATTTACAAAGAATTAAAAAACTCAACGTGATTAAAAAGAAATAAAACATGGCATAAACTTCATATAAATTGATATTTCATTCATGCAGTTAACATAGTACAATGTTATATTTTAAACAATATATGTAAATGACTGATTATATCGAATTCTTTTCTAATAATACTGAATATTATTATCATATATTTGTCAGTCAGTACATATACTTTATGAACCCAGACTCTTATAATTATACACTCATGTCCATAAATTAAGGATTCAGAATCACACAGAAATTGAACTCTAAAATAAAAATTTCACCTGTAGAATTATCACACTCATCTTGAAGAAGAACATGCAAATTACAGGAAACCACCAGATGGCGCGGATAGTACGTCACAATGATGAGAGTGTAAGAGAGGGGTATATAAGGAAAGGTGGCAAAGAAGTAATATTGATCACAAGCGTTTTAAAAGGCTTTCAGTGCAATAACCGCATAGTTAGGGCACAAAAGAAGCATTTCGATGATTTTTTACGTGATAGAATTATCGGACGACTGGAATAAGGACGTACCCAGCTGGAAGTATCCGAGGTACTTGGAATTGCCCAGTGTCATCTCCAGGCTTTGGCAACGATTCCAAGATGATGGTAATGTGAGTAGATGTTACAGCACAGGTCACCCCCAAGTTACAACGCCAAATGAGGACCGGTATTTGGCAGTTACTGCCAAAAGAAACAGACGGATCACAGCATCAGACCTATCTCGTCAGCTCTCTTCAGCTACCGGTACGACAGTTTCAAGGCAGACCGTGTACAGACGCTTAGGGCACATTGGTCTATATGCTCGTAGGCCTGTCAGATGTGTTCCCCTTACCGCAACTCACTGGCGCCTGCGATTAACCTGTAGTAGAGTGCATGCATTGTGGACACCGCAACAGTGGTCTCCTGTGATGTTTTCTGACGAGTCCAGGTTTAGTTTGCAGTCTGATTCTCGCCGCACTTTCATATGGAGAGTGCCAGGTACCTGTTACCACCAAGAGAACACCATTGAACAACACCGTTACGGTGGTGCAGGATGGCCCGTTTGGGGAGGAATTATTCTTGGTTCCAGAACTGACCTGCATGTGTTCAGAGTGTAACGATGACAAGCCACATCTATCGGGGTGTCATTCTGGAACAACATGTACGTTTGTTTCGGGGCGCCATGGGTGCTGAATTTCTGTTTATGGATGACAACGCCCGTCCTCACCGTGCAAACATCGTAGACGAATGCCTTCAATCGGAGGATAGCACCCGTATCGATTGGCCAGCATACTCCCCGGACTTGAATCCAATAGAGCATGTGTGGAATATGCTTGGCCGACGAATTCCAGCCCGTCAACCCCCTCCCACCTGTCTACCGGAACTTTGGAGGTCATTGCTTGATGAGTGGTGTAATATTCCCCAAGATCATATTGATAATTTGATACTCAGCATGCGTAGGCGTTGTAAGGCCTGTATTGTATCTTCCGGGAGACGTACTCTGTATAAACCATCATGCTAACAATTTTATAGTGTTTTTTGTAAATAGGTTCTTTTTTAAAATTTGCTCCAGGAAGTAAAAATCGATATTTTTATTAATTATGTCAAACATATAGCATCTGTTTTGCTCTTTACCTTTTGTTTAATAAATAGACTTTACAAATAAGTCAAATTTGTTTTGCTTTTGTTTCTTTCTTTGCCTGAACTTCATTATCCTTAATTTATGTACATGAGTGTATATGTTAAGAAATTTTACTTAGAATACACTACAGATTGAACCACTATGTGTTGTAGTTATGGCTGATTTATTAACAAATTTATCTTTAATACAATAACAATTTATCAATGTGTTTATAATTTAAATACATTAAGCTTATTCTGTAAGGCTTCATTCAGGACAAGAACAACCAAACGACATTTTTTGCACTATGCAATGTATAATAATATACTGTATCCGTCACCAATATTCAAAATATAATTATTATGCAAATACTGTATTTATAATATCAATAATTTTATAAAGTTATTAGTGTAAACATGAATTTTACATTCACACTCACCCCCCGTGGTCACTCATATATATATAGATATATATGCCTGTTTGCGTTTATAAATGCAATAATTTTCCATTTAAATTTTCTTGTGATGGATTTACTCAATTTATGATGGGATTTTGTACCCTCCAAGATATCACGTGATAAATTATTGTTTTAGTTTACTCACCTAACGGGGGTAAAATATTTCAACCACAACATTACCTTAATAACTTCTATGTTGACACATCTCAGAGTCAGATGAGGAAATATTGCATCATCTATAATTTCTGACGAGGCAGTGTATTAACTACCAGAAGTCATTTGGTAATTGAAGTTTCTAGTTATTTCTGGTAAAAAGGGGTTTAAAAGTTGAGATCTCTGAAATAAAAATGCAAAATGATATGCCCTTTGTCGAAGTTCTTGTGTATTTATGTTGCTGCTATTCACTTTGCCGCTTCGTCAATGTTTAAAATTTAATATCAAACTAAAAAAAAAAAACTAAAATGTTTCATTAATTACTCGACTGAAACCAGATAAAAGAGTCCCAGCAACATGCTTGATTCAAATGAAATTACAATATAGAGTATATACTATATTGTTGGAATTAATAGGGACAATCGATAAGAAAGCGATTTTTACTAAAACATTAGCTTTTAAACATTACATACCTTACTCTCTATATTAAGAAGGAAATATGTTCTCCTGTAGCAAAATTGACCTCATCAACTCGTCTTGGTATTGACTTCACTAGTGCAGTGCACATGTTCTTAACTTCATCATCGTGTAACCACACCTGTATAGTAATTTTATCATATGTTCTGTTGTCGTGCATCTCATCTTAGCTAAAAAGATTCTTGAGAACATGCCATAAATTATCTAAGGAATTTAGGTTTGGTGAATTACCAGGTCAATTAAGTACTTTTATTTTGGTTTACATAAAAACTTGGACCAATTTCAAATTGTGATAAGAAGCCGTCATGTTGAAACATTCCATAAAATTTTTCCATGAATGTAACAATTCTACCGCGTAATATTTACATGCATTTGACAGAATTCATCGTGGCTTTAAAAAGGAGCTGAGCTTCTAGTGTCATTTGATGTGAACAAACCCAAAGTATTTGGCTAGAAGGGTATTTTACATTCTGTTGGGAATATTCTGGTATCAGAGTTTCATCTTTACTTCACCTAAATACACCTAATTTGAATTTATGTTCAAGTAAATGGGTGTCATCACAGAAAATTATCTTTCTCTAGTCTATAACAGTCCAGGATAGGTATTTCTTGACCTATCCTGGAGCTAAGCGTTTTTCACCTTTTTCTGAACTGGGCATTGCTTTTTTCTCGATCTTGTTGCTTTACTGCTGACTTCCAAAAGACTTTTCCGTGTATTTGAGGGCTAACTTCAACACCATAATCCAATAAATCCTTCGAAGGTCTTTGCTTATCTTTCTTAGTTTCATTTTGCTATTTCTTACTAGAATTTTATCAGTACTTGGAATAGTTTTATATTTAGGCCCACATTTTCCCTTTCTTTTTGAAACCGATGCCCTGTTATCCTGAAATGTTCTCAAAATTCTTGAAAAACCTGAGTTGCCTACACCAACTACCGTAGTTATATCTCTCAGAGTCAAAGAAGTATGTTCATTAAGGGGGCATAGTACCTTGCGAGAAAAAAAATTGTTCGTTACCATATACATGTTACGATTCATCATAAGTTAACAAATTTTGCTTATTTTGATCTGAATTTTATATATTATCTATAACAATGTATAAACTTTAAGAAAACTAGACAAATTTTGTTCTTAAATAAATACAATATTTTTAAAGAGATGATAAATATGTATACCAAATTTTAAAAAAAAAATTACTTACCTCATGTTCCCACAAGATAATTTTTAAATTATACACTTTAGAATCTAAAATATTGCATTAAACTGTAGCTAAATGTAACCTTCATTCTGTATACCACTGAATTGAAGGATATCTTATATTTTAATAATTTTTAAAATTAAAAAATGTGTGAAAAATATTTTTTTTTTTAAATTTCAATTTTTATATCGTTGCAAATAAAAATATATTGATCCATTTTCCATAATAGTGGCATACAGAATGAAGATCTATGACTAGAATATGCATGCCAATTTTTGTAGCTCTAGAGTAAAATTTTTTTTTTACAATCTTGCGGAAAAGTGTAAAAAACTGAAACTGAGAAAATCAAGTTTAAAGATTGACTTTTCAATAATTTGAATAAAACTTTATACATAATACCTAAAATGATCCTGCTTCATATGTAGGACCTTCTAGTTCTGCAAAATGCTCATTTGTAGCTTTTCTTCTCATTCTGCTAGCCCTACGGGCCTCTAACGTATATGATTTTGATTTAATTTCCGCATTTCTTATGCATGCATAATTGGCCAGAAAGGCAGAAGTAACAGCAAAATGCTCTATGTTAAAGCCAAGAGCTTTCATTATTTTTATACGCCCTTTCATCCCCTCGTTCAACGTTACTATTGCCTCATTTACAGCTATGTCAACAATATTTTTAGACGATCCAGAAGTTTTGGGGCAATACTTCCAAATAGCCGAGATGAATGACTCATTAGCATTTTGCGTTTTACCTCCCGGACATTTTTTGAGCAATTTTGGTGCAGATAGTTCTACTATTATAGGCTTTATTTTATCCATTATGGCAATTGGCACAGTATTTTTATGCTTATATAAAGAAACACTGTTTGTAGCCTGCCTTTTGATATTTGCGCCACGAAGTATCACCGACTGGGCAGAAGTGATGCATAGGTTCATCATCAGTGGACCTATAATGACAATAAATTGCCCATATAGCCTGACGCATATCTTCAGCAGAGCTGCGATTCTGTCTAATAGCATTGTCCTAATAGGTGGTAAATTGTGTCAATTAACTTATCAGTCAGTCGATTTTTACCACTGATACACTTACCATCTGATAATTTTTGGCCACGACTCATTGTTTTTAATTTTCGCAGCCTAGCACCCATACGCTTTTGTATGTGACCCACACATTCAACTTTTTCGACAGTATATGGTAATGTCCTTTGAAGCACTGGGAAGGTTTTTGTATCTCCATCACCGATATACTTGATATATTTGGCATTTCGTTGTGGAACTAACTGATCGTTGAAAGATCTGTTTCATCCCGTCTACTTCCATTTTACTGGAAGAACCAATATGGTTCTTTATACAGTGTGGTTGATGTTTTAGTTTCCACTCCTAATATGAATGTCCAGATTTTGGACCTAGCCATTTGTCACATCCTTCACAATATGAAGAAATAATGGCAACATCAAGCACTTTTCCAGTAATATCTCCAATGACACTACACACACCAATACGTGAAGCGTGTCCGCGTGTTTTCCACGTACCATCACCACTGACGCAGATTTCGTTGCTTTCAGAAGCTAATATTTCTTCTTTCGCAGCATTCTTCATGGAGTCGTCTGTTACTTCACAACTGGCCAAATTAATTTTCCGCAGGATCTTTTCATATGCCTTTTGTGACACTGGTGGTGGCAAATCCATTGCTGTGCAAAAATGTTTTATACCAAAAAAACCTTGCCCTACTGTGCGCATAGCATAGGTTATTCGTGTATTTACTTCATAGTCCTTACCTGAAGCAATAACTGGTGAACTTTTGAAAGTGGACAGTGTACTACATGAGTACCATTCAACATAAAATTCAGGTACCAATCCATACAAAATCTTTTCTTTTAGAACTGCTTTAGTATTGCAGTTAGGACATGTTACATATTGGGATAGTTCAGATAATAAACTATCAATGTTTATCAATCTATATCCATTAGATTGATTGGAATTTCTTACTTCCTTATCAAGATCACTTTCTTTGCACAGTTTCATAGCTGAAGCAGATATGCAATCAACATCAAGCTTATCTGATACTTTGCGAGTGTACTGGTTATTATGAAAACGTTTTCTCTTACGGCGATAGTCACTGCTCTACGTTGTGCTTTGCTAGACATTTTTTTTGCAAATTAATATGAGGCAAAAAAACTAAAATGAACACAAATTTTAAAACCTTTTCTAAGAATTGCGAGATAGAACTCTAAAGCAGAAGTAAACAGTATGAAATACAAATGCAAACAAACATTTTTTCGAACTAGGGTTGTGTTGAGTTGCAAGCTTCCTTCTCTAATTAAAAATAGATAAAATTAAGAATTAGAAACAGTTGGGAAGAAAATAATTTCAATAACGCCATCCGTTTGAAAACCGAAACTTACGAATACGGTTAGTTTACATTCGGTTTAAATGGACAATCTGCTGGTGACGTTTGACGTTTTTAATTGCTATTGCCGTAATTTTGGTCCGATTTTGATGCGGTTTGTTTTAAAATGCTCCTAATAGTCTGTTTTAATTTTTAAAAATATTTTTGAAAAACCAATTTTTTGAAGCTGTAAAGGTACTATGAAGAAAGAAGATTATTAAGAACGATTATTTTAGAACGTTTCCTTATAGTAATATCCATCTCAGAACAAGTAAATCAATACGTGCTACAAGGAACGCAAAATTTTAACCACCGACTAGAAAGACTCACAACTGGACAATTGATACACCAAAACAAGTCAATCGAGGAAATGATAGTCAAGGTCGATCAATCATATTACCTCTAGGCAGATATAACCGATTACAGGGTTTCCAGACACATCAATGATAATCACATACCAATTCAGACAAGAAAAAAAAAATGCTTGTAACAATTAATTCACACATTATAGTATATATGTATACTTAGATACTTTAAAAGAACAAAGCATCTTTGTTTATCATAGTCCGTGAACTAATTAACAATATAAGATATTCTTTTAAAACCCTCTTTATAAGTAAATTATATTAACATCAAAACAAGTTTGTCTGCGATTTATTGTTTCTAGAATCTTTTCTACTTGTAATGTTTACTTTCTTAGTCCCAAATTCTTCGTAAACCCCTTCCCCTGTAAACACTGGAGAGAATCGCCCAGTTTCCTTCAAGATACAGGAATATATGCCGCATCATTCACTTTAACTTCACACTGAATGCTATTCACTCATTAGTCGCTCTTTGAATATCTAGGACACGTAGAGCGTAATAAATGCAAAATTAGTTCCATCAGTAATGTTCTGTGAAAAATAAGGCATGCATGTCTCTTTTAGAAACAGTTTTCTAATTGGATAATTTAATGAAGTGTCTCTTTACTTCCTTCTGATTGCACCATCTAGGAATGGTACTGCTAAAAGCTGGTTAGCAAGACCCTCACTCAAGTGTACCTCTTTCAAATGACTCCTCTTGAGATTCAAATATATTTATAGCGAGAAAGAGAATAAAACAGTGCTTTCAAAACTTTCAATATTTGTGACCCAATATTCAATCATAAATTTCATCCCCCCTCCTCCATACAATAACAATGAATTGAATCCAGTAACACTATACTTTGACGCTAAATCTAGAATATATCAACCTCTTAACTACTACCGACGTATATAAACGTCTTGCGCAATTTAAACTATAATTGCCTCGGTTATATATGTCTTTTAGAAGTACGATCTTTACTGTGCACTGCTTCCTTAAAATCATTCCGAAGACTTTGGAATTCAATAAAAAGACCTTGACAGTGTTTGTAAAGGATTTACTTATTTACCCCCCCCCCTCCTCAATACATCACATACTCGCACCTGCGTAGAATATGGAGGCATTAGGGAGTGAATCGTGTAATTTTTGAATGGCAGTTAAGGGGTTAAATATAAACAGTACAAATTACGAAGATATATATTAATTTTGGATATAATTTTCATATGACAAGACCATTAGGTATCTGGTAATTTTTAAACTTGTTCTTAACTTAGTCTTGTTAAATTAATTTAATTTTGGATATGGGCAATATCTCTGACCCTGCCGCATCTTCCTTCCCCCTCTTACGTCGATGGAGCAATCGATACTGGCGTCACACCCGCCTATAGGGCCTGATAAGGCACTGCATAAAGAATGTCTCAGATGGACGCTAAGCGATGCTTAAGACGAGACGTAGGAGAAAGACGTTCTCCTCTGGTGTTCAATATATCTATACATATCTAGCAAATCATTCTTATAATTTTGAAGTTGTAGTAATTATTCCATATTAAATATAAAATGCATTGTGCAGTACTATACAGTGTATATCATGTGTAGTTTATTTTTCATTATGTCAAGTTTATTCTGTTTTTTTTACTCTAAATTTACAATTTTCTTAAATAATCTTTTAATTTCGACATTTCAAAATGCTCGCCCCCCTGACGTAGAGTTATTCCGCCCTCCTAATGGGGCTCGCAACTCAGTTTGATAAACGCTTGAATAAAAGAAAAATAATTTTTTTATTAATCTGGAAGAAGCAGCATACTTGGAAGTAACGTTACTGGTCACGTGGAGTCACTGAGACACCATAATCTTTTTTTATAATTATTTTTATTCTACAGTATAAAAATCATGTTTCTGTTTAAAAGTTTAACTAAGAGAAAGAAGATTTACCTATGTTTAAGGACTTTTCGGTTTTTCTTGATATTTTAGGAAAAAATTGAATCAAACCGAATTAAAATGTTTCAAATATAAGTGACTTTAATAAAGGACATAAATCACAAGCTTTTTTTGGCTAACATTACAGAAAAATATTTTCAGGCAAACTGTCATATTTTGTTCAAGTTATTTAGTTTATTGTCCTTTGATGATCGAAAAATAGCATGATGAACTTTTTCTTGCTGTGTCTTTTTGACAGAGCGTAGTGTGGCTTCATATCTTTCTTTGTAGATTTTTT
>BMAO01020615.1:0-26322 GCA_019973975.1 Trichonephila clavata
TGCCCCTTACGCCCTATCAACGCCACTTGGGGGTCTGTTAAACGAAACGCATTTAGTGGCGTATCTCTATTCTATGAGAGGAATCTGCTTACCAAATTTCAAGACTGTGCAACTAATAGTTTAAAAATTGGAAAAATAATTTATATCTCCCCTTAACCCCCCGCAACACCCCTTGGGGTCATTTCCCCCAAACCATTTTGTAGTGGATATTTACTCCATGAAAGAAACATGTCTACCAATTTTCAAGCAGGTTGGTCAAGTAGTTAAAAACGAAAATATTTATGTATTAAGCCCCTTAACTCCTCCCCCCGCAACGCCACTTGGGGTTATTTCCCCAAAACCATCTTGTATCTGATCTTCTCTATGAAAGGAATCTATTTATCAAATTTAAAGACTGTGCGTCTACTAGTTTAAAAATGCAAATAATTATCTATAACACCCCTAAGCAACGTCACTTAGGGGTCAATTTTCACCGAAATTATCTTGTAGAGGATCTCCACTCTCTGAAAGGAATCTGTTTACCTAATTCAAGATAGTACGTCAAGTAGTTTAAAAATGGAAACAATTATTTATAACGCCCCTTAACTCCCCGTAATGCCCCTTGCGGTTCGAATTTCTCAAAATCCGTTCTTAGCTGATCTCTACTCCATGAAAGGAACATGTCTACCAAATTTTAAGTCTGTAGGTTGAATAGTGCCGGAGATATCGTGATTAGTCAGTCAGTCAGTCAGTGAGTCGCTTTTCTCCTTTATAATATATATATTAGTTCTTCAATATTTTTTACTTTAATTTAATTAAAATTTTATGTAGTCCATTTTTTTGCTAATCAGAATAATTTAAAGGAGAAAAAATTGGATAAATTTAAAATAAAGGAAACGAAATGCAAAACTTGACATACAACTCTCTGCAACCCATCTCAATATTGGAAACGTGTGGAAATCATATGAACTGAAATATCCCGTGAAATAATCCAACACTTCTTTCTTTCAATGCTGAAGTTTATTGCAGTCACTGCGCCATACAAAATTTTTATTACATACAAAAATCAAAATTAGTAGAATTTTTATTTGAGTCCTTTTACCTGAACTTTTCAAAGTATTTGTCTAACTAATTTGAGTTTCTTAGCTCATGCTGCTAATAATATTTGGGATTTGGAATCAGCAACATGAAACAAGAACACTATGGAGATATTAAAATGTTCCCCTTTCGAAGTGTTTTTTTGTTGCTTTAGTAATAAATTACAACTATATATATATATATATGTGTGTGTGTGTGTATGTGTGTGTGTGTGTGGGTGTGTGTGTGTGTGGGTGTGTGAGGATAATTAAATTAGATCTAAAATTAAATGGCTAGTCCATTTCTAACTTTTATCTACCTTTACATCTTCAATATTAAGTTTATTACCCAGTTCCGGAATATAGAACACATTGCTCTAACTTTGCCGGCTCCGACCATTAATTTTTATTACCTATATGTCATCCTTAAATTCTCAAGTATACCGCTTCAATAAGACATGTACTTGAAGACATCTGGCTTTTGAATGGTCGGGGACTTGAGTTTTAACACGTGTCCGTCTCTTTCTCTCTCTCTTACAAACATATTACAAAATGATCTCATGGATAAAGACGTTTAAAAAATAATGTCTTGAAATTCATTCAAAAAAACCACGACAGCAATAAGCCGGTAGGATACCGGAAGGAGGAAACCTGCAAATTAATTTAAATTTAATGTAAAGCCATCGAAAAATTGAAACATTTTTTAAAAAACGGACGCCAAAGTCAGACAACTGCTATAGAAATCGCTTTAAAGGACTTTATGGAATCCGGAACACACCGTATCTCCCTTTGCTGAAGAGGCTCTCTTCCCGGGAAACAAAACCTACTTCGTCCGAAAGCGAATATAAACAGCTCTACAATAAACATTCTCCGAGTGGAAGGGGAAAAAAAGAAACGCTCCTGTTCCCGAAAAGAGAAGCACCGTTCCAGCAGCAAAAGAATGAAAACAACTCCCCATTCAAAGTTCTCTGATGGCGAGAAGAAAAAAAAAGTTAAGTGCGCGTCAACATTTGAAACGGTAAAATGTGCGATAATCCCAATGTGAATTTGACCACATCGAATACATAACTGGAAGACCAATATGGAATCTCTTATTGAAAACCACCATTGAATCCAAGAATGAAAGAGCAAACATCGAAAAAAGTTACAAAATCGAATCAACGGGGGAAAAAATATGTGCATTATCGTGAATCAAAAATCTCTACCTGTAAGAAATAGAGGTCAGGAAATTCTTCGTTTACATTTATGTAATACAGAAGTAACTGAGTTTTGTTTAATAAGACTCTTCGAAAAGTAGTAGTAATATAAATTATATTAAAATTTTATCGAATATAATTTTGTTAAGTGATATTGTTGTTTATATTTAGAAGAGAAAGTAAAGTGTGTTTTATTATATAGAATTTTGAGAAATTTTAATGTACTTCATTGTTTTATTTTAAATTGTTAAAGGAATTATATCATTTATATGATAGTATTGGTGTTATAAAGTTGAGAGATATAACGTTAGTTATTAGAGAAATGACTCTAATGTACTAATATTAAGGAAACTGATTGTGAGGAAAATTAAAATTAACGTCACATTGCATTCTTTTTATCCACTGAATTTTATTATTTTGTTAATTATTTTATTCATCAGTAACTTTGCTAAATTTAAATTTAAATTTTTCTCATATTGAAATTGTGTGTTTTGATATACAGGTCACATATCAGGATTCACTGTTTCTCGAAATTTTCCTTGTCTAAAATTAAAGTAATTTAACAACTTGATTTTGGAAATGATACAGTGGATCGAAGAGAATACAATCATTATGATTTTGTATATGCTTTTTTTTTGAAACATTAAGAGGACAAACTTATTTAGTTTGATTTGTATACTTCTTATTGTTTTCATAATAGCATCCCTGAACATCTGTGATTTGATCACGCAGATTTGTCAGAGAGATGTGTTGGTATTGGTATGGTGTAAATTATATTACTGAATATGAAATGCGAAGGAGAAAAATTTGTCTATGAAATGAATAAGTTGCAAGAGTTACAGAGAGATTCAAAATGTTTTGTGTGATGATTTGAAGTAAAAGTGAATATGGTGAAAAATTTAGAAGTGTTATTTAGAAGTTAAATTATTTTAGAAGTGTTATATTTTTTTATTATTATAATTTCGTTTATTGTATTGTATTTTGATTTTATTATTCGATTCGTGTTACTTAATTCTATTTACTATGTGTAAAATGTATTTCTATATTATGTTATGTACTGTTTTGTAATATTGAAAATTTACTACGTTTGTAAGAGAGAAGACCACCGTTACTCCAATTTTAAAATTGGGGGGGGGGGAGAATGTAAGGATAATTAAATTAGATCTAAAATTAATTGGCTAGTCCATTTCTAACTTTATCTTTCCGTTACATCTTCAGTATTAAATCTTATTACCCAGTTCGGGAATTTAGAACACATTGTTCTAACTTTGCCGGCTCCGACCATTAATTTTTATTACCTATATGTCATCATTAAATTCTCAAGTATACCGCTTCAATAAGACATGTACTTGAAGATATCTGGCTTTTGAATGGTCGGGGACTCTTGAGTTTTAACACTTGTCCGTCTCTTTCTCTCTCTCTTACAAACAGATTACAAAATGATCTCATGGAATAAAGACGGTTAAAAAATAATGTCTTGAAATACATTAAAAAACACCACGACATATATATAATATATAAATAAATGTATTAATAAAAATAAAAAAAAATAAAATTATATATATAAAATATATATTATAAGTTACTACAAATTCTAACAAAAATTCTTCAAAAATAATGTATTGTATCCAAAAACAAATATTCATAGATATTAGTTTGATATACATTATTAGTATCATTAATTGCTTTGAAATATCAAAATAAGAATGTTTTGCGTTTATTGAATACGAATGTATTCTTAATCACACACAAAAGAATTCTGTTTAAATGTGTGTAATATACCAAGTTTGCATTAAATGCAAAACTTCTAGTTATCCTTAAAATAGATTATTAAGATGGTTTCTGAAGTATTCAGCATTAGTACTTTAACACCCGATGATACAATTTTGAACACAGATTACTATGCTGAAACATCCCTGAAACAAATTAAAAGCTCATCCAACTGAAAATTTGAATTTACACTCCTCAGTGACTATACGTTTCTGCCGCCAGTTCTGACACCTGGAAGGAGGCAAAATCGGTTATACACGCTTGCAAGCTCCTGGGAATAACTCTATTAATCAATATATTGCGACAATTATTCACAAGTTCTCTGGGAAATGTTTCACGGTTTAAGAACTTTAATTATACAAATATAATCCAAATATTCCTGGAAATTCTCGTTAAGTACCGGTAAGTGTAATTAGGGGAAAAGCAGAGTTGAGATAGTGTAGAAGTTATTTATACACGCAGACAGGGAAGTTAATTTTCCTGGCTTTCAAAAGTGAAGCAAAGGGTCGTTAAATCAACAAGCATGGAAAAAATAAAACTTTGATTTATGTATAGCTGCACATGAAGATTGTGGGGAGGCGTTACAGTACATTAAAAGACATAAATTATGTACGACAGTTCTCAAACTTTCGATACTTGCGATCCAATATTCAATCATAATTTTTATCGTGCACCCTCCATGCAATAACAATTGAATTTGATAGTACAATGCTTTGACGCTAAGGTTACAATACGACCTTAACCTCTCAAGGGACACCGGCACATATGAATGTATCGCTCTGCCAGTGCGTAAATTGCCCCGAACGTATAAATACAACTTTACGAAATACGGTTTTTCTGTTTACTGCTATCTATAAAATTATTCCAAAGCATTTTGGTATGCAAAAAAAAAAAAAAAAAATGATTTTAACAGTGTTTGCAAAGGATTTTCTATTTTAGAGGTTTTTCTTGTTTATTTCCTTTTTTCCTCTTCCTCACCACATATCTATGCATAGGCGGAAAACGGTGGCATTGGAGAGCAAATTGTGTAAACTTAATCGGCAGATAAGGAACTAATTATAAACCATACAAATTATGATGGCAAGCGTTAATTTTTCCATATAATTTTTTGTATGACAAGCCAGTGGTGCCACTGATAATTATAAAATTTGTTTTTAACTTAGTATTGTTAAATTAATTATAAAATACACATAGTGCAGTACTGACACATTTATAAGTTAATTGTATCGGTGCAAATCTTTTTTAAAATGTTTTATTGTGTCATGTATTTTGTTTAGTTACAATAAATTAATAATTTCTTAAATGATCTTCTGTTTTCGTCTTTTCAATATGCACTTGGGTCATTAAGAAAATGATTACTAACTTCCTAAACATATATCCAATACTTTTTCAATTCCCTTGTAGACATTTGATAAACAAAGGGAACACACAAATAGCGAACACACTTTTGTGTTCCCCATTTGTATGCCGATGTATAGCTCTAGATCCACCCTGTTCTTGGTATTCATCATTTCTACCCATTTCCTGTTTACGGAATAAACGTTCTTGGAATTTAGTTTCGCCTCTTTTTATTCTCTTGCCACGTAATACTTTCCTGAAAGAAAAAAGGAATTACTTCTTTATTTGAATGAACCCTTGTATTCTATTTAGGAATCGCTTTAGAAAGGGTATGTGAAGAAAACAAGGTGTGGATAAAGTCAGATGTTTATTTTTTTTTTTTTAGAATTAGTAAGTGACAAATCAAACTTCTGTGAAAACATTATTATTATATTCTGTTTTATATTAATGTAAATATGCGCATTCACACACAATATTCAGCATACATATATAGAATGGCTGAATTTTTTTCAGCAGCACTTATAAATTTTAATGTATTTTCATTTATTTCTTTATTAATTTATTCTCAAACCCTTGAAAAATATATACTTTTTGCAAATTTAAGTTATAATTGGCATCTCCCTTAATCAGAGAAATGATGTTTAAACTGAAGATACCGCGAGAATTTAAAATGTTTTAAATATATGAAAAAATGAAGTTAATTAAAACATGTTATTAAAATTAGTGGCTTCAGGAAAACCAATATTTTAAACAGTTAATAAAAACAAAAAAAATGAATGCTTGTATCAGTGTGAACACGCGATAGAAGTTAACTTCTTTGGCTTATATTAAATGAACTGCATAATTAAGTTTGATTTTAAAGTAATCTTATATATAATTAACAAATTTATTATTATCATTATTATTTAAAACTGCATTTAAACAAATAGTTAAGATGGAAAAGTGTAAGTATAAACAAAATTTTCATTTTAAATACATAATACTAAAAAAAATTTATTTATACATTATAGAAAAGTATCATTATTATTGTTCTATTTCCATTATGCTTATGGGTGTTTCAGTACATACTTTTGTTATCAAAGGCTTTTGGTAACTAAAATAAGAAATGTAGGTTTTGCAATATCAGCATAAAATCAAAATATCACCAGAAAAATAAAATGCAAAGAAAAACAGAGATGTTTATCATTCAATTGTATGTTAACCTCGTGCATTTAGCATAATTGGAAATTTGGTTTTGAATGAAAAGGTCTTAATCTTGTAGAATGAACAAGATACGTTAATTTTCTTGTATCAATATATAGGAAAATTAACAGATCATTTGGTTTATCTATCTCATAAGTTACATTTGAAAGTTTGTTTACAATTTTAAACTTACCATTTTTTTTTAAATAGCTTTATTCGTGAAAAAAGACAGAAAAATAGAAATTTTCAAAATTAGGAAATTCTAAATCTATTTTAAAGCAATCTTAACGAATGCCGTTTTTGTTTACAAGCAAAAAGAGCCAAGATTGAAATCGCGAATGGCTCCAGAAATTCGTCTTAATGCGCATGCGCAACTTTCAAACTCTTGGAATTTCGAGGTGAATTCCTCTGCAAACAAAAAAAAAAAAAAAAACCTACATTATGTTTGAGAAAAAATTTTGTAAAGTTTTCATGTTTTTTGTTTTTTTGAGGGCTTAGTTTTTACATCAAAGTTTTGAAAATTCACCCATTAATTGCAAACAACGGTACCTTTTAAATAAAAAAAGTACCCAATGTACCTTTGTTCTTATTCATAAAATTGCAACAAATTTCTAATAAGAAGCGATACAAAAAAAAATGTTCCTCTAATTACCCTTAGAATTGCAAATGACAGCAAAATGAAAGAGCATGTCTATTTTTTTCAAAAACCAGAAAATACTTAAGACATTTTCAAAACATTCTTCATATTCAATAAATCACGAATAATTCCGATTGGTCACAGAACAATTTTAACACTTTCATCACGTCATTGGCACACCTTTGTCCCATCCTCTGAGCTAAGAGTCTGCGCCGCTCTCCAAGCTCTAAAATTGAAACAAAACACAAATTCCTATAAAACCTCTTTATTTTACTTTACAAAATAATAATTAATTGCAATCAATAACAATTCTCCCTATAGTGATTTATTTGAGGATCCTGGAAGACGAGTTATCTCGTCCCTAGCAATAAAAGTGTTAAAGAGATAGAGAAAATTTTCTTAATATGTACATTTATTGCCGTAATAAATTTACACAGCAAAAAAAAACTCTGAGAATAAAACGAAATTTTACATAAGTAAGGACAACATTGATATAAGTGGTTAAACAATCAAAGAGAAATTATCATTTATTGTAGAAAAAATTACAAATGAGTGGAGCTTTTAGTAACCTTTCATACTACTTCTTGCATGAATGTATGATGTGATACGGTCAGGCATTGAGACATACAAGTCACGTATGATGTCCTGCGACATGTTGTTCCCCAGTTAATGTAACCGGGCCTCTAATTCGACTAAACTGGTAGGCTGACTAACTTGCCATCTAAAATTAATTCAAATCTAATTGATCTCGATGTCACTACCGTAACAAATCAGGGGATCGAGCAGGCTAAAAAAGGGTAGAAAAGCAGTGGAGACAATCCTGTAAAATTCTTCCTATGTAGGCTGAGAATTGTTCTGTTGAAAAATTGCACTTAAAAGCTCTGCCATGAGTGGCACTACATGTGGATGAAGAATTTCGAAAACAAACCACTGGACAAATCCTGTGTGTGTGTGGATCTGTTTATTAATACCAATAGCGCTCACAAGGGGTGTCCCGGTGTTCCGGACATTCCCCAAAGCCTTGAGTTTTTGTCTATTGATGATAATCCTATATATATAACGTAAAATATAACGTATATATATTAACGTAAAATTGGCCGTGGGTAACCTAGGGTTAGAGCATCGTATTCCAGATCAGAGGGCTGGGTTCGATGTCCGATGCCACTAAATACCATCGAGTATACACGGAGTACGTGCTCGTTAAATCAGTGGGTCCGAAAGTCTTGTGGGCGGTCGCAGCAGAACCACGAGTGCAGGGGGCTGGAGAACCCCCCCCCTTCATTCCATGCCAAATTGTGGAGGTGGAGATAGGTGGTGTCGCCATCTATCGTCAAGAAGTCCAACCTGTCTTACAGGCTATGTCAACTTTATTCCTTCCCTTCGGAAGGACAAAACAACAACATTAACGTAAAATATATAACGTAAAAACCTATATATGCACTACTGGGTGTGACCGTATGTCGTACGCGATGGCACCCCCTTCATGATACCAGTTGTGAGAGCGGTAGGCCAATCTACAATGAAAGCAGAATTGAGACGTTCCGTACTTGGCCTCCCCACGCGTAAGTGTTTGTCATCCTTGCCCAAACTGAATCTGAATTTGTCATTGAAGATGACCTGATTCTATTCGGTTGAAGCCCAACGTCTTCGAGAGTGGCACCACTCCAAATGGAGGCTAAGGTTAGTGAATTCAGTGGCAGTACGCATAACGGTTGCAGTGACAGAAATTGTCCTTCAGCCAGATGCCTTGTGTTGGTATGGTGAGACACAGATATCCGTTGTAAAAGTTTGGTCTGTGTATGGATGGGGGAAATATGATACAGTTGCGTGCGTATCATGTGAAGATCTTCTTAACTTTTGGTCTATCTAGGGTACTCTGACCCTGGTCACCGTTTAACATACCATTCTCTTGTCCATTGGTCCCAACACCTCATTACAGAAAAGTCAGAACGGCTTAGGTGACGAGCTACTTTCCGAGCCGACCACTCGGTCTCCATCATCCCTCTATATGATTCTTCCCTTCTAGAACTATGGCAGCTACTCATATTGTCTCCGACGGTGGCGTAGTTTCTCCTCTAGTTAAAAAGCGTCATTCTGCAATAGATTAAATACACTCAAACAAGTTCTGCTTATCTGTTTTACAACTCAAGGTGAACCTTTGATGACATTTCAATCAGGTTACAATTCTAATCAGATACATAGCTGCCTACCACGCCAAGTTTCGTAGTAATCCTACTTTTAATTCTTGGTACTTAAATATCTATGGCATTGAGCGTATAAAGCACACGAAAAATAGTTCGTCACATCAACATGTGACTTAGAATAAGCCAATCGAATCTTTTTGAGTAATTTTTAATACATGTGTACAAAAGAGTAACATATGCTTTAGTTATAATGAACTTTAACAGATACTCTGTGACACAACATTGTAATTAAGACAATTTGATGAAAATGAGAATAAAAAATCAGAGGTAAATGCATATATGACATATATTTGAAATGCATGCAACTCGTTTTTAATGAGTTTTTGAGTGAAAATCACATCACGAGGTTGTTATTAATCTGCACTGCATATAGTTTCCTAATAATTCTTTTTTTCTTGTTTTTTTCCGTCTAAATTTGAGGAACATGTTTTGCAAGTCGATTTATTTAATGCTTTAATAGATGCATTTCGAATGAAACCATTAAATAAATTGAAAACATGCTCTTTAACTAAACTACTCCAAATTTCCTCAGCCGTTAAAATGCGTCATTTACTTTAAAACTTTGTTAAAAAGACAAGTATTTGATTATAGTATAAATCAGTAGAAATAATAAATCTTGTTTTTTTTATCAATCTCTTATTTTGCTTTTTTTATGTTTTACTTTTATCAATTTTTCGTTATTGGAGCTAAGTATACTGATTGGAATGTATTTACTTATTTAGTACCCATTTTTTCTAAAAGTTAAAACAAATCATCAAATAATGTGTTTAAAACAAATTTATTCATTACTATGTACAATACTTCAAACTTATATCAAGATCTTTATGAAGAGCGTATCTCAAATAATTTAATTTGACTCGCTTATTCCATTCTAAATTTTGTATAAGGCATTTTTCCTAGTTACTTCAACAGCAAATTATAAAAAAAACACAATCATTCTCATTTTTTTTTTGTAGTCCTATAATTACTGAAAATATGTCTTCTTTTGTTAAACTGTGATGAAACCAAAAAGTTAAAGTTATTTTTTTCTCTTAAAAATTCTTGTAAGTAAAAGTACCCCCCCCCCCTCTCTTTTGATTTAATACCAAACCACACCATCAAGAGGAGAGATTGATATTTGAATTATTTATATTATTCTATTGTAGGTCGGCAATATATATTAATTTTTATTTATTAACAAATAAAAATGAGTATTGCTGATTACAGTTGTATCTGTGGTCTTAATTTGTTGTAGGCAGTTTTAGTCTTTGTATGTTTCCTACATTTGTGAATCAATTAGCTCAGTGCTTCTGAAACTTTCAATATTTGCGGTCCAGTTTTGAATCAGAATTTTCATTCCGCCCTCCGTACAATAAATATGTATGGAATGCAGTAATAATGTACTTTGATAGAAAAAGTATTATGTTGCTTTTCCATTCTAATGTTTCAATTGTAATGAATTTCAAAAGAAGTTTAAATTAAATTAAATATTTATTTTATCCACCACCGATTTCTATAATTATAAATGTTAATAAAAAATAGTTTAGTCTCTATTTCTCTCTATCTAATATCCATTGCAACTCTGGTATTCTAGTGGACATCTGTGTAACCATCTGGGTAATCTATCGGACGTCAGTGCAACCGTGTTCTTTTGGAAAAATTTTGCTTTGCAAGACAAGTCCTTGGGAGTCACTAGTAATCATTAAAATGTTTCTTAATTCATATTAATAAATTGAATATTACATCTATTGTGAAGTACTGATTCATTTATAAGTATATAAGTCGGGTAAACGTGTATTTTATTTTTTTATTACGAAAGAATTAATTTTGTTTTGCTCTTCCTTTCCCTAAATTAATATATATTTTCTCAAATCTTTTATTTTCGACTTTTAAATATGCTCGTCCCCCCTCTCTAAGAGGCTTTTACTCCCTCCTAGTAGGGCTCGCCCCACAATCTAGCTGATTTTTGGTAAGAAGTAACTTTTTTGCTCTTCTTTTTCTAATTAGTCGCTTTTTTATATATATAATTTCCTGAGTTTTATTTCTGATTTATTAACTAAATTGATAGTCTTATGCGTAATTATTTCATTAATACAGTAACTTAGTTATTATTGTCTTTTATGCAAAATAAAAGTGATGCTAAATCGGGAAAATACCTTAAGCAGTAATTCAAAATACGTTCAAAACTCATCACGTTACACCAAGTTGTATCTTTCGTTGTTTTTAATTTTGGTAGGCTATTTATTACATATGAAATATGATAATGCTTTTGAAGCTTATACTGAAATATGTTTTTAAAAACTCATTATATGAGAACTAGATTAAAATGGAAGACAATATTCTATATTTTGAAACGATGTAAAAATATGCTAATTTATTTTATGCAGTTATTAAGGTAAGACCCCTACACGGGTTTCATAGTAAAAAGGAGATACTCAGGGATTCTATATATATAATGGGGGGGGGGGACGTTTACCCTATGTTGTGACGTTATACATTTTTACACATTGTTCTCTAACTGAATTTAAAAATCTGCATTCAAGCCAGATTATAACAATTATTAAAATTTTATACTATTTCCAAATAGAGAGGTAAAAGTGCAGTCCATTGTAAAAAATATTAATTACGTGCAATGTAACATTCCACTAGAAAAAGAAATTAAATTTTTTGTAAGATGATTCTATGAAATATAATGGTAACTCAAAAGCCCTAATAAAAGTAAAGAAGGCTGATTTTAATACTTATTACTTTGTTTCTAATTAAAATTTAAGACTACTTCAAGAAGAATTTAAAAGAGTTTGTACTTTAAGAGACCCTTTGTAAAAACATTGCCAAGTCATATAAAATTATAGACTCGCAGAAGCAAGTACTGATGAATTAGAGAAGTTTTAAGACAATCATTATTTTGAGATTATAAATAGCCTATTTAAAGGTAGAATACTCAGTTGCTCATCTATTATAAAGGAGGAAGCATTAATCTATTGGAATGCTCAATAAATTATCTTTCATCAAATCTCTGATTACAATGCAAATCCTCCGGTCGTTTCACTTGATCTTAGCATCGAAGTGTATCACTCCTTCCTAGTATACGGATTAAAACATTACCACAACGACATTAAACATATCTCTCTGCTCCTATGTTTCATTAATTTTATATTCTCGAAAAGAATTAATGATTTTCAAATGCCTTTGAACTGAAATTCATTATAATTGTTTAATTATAAATTTAAAACCAGGTTTGAAGATATAGTTTTACACATGTTGTAAGAATCCAATAAAACAATAAAACATTACACTAATAAATTAAAATCTAATTAATTAAAATAAAAGTAATTACATATTAATAGTTGCAAAATAATATACACTCTGATAAAAAAATATATATATGCTCCCAGACTGGAACGAGATAGTATCACAAAACTTGACATGTATGTAGTGAAGACATAAGCATATGATTACAAAATCAGAACAGTTGGTTTTATTAAGAAGATGTGTCCTTAAGAGTTACAAATCAGTAGGTAGTAAATCCACTTATGTTCACTATACAAAAGGAAACACGGCGTGGAATCGAATCAATGAGGTCACCTATGACCTCCAGCGGAAGATTATGCCATAATATCTGCCACTAGGCAGAAAATTCACGTGTACTGCGTGATGGTTGCCGTTGCCTTTCAAGCACATCCTGGAAGGGCTCTATTGGTAAGGAGTCTGGTGACCTTGATGGTCATGGAGCTACTTAAATCCTTGAAGATATTTCTGAGATAGTCACAAAGAAGGTGAGCGAGCGTTGTTTTGCTGATAAGTGGCATCTAGGTGACATGATTACATAGGTAGTACAACTAATGTTAAAATTCCATTCATGTAACTAAGCGCAGTCAAAACTTCTTTAAATGGTAAGAGACGATCAAGTTCCCAACGAATCACTCCCCACCCTATCAAAACCTTGTATAATCTCCGTATGCCTCACAAAAATTAATACCAGATGGGACCGGTGGTCTGGCCGCCTCCATCCGCGTATAAACTGGTTATCACTATTGAGACTGAATCAGGATTCATCACTGAAGATCACACGCCTCCAGTCAGTCACTCTCTGGCTTGCCCAAAGTCGGAAAAAATTCAATTGGCCCTGCTTGTGATAGGTAAGTGATAGTCGTCTGAATGGTCGTCAGCTCCTTTTACCTACGTCTGTCAGTCATCTCCAAATGGCTTCCATTTATACAACTGGATGTCTGAATGGTGGTAAATACCGTTGAATTGATTCTTGATTCTAGTGATGTTGATGGTGAGGACGTAGCCACTCTTATGATTGCGCAATCATCCCGTGTGTTTGTGTTTCTGGGACGCCCTGATCCTCCTCAATGTTATCCCTTTCGTGTTTCATTGATGCTAATATCGAGCAACTACCATATCGCTCCAGGCTCTGATACGCCTCTTCGACTAACCTACTTCTTTGCTATACGCCCCCTCTCAAAGACCTACAATTGTTCATACTGTCGCCGGTTATGCCTCTGAGGCATTTCCAGTCATAATACCGTCCATCCAAGTCGTCAGTTTTATTAGAATAATCCTGCCGCACGAGTAATCAAGCTTTTAAATTCTCGCAGCTGCGCATCTCATATGCGCATAGCGCGCTTACCATTCTCTCGTTGGAGTCGAAATTTTTATCATTTGCATATCTCTTAGCAAACTACATTCCTCCGCAGTTTCGTGATAGTAGCCGAATTTCTCCTGGATGCATACAATATTTGTTAAAAAGATTTTTTAATGAGAGAGTGTATTTTGTTAAAATAATGTGTTAATCATGGAAAGATGTTCGTTAGAAAAAATCAGAAATTATACATTTTTTTATTATATGATTAATTCTAAAACAAGTATATATATATATATATATATATATGTATAATCGGAACTTCATACTTTTAATAATTCTCTTTTTTGGAATTTTCATATAAAAGTACATTTTTTCACTTGAATAAACTTGGAGAAACATACCCTTTTACTCGAAGTGATATTTTATGCCGGAAATAAAAGCTTACATTATCAACTGAATAGCTTTCTTGGTAATGCAAACATCACAAATGTACATAAATAACACATTGCCATTTACATACATTCATCCTTATGGCGGTTTTTTTTTTTTTTTCATTTTATGTACATGATGTCAAACACCGACATAAGAAAAGCTTTCTTCAAACGTGAACTGAATATTTAAAAGAACATATGATGCACCGAAAGATGAAATACATACTTGAAAAGTGAATGTTCTCTTAAAAGAGACAAACCGAAATTGAATAGCAACAACTGTAACAGAAAATGTTGCGTATTTTAGTTTTC
Source organism: Trichonephila clavata (assembly GCA_019973975.1). Classification (NCBI taxonomy): domain Eukaryota; kingdom Metazoa; phylum Arthropoda; class Arachnida; order Araneae; family Nephilidae; genus Trichonephila; species Trichonephila clavata. The sequence continues at coordinate 14,696 of BMAO01020615.1, forward strand.
TAGTAAAGTATGCAAGTGACATAGTTAACATAAATAATACTTGAATTTCCTAACGCATTTAACATCTCTTCTTTAAATATAGTAAAATTTCTAGCTAAGTTGGATGTAAAATAAAGAGGGAGACAGAGATAGGGAAACTGTAAAAAGAATATGTTAAATTTTACTTTGCTAAGGAGACATTTGTTTTTTATTTGCATTTTAATTTTAATTCCAGTTCATGCAATTCTTCCGTTTTAAAAACATGGAAAGTTTTCAGTTGAATGTAGTAAGAGCTTAATTATATACCTACGTGTATAATACTACTAATAGTATAAATTCTATTTAGGTTAAATTGATACGAGCTATTTATTTTTAGGATATTTTTTTTACTATTTCTTGAAGGTGTTTGTTATAAAAAATATTGAACTACAGAAAAAGTTAATATTTCTATATTTATAACTTTTTCTCAATTACGGTGAATTTGTAGATTATAAGCCCATTATTAACGTAATTATCAGGGGATTATAAATTTATAATTAACAAAATTAGGTAGATTATATATTTCAGAAAAACTAAGAAAATCAAACACTTTTAAAAAATTTCCAAAAGTGTGTATTTTTGTTTTAAAATTTTTAAAATAGTTATATATTGGAACAATGCATTTTAAATGCTTACTTCCATATCTCCTAAGCATAATAATTTTTTGATTATTAATATGAAGAAATATACTTGTAAATATTGTTTACAAATTTAATAATTACAATTAGGTTATATATCAGGATGGTGTATTTATTTACACGGCAAGAAAAAGGTTTTAGAAAAAATTTAAATTTTACATACCCAGTACAACGTTGATGTTAGTAAATTATTACAAAATAAAAACAATTTTAATTGCTGAAAAATATTACACATAAATGGAGTTTTTAGTACCCTGTTAGGTCATCTCTAGCATGAGTGCATGTTGTGATACGGTCAGACTTTTTGAAACATGCAAGTTCCTTGTGATGTCCTGGGACATCTCGTTCCACAGTTGCTGTACACGAGTCTCTAATCTTACATAACTTGTTGGTTGTATAACTTGTTATCCTAAATGATCCCAGATATGCTCAATCGGGAACAAAAAAGGAGATCAAGCAGGCCAGGGGAGTGTGGAAATATACCGCAGGCAGTCTTGTGAAACCCTTGCCTGGTGTGGATAACCATTGTTCTGTCGAAAAAGGATTCCTGGGAGGCCTGCCATGAGTAACAATATATTTGGCAGAAGCATGTTATGAACGTACCTTTTGGCTGTCACGGACAGTGGTTTAATAATAGGGATGACCGTTTGTCGTATGCGATGGCACCCCAAACCATCCCACAAATTGTGTTGCTGTACAGCGAAGGTAGGATTGTGTGTGTGTGTGTGTGTGGGTGAGATTTTCACCATGGGGTCTCCCCACATGTACACGATTGTTATCACTACCTCCAAATTGAATCTGGGTTTGTCTCTGAAGATGGCCGGGCTCCATTTGGTTGCAATCTAATCCCTTCAAGAGCGACACCATTCCAAACAGAGGTGAAGGAGAGTGGCTGTCAATGACAGTAAACATGATGGACTGTTGGTCTTTTGAAAGCGTTCTGAACTTCATAACCGTGTGACAGACCTCTGTCTTCTCCACTGGTCCCAATACCTCACCACAATAAAGTTAGAACGGCTTAGATGGAGAGCTACTCGTTGTGCTAACTACGCGATTTCTATTATCTCTATTATACTTCCTATTTCGAACACTACTCGTATTTCTCCTGGGGCGTCGTAATAATATCTCTAGTTAACATCTGTCTGAAACAGATTAAATACACGCCAACAAGCTCTGCTTTCTTGTTTTATAATCTATGTATAACGATGTTTAACGTCTTTTGGTTACATTATGCAATGGGCGATCACGCTGTATTTCTAACGATTTACATATGTGCTTAAAACTTAACTTCACACCAAGTTTCGTTTCAATTCCACTCTTACTTCTTTGTCAGCAAATTTTCATGGCACTGAGTGTATATGTAAGCTTGTATCTATCTCAAGCATATAAAGTGGCTACGGTAGCCTAGTGGTTATTGTCCCAAACTCGTGGACGACATGTCCCAGTTCCGAGTCCTGGAGCCGATGCACATTAAATCTGTCGTAGCTCAAAGTTTTCGCGTTGGCATAGAGTGCTAATCTGAATAGGGGTGCCAGCTCAGGTATTGTCCTCGTCACTTGACCGAGGCTCAAAATTACGAGACTCTGTCTTCAATAGCTGTCGTGTTGCTTTATAGTGCGACGTTAATATAACTCTCATTAAGGTATTTAAAACGAGGGAAACACTTTTATGTTAATATTGTTAAAATACATTATATTAAAATTGTGCTATACTAAATGTTTTAATTTAAAATATTCAGTTATATATAATTTGTATAAATTAGTTTGAAAATTCCTCTCTATTGTATTATTTATTACTTCCGTGAAAATTAAATTGAGAACAATTAATTTATTAAGCACTAACTTGAAGAAAAACCAGTCCATGTGCAATCAAATTTCACCATAAGCAATTAAATTGTTTGATAAGTTAGCTGTGGTGAATTCATTCTATTAAAAGCACTCAATTCCATCATTAAATTCAAATCAATTGAGCCATCGTAATACTCTCAATGGGCCTAATTATCTTTGAGATAATTAGTTTTTCGAATAAGAGAGACTTGGTAAAATTATCGCTATTAAAATCTTTTAACATGTGATTCCCTCTAATTAATTTTGATGATGAAACTAGACGTCCTGATATGTTTTGATCAATATATTTATGGGAATGCATTGAAAAATATAAATTATTGATGTAAAAGCCATGTGGGGAAACCATGGTTTAGAAACGAAAGTGTGGTCTTTAGCGCGGCTGGTGAATATTCTATAAAATTTACACCGTAATTGTTTAGATAAATCCTCCCTATGGAGAAATGAATTTTGATTTATTTTTTAAAGTTTCAAAAGAAAGACAATTACTTATAAATCCATGTTCAATTAATTAAATTTCGACGTATCAGTTTATGTATTAAATATTGAAATAATTGTTCATCTTAGGAAATCGTTAGCGTTTATTTTATTTCATATTGAAGCACAGATTGTTACTTGTAAGTTCAAATTTTTTAATTTATTCTTTAAACCTTACGTTCATTAACAAAGTAATTGGTTTAATTTTAGATTTACAGCATCTGGCTTTACAACGAAATAAAAACTTTTGCAAAACTATTTCTACTTTACATATATATACATGTTTCATAAATAATGATCGGTGAAAAGATTTCAGATCATTAATGAAAATAATTATTCTTACTGAAAAATAAAATCACCTTATCATTAAAAATGTTTTTAATTAAAACCATTTGATTTTATTCACATTTAAAATTATGTTAAGTAGTTGAAACTGATAAATCCTCTGAGTATGAAAGCTTATACAAGTCTGTCAATCTATTTGGTGATTGATTCTGGGTTCTTTAAATCAGGGAATTTTAAAAAAATATTTTTTTTTATTCAGTAAGTTTATAACGCATAATAAAATCAAGCAAATGGTGCAATGAAATGTTTTTCTAACCAGAAAGTATTAGAAAATAGCATTGTTAAACCAATAATAGGAAAACTGTGGAGAAATTTGAACAATTGGGGAAATCATATTCAATATAATTTTCTTAATAAAAAAAATTTTATGACCATGTTTTTATAACCATTTTCATACATCGCCATCCACTTCTGAGTTATAGTCCAAATTTCAAGTCTCTAGCTCATCGAGAAGTTAGTTTAAAATCAATCACAAAATTCCACCCGCACAGACACACAAGTCCCAGGTTACCAAGTTAATATAAATCTGGTAACCTGGGACTCTTTGACCCCAGAACCACCAAATTGAATACGTAGAAGCAACTCCACCAGTGCTATCGATGGGTTGTCTTTGTTCGTGTAAATTCGTGTACGTTAAGGAGTTACTGTGTTCCTGTCGAAATCGGGGCCCGCTTCTTTTGAGGCCAGGGTTCGAGACTAGAACTTCGTTTTTACATTCTCACGCATTGTCATTAACATCTGAGCTATTGTCCAACTTTCAAGTTTCTAGTTCATCGGAAGGTTAGTTTAAAATCAATTACAAAATTCCACCCAGACAAACATACAAGTCTCTTCGGGAGCCCGGGTTCGAGACTATAACTTATTTTTTATATTTCCATGTATTGTAGTCCACTTCTCAGATATGGTCCAAATTTCAAGTCTCCAGCTCATCGGGAAGTTAGTTTAAAATCAATTACGAAATTCCACCCGTACAGTCAAACGTGAAAGCGAGTTAATAAAAATACATGGTAACATGGGGGCCCCACTTTGACTTCAAAGCCACGAAGTTGTGAACATAGATGCAACTTGACCCGTGCTATCGACAGATGGTCTTTGTTTGTGCAAATTTGTGTAAGTTCCAGAGTTATGAGGCCCTTTGTCGAAATCGATGCCCGCCTTCTCGGGGGCTCTGGTTCAAGACTAGAACTGCTTTTTTCATATTTTCGTATATTGTCATCCAATTTTGAGCTAAGGTCCAAATTGAAAGTTTCTAGCACATCGGGAAGTTAGTTTAAAATCATCTACAAAATTCCTCCCGGACAGACAAGAAAGCGAGTTAATAAATAACATGGTATAAAAGGCAATTTGTCTCAATTTGTGTGAAAACAAGCAGACTGAAAAACTACAAAATGATGTCGAAAAAAGCGAAAAAAGATGCACAACAGCAATGGAAGATAAAACAAATAAGAATCTAGATAAATGTCAGAAAAAATCATTTAAAAAAAAAGATGAAAATTGTATATGAAAAAGAAAATGAAATGGCAATCCTCAGTGTTAGTTTAATGTAAGAACTGCTTATCATACACAATATTAAATTATTCTTATGCTAAAATATAATTAAAAAAATAATAGTTTTTATCCCCCAAAATAATGGCTGAAGTACTTAACTGAGACTCCCGTGTTGAAGCACATATGGACAAACAAAATAGCTGTGGGATATATAATTCTATTTGAAGCGATGAAACCGAAATAAGTTTGTTTGATAATGATGGCATAAAATAATGCAGAATAGAAGAGATAGGTGAGATTATCATATTCACTGTTTAATATCTACCGTTAAATATTCACTATGACCTGGGGCTGTATAACTGTGCGTCAAACATCAACAGAATTATTACAACTAAAGTAAATTTAAGTGACTAAATATTTAAAATTGAAATTCTTATGTTATATCATGCTGTGAAATATATAATCGATCTTAAATTAAAAGTAATAAGTTTTAACTAGAAAATAACGGAAATAAATTTGGGATACAGAAAACTACACGCCTAAATTCAATATTGTAAAATAATTAAAAATTAAAAATACCTATTTTGTTAGTTCTTAAGCATAGTGTCAGATGTAGATATGAAACTTAAAGCATATCGGTAATATTAGAGATGGGGTAAATAACACGTAATATATATATTCATACCATATTGAGAATAGATAAAAGTCTGATGCATGTGATATATTTGCAAGCACAATGAGTCATTATATTTCCGCATCATTCAGTTTCCTATCATACTTCTGTTTTGGATAAGAAATGATTTTAGAATCACATATTTCCTGCGATGAACTTACCTTTTCAAAATTTACTTCAAACAAATATCTACGGAGTTGACTAAAAAGATGTTATTCAGAATCAAGCGTTTTTCCCCAAAAGACCATAAAAACTAGATTAATAGAAGTAATTATTGTCTTTTTTTTTCTTTTTTTGAATTCATAATAAGACACTTGTAAAAGACAAAGTTCAGCGCTTGGAAAGATATCGTGAAACCGTATTTAAAAAACTAAAGTTTTTCAAATTATTTGTATCACAGTTGTTATGCCTTAATTTGTTTCGATGAGTTTTAAATATTTTCTTTATGAGTATTGTTCTAGTACACATTTATTTACATCACTTATTGTATACATTACCTTTGTAGTTAAATCGCATCTCCAATAATTAATAATTATATGGCATTAATAGGAAATATTGGTGTTATTGACCACTTAACCACGAAAATACTATCTTTTGAAAGTTTTCTGAATTACTGTGATTAATGTGTGTGTGGGGGGGTTAAAAGATAAAAATATGACAGATATAAAAATAAATCCAGATTTTATTTGAATGTTCTATTTATTTCATGGGGAAATCAATTTTTCAAAATATTTTCTCTCCTATATTTATGTCACGAAACACTTTTAGGAATACATCATTTACATTTGAAAATAGCCCTTTAGATCAGCGGTTTTTAAACTTTCAATCACTATAGTCCCCTTTATGCATCACCCTGACATCCCGGACCCCCCAAGATTTTGATCACCCCTCCCTGACTCCCAGTACATGGCTATTTGATTTAAAGGTTCCTCAGTTATCCTATGTATGATTGACTCTGCTAATTTTTTAACACTTTTCTTTTTCCTTTAAGAATACAGTATACATCTAATTAATAATATTACAAAATACTAATTTAAAACCAATAAATCACGTACTTATTTATATTAATTAATTCTTTTTAATGAGAAGGATGTTGCTGTATTTCTTTTACAAGGGCTGCTATATCAGGTGTAACATTTCAAATCTGCAGTCTCAATTCCGATTCTACGCTTTCCAGATGGTTTTTTATTTTATTTTTAAGATAAAGAAGAGCATAAATTAATAAATTCATTAAATGAGAGACTGCGAAGACCCTAGAAAGACACTGGGGACTATTTTTCAGGGTTACTACACCATTAAAAATCTCATGTTCAAACATGTAAAGGCTTCAGTTTAAAAATAGATATAGAATACATCTTCATAAAGAGAGAATCGCCGATCCGGCATGTTTCTTCAATCACATAGTCAAGTACTTCTCATGAGAAAGGTCTCAATTTCGAATAGACTGTATCGGATTTTATGCTTTTCATAAATCACCAACGCAAAATCCCTTAGTGGATTGCAATTAACTACCGCTGTAAAAGAGGTAGTCTCTTGCTTATTATTTTTAGATCTTATCCATAATTTCACATCCTTTAAGGAAATTGTGTCTGAGAAAACACATAAGGAGACACAATGATGCTATAATATCCAACCCATAGGTTCCTAACCTTTATTTGAACTGGCGCCCCCTTTTCTAGTAAATATTTCGATATCTCCCCTCCCACTCTAGTGAAATAAGAGTGTACGTAATGCATGGTAAAAACAAGAATCAAGTTTTAAAAAACATCCTATTACTATTAGAATATATTTTTTAATTTAATTATTTTCTAAAGCTCCAATTTTTTTTTTTTTACTTGCGAATCTGAAATAGCTCTTTCCACAAATATATTTAAATGTATAATATTATAGTCATACATAGGATATTGCTGGAGTGAGTGAGTGAATATTAACGTCGTACTGTTTAGCTATATACACGAGGGCTTTTGGCGACGGACCGCGTAATTTTGAACCATGGTCAAGAGACGAGGACGACACCTAAGCTGGAACCTCCCTCTTCTAATTACCACACCACACAAACGGGAGGACATTTGAGTTCTCGACAGATTTAACGTGCATCGCTCCTCTACACGGCGGGTCCTCAGTGGTACTGGGCTCGAACTCATGGCACACCAGCCGTGATCTGATATCTTGACCTCTTGGCTACCACGTCCACAGGATATTGTTGGAATTGAAACGCTACTGAATATCTTCATTTAAAAGAGTGGAATAAAAGTTTTAGCTTACCTGTTATAAAGACAGGCAGTGGTTTTGATGATACTGAGTAATTCGTAATAAACAAATGCTTTCAAAATAAATATGTGAATCGACAGTTTCAGTCTTTAAAGAGAATCAAACTTTAATTCCTGGTTAACATATTTAATTATTTTTCTTGGATAATATACGAAATGAACTGCAGTGGACGAAGCATGTTTCCTACTGCTGACAAAGACAACACGGGCAATACAGAAATTAAAAAAAAAAATGCACTATATCATTTAATTTAATGTATAGGTCTGAATGTAATGTAATCTTTAAGTATTTCATCATCCCGAATTACCGAAAAATGTAAATTTTCGTACTGTGATATAGAAATGATTTAAATACATACAATCAACATAAGGTAAACAGTATTGAAGATTACTTTTGTTAGTACACAATCAGCGTGTTTTTTAAGTCTTTTTTAGACTATATTTGATTTATCTTCCCAAGCCACTCCTTGCCATCTCAACGCCCCCTAAATTTTTTTTTTATTTTACAGCCCCCCTGAAAGCCACTAACGCCCACAAGGGGGCGTTATCGCCCACTTTGAGAACCTATGATCCAACCATTTATGGACAGAATGAAAATTCTTTTTTCAGCCCTCAGTTTATTGTACACCAGTGCTTCTCAAAGTTTCTATACTTGCGACCCAGTTTTCAATCATAATTTGATATGCGCTCCCCCCCCCCTTCTATCCAATAACGATGTATTCAATGATAATATACTTTGAAGTAAAACTTCACTACGACTTTGATTGTAAACCATACAAATTATCAAGATAAGAATTAAATTTTGTTTATAATTTTATAAGACATGCCCATAGTTCACTGGTAATTATTTAACTTGTTTCAAACTTAGTACTGTTAAATTAGTAACGAAACACAAAGAGCATTGTTACATTACTAATTGTTATATTAATTATAAAAACATTGTTCAGTACTGGTACATTTATAATTGTATTATATCGATGTAAATGTACATCTTATTTCTTATTATGTCAGAATGTATTTTGTTTTGCTTCTTCAGTAAATTAATAATTTTTTTAAGTAATATTTTGTTTTTGACATTCCGATATATTCACGTCCCCCTTGTAAGGTTATCACGTTCCCTTAGGTGGGCGCGCCCCACAGTTTGAAAAACACTGCTTTACATGAATATTTTCAATGAAACTTTTCAACCTTTAGACTACATATATGTATAAATCGTACTCATCGTATAATACTCGTAATCGTATAATACTAATCGTTTCCACTGCATTTTGGGCTATCATGACTCCAATGTACTAATTATTTGCCCATCTACACAAATCGATCGAAACGAACAGATTATATCGACTGTAAATTGATTATTGAATTTACAGCACAATTCGCGCAATTACTGGCTGGACACATATGTAGTATTTCTACTACTGAATCTGACATCATTTGTAATATTCTCAATTAATAGACTCAAAAAGCTTTCTTAAATACTGTGAAAGCAAAATTGTCTCTTTTTTAATTTAAAATTATTTAAATTATCATGTTGTGTAAGGCATCTTCAACATAACTTTTCATATATAAATTTTGTTGAATCTCCAGCCACGTACGTATCATATGTAACAAACAAGTGAACTGTGCTGCTCAGTCAGCAATGATCACCTTTCTCACTAGCAGTCCTTTCAGAGATGAAATGTGTCATCTTTATCCAAATGGCGTCACAATAATGGAGCAGTTAACAGTTTAATATCAAATTGAACTCCGTGGAAACCTGTCATTGGAGTATGGTCCATGATTCTCCAATGCTAAGAACTGATGTTAAACTGACTTGTCTTTGCATTTGACATACTCATTTTATTCATAAACCTCTATTCTTCAGTGAAGAACCTCCCGAATGAACTTAATGTTGTCTCGTCCACCGTTCATTATCTCGTAATTGATTGTCCAGTTCTTAATTATCAACTTTTGAAAATTTTCATTCATCTGGTTTAAGCTTATCTGCCAACGTGGTGGAACGATCTCACCCAAATCTATTTGTTTTTACACACAAAATTGGACTTTTTAAAGTTAGTTTATGATTTTATTCTCACTATTTGCATTGTTTTCACCTTTCTCTTAAAATTTTGTTATGCAATTTAAGCCAGTGCTTCTCAAACTTTCAATATTTGCAACCCAGTATTCAATCATAATTTTCATCACGCCCTCCATACAATAAACATTTATTAAATTCAATAATACTATACCTGGACGCTAAAACTATCGTACGACTTTTACCTGCCACCGCCGAAAAGAAACGTTTCGCTCAGCCATAGTGTTAATTTACGTGGACATAATGTATACATCTTTCCAAAGTACAATCTTTTCTGTGCACTGTTATTCAAAAAATTATTCCGAAGGCTTTGGAATGCAATAAAAATCCTTGACTGTGTTTGCGAAGGATTTACTTATTTCAGAGGATTATCTTATTGATTAATTTATGCCTACCTGGAAACAGTGGCATTGTGGAGCGAATCACGTATCTATTAATTGGCGCATCTATTAATTATTAGGGGATTAATTATAAATTATATAAAGTATCAAGATAAGTGTTAACTTTTGCAAATAATTTTATGCATGACAAGCCCAAGGGTCAATGGTAATTCGTAAACTCGTTCTTAACTTAGTATTGCTAAATTAATTATAAAATATATATTTTGCAGTACTGATGTATTTATAAGTGCATTATATTAGTGTAAATGTGTATTTATTTCTTTGTCAGAATGTATTTTAATTGTTTACTTTCAGTAAATTAATAATTTTTAAGAATAACCTTTTGCTTATGATTTTTCAATATGCTTGTGCCCCCTTGTAGAATTATCATGCCCCCAAGGGGGATGTGCCCACAGTTTGAAACACGCTGATTTAAGCAAATGATTGACGCAGTTTTAGCCATAACAGGCTGGCTCCTGGGCCATAAGTTAACACACTCCCTCACTCACAAATGATAAGAAATTCGACATTTCATGTTACATTACTTAACATGAATTGAGATATATATTTTAAGTATGTGTGAGAATAAAAGCATGGAATGCTTATGCAAGGTTTATAATTGTGATTAAAATATTTGAATCTTCTAATTAATTTTAATAAAATAAATTTTTCTCTAAAAATATCTTCGCCACTTTTTCAATTAGCTAAAGGAATTCTAATCTTATTCTATGTTCTTTTTCTCAAAAGTAGTCAAGAGAAGTTAAATATTTTAATACCATTAACCTTGCACTAGACCTTGTTCTCCTGTTTCTGACAAGAGAACATCAGCTTCAACATTGTAATTTTCTATGAAGGTTTCGTAATGTACTTGAATAAATTGAACTACGTTTGGGTGTGCCTGAGCTTTTTAATTAACTTTTGATGCATTTATTTATGATGCAATGAATTATCGATTTCTATACTTAATGAAAAATAAAGCTTTGTGTCATTTGATTCAATTATAAATGACAAGATTAGGAAACTTAATTTGATTGATTGTCTAAATTCTTTAATCAGTTTTGAAAAGTAAATCCACATAATATTGCTGAGATTTAAAATCAATAAAAAGATAAATATGTCATAAATCATTTTCTCCACTAAATTAAATTGCTTTACTACGTTTTAAAATTAATAAATCTCTTCATACGCATTGCACAATATTGTTGCATTAAAATATTTATACCTCTTATCATAAAATTAAAGCCAAATTGCTTCTTGAGAGTACCTATACAATGCCATAAAGTTTTTGAGTAAATAGTAATTACATATTTCATACTACAATATAAAACTACGTAATTTCATTAAATCTGAGGGAGTATCTCAATAAATCTTCTTTCATAGTTTTCTGAAGATAAAGTTTGTGAAAGACCTTGAAAGGAAA
>BMAO01020616.1:0-26877 GCA_019973975.1 Trichonephila clavata
AAATTTTAAGGAAAATAATTTTAAATCAGTTATTTCTACTTTTTCATCTATTTTATTGCTTTTATGTAATCAATCTGTAAAATTTATTTCATCATCGAAATTTAGTTTGACTGAATTACTTAATTTTTCTCATATTTTTCCTTTTTTTTTACGATGCATTGAATTTAAACTACCGTTACATCCTACTTACCCTAAATATCTGTATATATGATTTATGTTATTAAACATTTAATTTGTTAGAAAGGATTCAAAAATTAATAAACGGTAAAAACGATTGTAAATATTTGCTTCTATACAAACATGGAAATATTATTCCTTTTTTGACAAAGGAACTTTTTTAAAAAAATCAATCCATGGTCTAAAAACCAAACATTTTTCTTTTTATTTAATGTTTTAGTTATTGTAAGATTTTTCTTAAATGTTTTCACTAAAAGATGATTGAACTTCTCAAATTTATAATTAGTTTGTGTTGAATAGTAGTTGTATAAGATGCATAGCAATAAAGAAGAACCATTCCTTTATGGAGATCTGCAAAAATTACCTCAAAGGACCATAAAATTATAAAAATATGGAGTAAATCGTATAAATTATAGTTGACAAAAATATTTCTGACAAACTGCTTAGCTCTTAGGGCTATATGATGGTTTTGTTTACTTATTGATTCATAACTGAATTAGAATTTCATGAAGGGGGGCAAGGATCGGAAGGGATGGATTAGTTTTCAATAAGTAATTAGCAATAAAAGTATATTGTAGTTGGAACTTTCAGACAGTTTCATAGCCAAAATTGTATTTTAGATCGTTTGAGGTTACTCTGTCAGTAATAATAGGAAAGACTAAGGTGTCGTATTTGATCACACCAAATATCCCCAAGCAGATGCACCTAGAAAAGTCTAGATTCTGAATTGATTATTTGAAGATATGCCTCCAGAAGGTTTTAGTAAGCTCTTCCCGGTTTAGGGAAGAAACTTTAGAGTCGAAGATTTGACAGGGACTGTTCGTTTTGTCTTATGCAAAATTTTAATTAATAAGTGCAGTATTTGAGTAATTTGTTTTAATCAGTGCTTTTATGGTGTAACACAAATGTTAAGGATTTTCAGTTAGAAGAAAAGAATACAGAGTTTGCGACAGATTTCTGGAATTAACTACCTTTTTTATTTGAGTGGATCTTTTCTACATTTATAAAATATGATCAAACAAATAAGAATAATATACAGATTTTAACCGTTCAAAAAACCATGATCACCATATGTGATCGCGCGTTTTTCCCTCCAGGGCCCACGGTATCATATATGTGACTGCGATTTCCTTGGTTTGTAGCCTATGAGTGATTTGAGTTCGGAACTTTTGTATTAATTTTTACAAGGTTAAAATCCATTGACGGATGGATTTTAACCAGTGTCAGTAAAAATCCATCTGATTATTACTGACAGTGGTTAAAATCCATTTTTTTTTACGAATAATGTTTCACAAAACTTTGAAATTCAATCTGTGCTTTCGGCTCCGAGTTTTTTTTAATTAAATCCGGGATATTTATGAATGTAAGCAACTGCCTATGTTCAGCTCTGTCGAAAGAATAGGTCATTTAAAAGTTTGTGATTTATTGCACTCTGGATTCCTATATTTTGACTAAGTTGAAAAAAATGGAAAGCTTATTAATTTATATATTGGGCATTATATATTTCTAACAACAGTTTCAGTATTTATTTTATTGTTGGCTCGTATTTACAATAGTAATTTTTCTTCTCAAAAACATTTTAAAAGCAGATATTCATAGATTAAATTCGAATGCTCTTTTTTAATGAAAAATAATAGTATGTCTTTACTCTTTTTTTTTTTTTTTTTTTAAATTCAGAAAGAACAAACTATTATTTTTTGTTGCTATCTCAACCAGAGTTGTCATAACCATAAAAATAGAAAGCATAACACTAATGTGATAATAAGAAAGCTACAGGCAATATAAGGATTAATTTAAAATTAAAGATATATTAGCTGTTATTTAAAAGAGATTTGTATCAGTACAAGCCTCAACAAGTTTACGTGATAGAAAGTTTATCGTTTGGTATTGGCCATAAATTTGTAAGTTTTGAGTCTATTTTATTTCAATTATCATGGTGAAAATAGTGTGAACAGAGTAATCATTTTATAAAAATAAAAACATTTTCTTTAAAACTTGCAGTTTTTTTTTTAAAATTCAGCGAAAAATTTTGAACTGTATATTCAGATATTATCAATGATAGTAAATTTTAGCGTATTTGATTGTAAAAAAGATTTTATATGGAACTTTTAAATGAAATTAGGCTTAGCAGTTAAATTCGTTGGGTCCCATGCGTGCGTATACTCTCGGAACATGCGGGCTTGGGGAAACGTTTCCTTGTCCTTTCGCTTGTTCTGAAAGGGGTTAAATGGATTTATTTGAATTTGTGTGAGTGTAACCCTTTAGATCTCTCGGGCTTAAAATGTAGAGAATTTCTTTAGGGTTAAAAATGAAGGCAATCTATATTTATTTGTAAATTGTGTGGTTTCTACTCTCAATAGTGGAATTACATTTAAAATACATTAACTATTTTACGAATTTGAATAAATTGACATATAATGCGCCATTATAGATATTTAAAACACAATATTAAATTAATAAACGACTACAATCGTGAATGAATTTTCCTTCAACATGTTCTTAACTAGTTTTATACAGACAACATAGAATTTTTCCAATATTTGACCAATACATTTTAAATTAAAAAAAAGTTCGATGTTTTAAAACAAATACATCTTTCCTTTGGAAAATAAAATTAAAAAAAAATAATTAATTTCATGTCACATGCTGTTCATTTCTACGTACTTGTTATAACCCTGAACTCAACTAAAATACACTAAAGCGTGTCGAAAAGTTTACGTTTCAAAGGTAAGGGCATATTTTAAAAAATCCCTTTAGGGAATATTTTTTAACCGCGCGTGATTATTTAAACAGATGCTGTCGATCATTTTTCGTACGGAGAATGTTTAAATCTTCTCGGAATTTTTAGTGCAAATATGACGGTTTTCCCTTTGGGTCTTCTCTGTGGGTGACAGATTTTTAAAATGTAAATCAAGCAAGTTATTGACGTGTTAATTGCGATATTCCCTTTAGGGATTTTTCACTGCTGCAAATCGAACTGCGTTAAGCTAAAATGATACAATTATGCAAAACAGCTTATTTTTTTACCTAGAATTATTTCTACTTTTAGAAATAGAATTAGTTAAAAGTATAAAGGAAATTTGGTAGATTTTTATAAAACTTATAAGGAGAAAAATATTTGAGTCTTGCATAATAACAAAGGACTAATGTACCCTTTTTTTTACCAAATATTTTTTATACCTTTTTAATTATTCTGAAATTAGAATAGCTAAAGTATAAATATATAAAAAAAATAATTAACTGAAATTAAAGAATTTTTTTTAATATTTATTTTGCCTATAGTGTTTAGAGCATATGTTTGTCTTTTCTAAAACTAATACTAAAAATTAAGAAATAGAAATATTTATTTTGTTTTTGTTCGGTTTCTAATATTTTTAATAGTCAAAATGAATTTTGATATGTAATTATTAGATGGTAATAATTAATACGCTTATGCATTTTTTGCTTATTACGTTTGTATATTTAAGATGGATATTTTTGGCCATATCAATAATAAGCAGTTTATTTATCTATTACACTGGTATGGAATGGTTAAGGAAAGTATTACTTGAAACAGAAGGGCATGCTATTGCTGATAAAGTATCTACCCATGTTAACTATTAACTGTGCACTTTCTAAATTTCGTTAATGATGTAATAGGACGATGGGAGAGGCTATTGGGCATCGTCTAGTAAAATAATGAGAATAGACATTCGATAGTATGTGTAATCAATGAGCTCGAGTGTACTTTAAGTGTTCTAAAGTATTGATTATTGATTACAGCTCAAAGACGACAAATCAATTTGATTTAAACAGGCATAATATTTGGAATGCTGGAAAGGGAACAACCATTGGGGGGGGGCAAGAACTGTCTGGTTTCGCAAATGTTACAGGGTGCTTCGTTCCCAAATTAATTGTTACCAAACCATTGGAAACGTTCACAGGCAAGTCAGCTGGACCGGAGCAATTTCTACCTTCAGCAGAGCTATTGCTATACTGTTCTTATTCATGCTTGACAATGCATATTTGAAATACTGTCCTTTTAAGCTACGAGACAAGAGCTATTAGAATGTATTTGAATATAATTGAAAGCTCACAATGCCTTGATATCAGTGACTTTAGAAATATATATATATATATAACCCTTCTTTTCCATTAATATCCTGCGAAGGGGTTGTGTAACGGTCAGTTGCCGTATGTATCTAATAAAATATTCGCTCATATTGATCATGTATAAAAAGCATGTTATTCAGTAAAAAATCAATTCTAATAACATTTCAAATGCTTTTATTTGTAATAATAAATTATAGTTTAAAAAAAACTAAAAACACACTTTGAATTGAACTAAGTTGTCACTGAATCTTTTAGTCTTCAAATCTGGAAATGGGATCTGAAATAAGTAGCCAGATGTGGGATGGAATTTGAAAATGGGAAATCGCTAATCCTGACGATCCCGATAAGGACAATGGAACAAAGTAATTAAATTATTGTGTTGTCATTGGTGCTAGACAAGTGAGCAAAATTTCTAAAAAACTGACCTTTTAACGTGGGTAAAAATTTTGAGATAAAATATTCCGTCACATACAAGTGAAGTTTATAAAATTGTGTTAAAAAGTATGAAGTCAAATTGTTTAATAAGCTTGATAATAAATATAAAAAAATAAATCCTATGTTATTGTTATATTAAAACTCAAATATGTACAACAAAACGTTTAGATAGACTTAGCCTCATAATGAATCTCAAAGCTTGTCAAAAAATTTAGGAATTTAATAATAAATGAATTGGGATGTTTTCTAATAATTTTCCAAACTGAGAGATTAATACACCTATGTAAAAAAATAAGCAGTAAAATAGAAAATATACTCATTAGCCATATCTGTTACTAAAATATATATATTCAACGTAGTTTCTTTTACATTAGAATTCTTGGAGTAGTAAGACAAAAGATATTTTAAAGGTGCCCGAATGACCTACTTGGCAAAATATCTGGCAAACACGGAAGGCTTGAAAACGATAGTCGAAAAATATTGGAAAAATTTGGCAGGAATAAAGAGTATTTGTTTACTTTTTAACGTGTCGTATTTGGAGCAAAATAAATCTGAAAAATTAGTGAATTATATTGTTATTGTGTAATACAGTAAATAATTTTAATTGGGCGAAAAAGCAACATAATAATACTTGTAAACTTTTAACAAAAACTTTACCTTTTGATTTACAGTGTGAGATATTATTTAAGAAACATAAAAAAGGCAACTTGGAAAGCCACGCAATAGAAGTGAAACTTCTTTGGCGACGTTGGACGTAAATGCAGGAATATATCTAATTATATTAAACTGCTGGGAGAGCTTACTTTAATCAAATAAAATTCAAACTTCATTCATGGTATGAAAACACTATTTTTATTCAATTTTCTGGCATCATCATTTTCCAAGAAAGACACAATAGGTGTGTGGTAACTGAAGTAGGATATAAAAATCCTTGATTGTAGTCAATCAAGTAAACGGGAGAAATTGCGTCACACAATTGTGGTTTTTTATATTGTTGCTCCTTCTCTAGAATCAGTATTCATTGTTAAATGCAGTGTCCGTTTCAAGAATTCAATGAGCGGCTTTGCTTCTTCTGAATATCAAAATTAACATTAAAGTCTCCAGTTAAGATAATTGGTTGTCGTCATCGGATCTAATGATTGCAGCAGCCTCTGGTGTGTATAGCACTAAAACTTTATGGAGGAAGATAACAGCTGCGACAGGACTACCTGGTGATACTTCTACTGCATTTGCTGCTAGTTTTCCTCTTTTTTTCCTTTCACGAAATTCTTTTCCTCTTTTTGCATTTATTTTAGGGCATTCAGGCTATAATTAATTTTAATTCAACGGAAATAAGAATTAGTAATATAAACTTAATGCATCCCTCACAGAAGTCACTATGTTTGCTTACAAGACGCTATCCTTAGTGATTCTGCCGCGAACGTTAGTGACATATACACAATGTCCCAGACACTCCCGTAACGGGAAGAGCGATATAATAGTAATATTTTGGGCGCGTTTATTCATTGAAAACGCAGCACGTTTATTATATAAAAACTACGAAAACACACCACGCGAGTTCGTTACGAGTAGCAAGTGTACCTACTTAATATCTCCAATACCTAAGCGACTTTGGTCAAAACATCAAGATGCCCCAATCGTCCAGCTTTTACACGGATATGACGCAAGTCAAGTGGTGGCCCCCGCTCTCTTTTCCTCCCTCTCGCTATCTCTTCCCCGTGGCGACGATTTGGGGAAGGGGGAAATCACTACTTCCGTTTACCTTTATTATGTTACGCAAAACTAGGCCAATTTCCCATTCACTCTCACGCCTGAAGCAGTTTCACTTCAAAAACTATAAATTGTGTGGGTATGATCATATTTCTTAATCTAAATAAAAGTATTAAACTTGTTTTTTTTTAATATTTTGATTAATTGAGTTAAATGATTTATAATTGGAAAAGTTTTGATACATTTTTGATTCAAGTAATCATTTATTTATGAAACTAAGCATCAAGTGAATTAATTAGTTTTGAAGATTTTTGTCCTGATATTCAAGCTCAGGAATTCTTATTTATCACTTTATAAATATACTCATCCAAAATTAAGGTCATAAATATGTTTTTGGTCATAATTTTAAAATACCTCCAGGGAAACTGATAGAATTTGTATTTCGTATATTTAGAAGAAAGAGTAGTGCAATACAGGCTTTAGTTTAGGAATATATATTTCTTAGCGTTAACTTTGTAGAAAAACTGAATTGAGAAAATTTAGGCATATGGGAGTTTTTCTTCCAGTTTTGTGAATATTGCATGAAAACAAACTAGCTTGTCTGTTTGCAGTGAGAATGATTTTTTATAATCATTTGAATGATTCCTTGATGGAGAGCCGTTGGCAGGCTTGATGTTGACCAGTCTGAAGCGGAGGTGGCTTTAATGGTTACAAGTAGCCCGAAAGTTGTCTCCTGGTTATGGAATAAATTCCAAACAGGTTGTACTGTTTCCAGGAAAATCGACCAAGTTTGCTATAGGACATCCACACCTGCACAGGATCGCTACTTCGCTTTAAGCGCACATAGGTGCTGACGTAGGCGGATAATGGTTCCTAATTTTGCTCGCGGTCTTGCTGCTGTGTGTATGTGAAAGAATAATTTCCCAGGAAAATAGACGACAGATGTCTTGCAGTGAGTGGTCTTTAAGCCCGGCGTCCATGCTGGTGCATTCCCATGACTGCATGTAGCAGGAAAGATGGTTTATTGCGGGGCTGAAAACACCAGTCGGGGACACCACGAGAATGGGGGCATGTTTTTTTAATTGGTAAGTCGAAATGTACGTGGCAAAGTGAATCTCATCGAGTCTTCACCTGGATAGGAAATGGAGCTCGCTTTCATCCCTCCTACGAAACAAAAATAGACAGATTTGGTGGTAAAGGAATCTTTGTGTGTGGTAGAATAATATTGGGCAGTCGTACACCACTATATGTTTTCGATACGAGTGCTGTCAACTCACAGCGCTATAGGGATGATATCCTAGAAACTACTGTTTTTATGGACGGTAATGCGTGGCCGCACAGCATTCACATTATTAAAGAATTTCATGAAGGAGTGGATATTCACCGTATAGATTGACCCTCGAGGTCTCCCGATCACAATTCTATTATATGCTTCGGATGGTCAAGGAAAAGCCATTTCTCAGAGTAGCTCCACTCCCAGGACCCTCCCCCCCCCCAGGATTTAAGTTTTGAGGCTTATAACTTAGTTCACAGTGGCCACACTCCATATTAAAAAGAACTTTCCCGTGATAATCGCTTTATCTCTGATTCATGATTTCACATTTTTATATGCCCCCCCCCCTTGTCCCTCAAAATTAAAAAATCTTTTCAATATTATATGTTGCTATATTCTTTCTGACTTTATAATACGACTCTGGCATTTTTTGGGACAGCACAGTAAATACTTCATGAGTTTTCACAGATTTTATGTTTGTGATTTTAGTTTTGAACTTGGGCAATTTGGAAATCAAACATTTTCTAACGTTCCCCTTAAAGTTTAGCAAATTTTGGGGTATTTTATAGCAAAAATATGACTCAAAGTATTTTTAAAATTTCATCTATTCGAAACACAATGTATTAATTTCAATAGATACTTAAAATAATGCTGCTCCCCTTAAAGTATAAGCACTAATCTAGACAAAAAGTACCGCCCCTTATTTTTAAAGTAACATAGAAGAGAAAATTTTTAATATTTTAGTAAATAATTGAATATTTTACATTTCCATAAGCAACCTAATTCAGTTTTCTGATGCATCCAGATCACATATTTTTTACAAATTGTCTAAATTTTATTACAGAAGCTTTATAAAAACCAACAGGGGTAGCTAGCCTTTTTTGTGAATTGAGGTAAGATACAAAAGTACATTCCATTTTCATTAAGCATGTTCTTTAACTTCTATCTCCTTTCAAATAACAAACAACATTCAATTCAAATTTTCAACCCTGATTATGGCCTGGAATTTGAAATAAACAGATAAAGTGCTTCAGACATTGTTTTTCTAAAGTTACTTCGATTATTTAAAAATATCACCTAAATAGAATTTAAGAACTTTAATAAGGGAATTGTGTGATTATATATGTAACGCAGTTGCATGTAAGAAACTATTTTCCCTACTTGAAATGTACATGATAAATGAATCCTATTTAACAACACCGTTAAAAAACGATTAAAAAAAATATAAGATTCTTTCGAACTTTCCACTTTGCGTAGCATAATTTTTTGTACCTTAAATTTTAAGAGCGAAAGGGAGCGTTGAGTCAAATTCAATTTATTCAGAAAAAAATTGGTTTTATATTAATTTAATTTTACGAGGGATTGTTTAATGTGATAGTTTAATATTCAACTGTGTTTCACGCTCAGAATTTTACTCATTGGAATTATGAGTAAAATTTAATTATTTGAATAATTAGTCTTATATGTAATTTAAATAATTAGTTTTAATCAATTAATTTTTATTAATAGTAATTAAACCATCGTATTCTCATCCAAACAATCACGAAAAGAAAATTTTAGCTCAATCGAGTGCTTTGAAATGTGATAAAAGCTTTTAAAGCTTAGACCCAGACATAGTTACAATGTGAGTAAAAGAAATTATGCATAAGGAAAAAATTCTCCCTTAATCGTCTGCCTTTAGCTGTTGCTAGGTAACGTTATAAAAAAAACAAGTATATCATAGTGACTAATTGTTTGTGTGGAATTCAGAAATTATTTCAAAACGCATTTACCTTTACAATAGTTATGCGTTTTTATTAAATTTTTTATAATAGATTTTTGAGAAACAGGAATTTGAAACATTTGTTTCACTAATTAATTTTCTTTTTAAATATATCCTGTTTTAAAATAATTCACATTCTCTAAGAAGAGAGAGAGAATATGTTTAATTTTAAAATATACCATTATAGTGATGCAATTCATTCAAAGAGATTGTGTTAGTAAACAGGGGAAAATTAATTTTGTTACAAAAAAATCTAATTTCTTTCTACTTTTTGTTAGATTTGTCTCCCTGTACCTTTTAAAGCTAGAATTTCCTCCGATGATAAATAATACCTGTAATGCAAAGGGGAACTAACTTGTGAAATTAGAAAATATTTCTGAAGAATATTACATTATCTGTTATTTTTTACGTTTCATTTAAAAGGTAAAATATTTTCAGTTACCGAATATACCTTTCATTTTGTTTCGGTTTTAAATACTTGTATGTGGATTAAAATGTAAGTAAAAACGGAAAAATCATCTCATTTTAAATAGGCTTTTCTAAAACAATGTTCAATTTCGTTTAATAAAATATATGTGATCAGAGAAAAAAAAAACAGAATATATAAAACTTTTTATATTCTGAAAAGAGCGATGATTGATTATTTTAAACAATGTTTTGATAACAACAGCAAAAGAAAATTTTATTTTTTACTACTTTAATTTCTGATTTCTCGAGTTAACACTGTATTGGATACACTAATGAAGAAAATTTTTGATTTGGTGGCATACATATTTGTTGTATAAAAATGTGTGTGTTTTTTTTAAATTAATCTTTTGGTTTATTCCTTAAGACTGTTATCTTTTAAAGACATTTTTATGGCTTTGGGAAAGAGAGGGGTTTCCGGTGCCTATTTCCATTTTTTTTAATCCAATTTTTTTACAAGGAGGATTTTAAACATTATTTAATACGAAATATCGTAGACACATCTGGAATATTTCAAATTAAAACTGCCCTGTGTCTTTTCTTCTTTTGTCAGGTTATTTGTATTTTGGAATCTTTGAAGTTAGTCTGTTATTTAGTCTTCTGACCACAAACTAAAGCTAATTTTGATAAATAAGTTTCAGATATATTTGTGTTTGCAATTTATTACGGCTGCAACACTTACAAATATGTCAGGATTTTTAGGAAAAAAAACTCTTCGCGTTACCTCACAGGCTTTAAGGGTATTATTTTTAATTTCAGAATTAATTTTGTGAACTGTATTATTACTTTTTATTATTCATTTGAAAAAATGAATAGCAAAAAAAGTTAATAGTCCCACTAAAACTACTAAAAGCAACCCCTTGACACAAATTTCTCTTAAGGTATCCGACTATCCTAAAACTGTGAATTTTGCCAAAAATTGACAAATTTTTTTATGATTTTATTTTATAGATCATCCTATTAGCTTTATAAAAATACTAAGTTTCTTATTTCCCGTTCACTATAACAAAAACCACAAGTGTTGTAGTGAAAGTAGATGCCATTACTTTAAGCAAGATGTCATTTTAAAACGCCTTTTTCTCGAAAAGTGTTTTGTTGAAAAGGCCCAAAAGGGATCAGCGATAGTTAAAGAAGTTTTGAACATAATGAACTGAGATTTTTTCTGTACTGTATAATAGAAGTGTATTAAAACCTTCAGAATTATCAATCACTGTTTTATTTCAAAATGTACAATCCTTTGTGTTAATATAATCACTGTTATTTTAAGCAATTCATATAATAACTAAAAGTGCTCTAGTTTTTTCAAAAATTAAAATGTCTCTTATTCTGAAGGTTATTTCAAAAATGAATAACATAGCAACACATCAGAATCGAACCATTGAAAATGTGTTCATAAACTTTTGGTACAGAATGGGCACCGTTTGTTATTATATATATATATAATAAATTTGTGCCACATTTTCCCCATTTTAGTAAAAATAATTTCTTTGTATCTTTTTAATTTTAGCATTTTTTTTTAATGTACTAAGCAAATCTAAAAACCACACAAAAAATCCCCATATCTCCATTTCTTTTTTTTTAAAAAAAGTTGTCGCAAGTAGTCGGATACCTTAATCGATCTTTTTGTAGCTGTTTTTCTATGTTTGATAAATCTTATTATAATCCTTATTTGATAGAATCAAGTTAAGCCTCTCTGGATGTTTATTTTATTTTCATATTGATTATTCAAAGATTCACTAAACTAGTTAATATTGAGTCCTAAGCCAAAGCGGAAGAATTCTAATTATTTTAGAATTAATATTCTGTTGGAAATCGTGTATTATTTTCAAAGTTAAGAATTATTATTTTCTCATGTGTTTTTCTAATTTAAATTTTTAACCTTCTACCCCCCAGAAGGGAACTCCTTTAATTTATAACTGGATCATTTATAATTTGACTTTTGGTTTCTTTTATAACTTATGGCGATATGGTACCATCTTCACAATTGTTTTTATTTTTAATATTTGATATTTGGTTTTAACCGTATTTCATAAAGGTTAATATTCAATAATAATTCCATACAAAATTTTTTAATTTGTTGCAGAATGTTTGTAAAATTAAAATGTTTTTAGCTTTTTTAAGCATGTTTTAAATCCCTAAGGCTTTTTTAAATATGTCTCTTTTCTTTCAAATTTTTTTTTACAAGTACCTTATAATATACTACATAAAACTGTGCATGGGTTTTTTTCTGCTGCTGATCTTTTATTTTTTATTAATTTTTTTATAGTTAAACTTCTAAAAATTCCCAAAAAAACATTAATTTTGATTTTGAAATTTTTTTGAAAAAGTACTAAACATGTTGGAGCTAATTCCATGCACAGTTTTACAAAACATACATTTCAGAACACGTATAAAAAATTTCAAACCCATACTTCAATTATCAAAAAAGCCTTAGGGTTTTGAATAACAGTATTTGTACAAAAATTCAACATGGAGAAATATGAGTTTGAAGTTTTTATTCCATGAATAGCATATAATATTCATCGAATAGTCTGAAACTTTTATGAAATGTTAATTAGTTTATTTAAAACTACTTAACATAAAAAATTGCACAAATGTAGAACAATTAAACAGTATACTGCCATAATGAATATATAGAAAAAAAAACGAATGAAAGATCAATATTTCATAAAACTTTAACTTAATAATTGTAAAAAAAAAAAATACACATACTTCAGAGCTAATTCCATGCTCAGAGCTAATGCACAACATGTACAAAAAATGTTTATGCCTTTATTTTTTATTTCCATGATTTTAAAAGCCTTCACATGTTAAATATTGTACACGAATAAAAGCAAAATCAAATAACAATTTATAGGTAAAATATATAAAAATCTAAGAACTGTATATGTGCATTTGTTTAAATATCTTAAAATATTTTAATAGTAAAAGTGTTGAATGTCGCACACATGGGATATATATATATATATATATCACCAAAAACAAATATATAAAAATGGGAGAGTTTTTTTTATTCTTGCGAATTAGATTTTTAATTATCTGAGTTATCAAAATAAGATTTAGTATTTGTGCTTTGGGAGAATCCGTTTTGAAGTTTTAATTTCATTCATAATAATATCATAAAAAGCACGCACACCTTTTAAATCTTGACCAAATCCTTTTGATCTTCCAGTAAATAATTCACAAACTAGAATTTTTGCATGAATCGCACAATTCTTTCTTAAAATGATTTATTACTGCATGTATAATGTGAATCTCATTGATGCGCATTAGAAAAATAATTAATTCATTTTTATCAGGATCTTTTCTAGCAGATAATCTGAAATGTAGGCGTGGTAGTTGCTGTTAAGCATCAAACATTGCTCCATTACTTAATGAAAAATGCAGGTAAAGCTTTGAAATTTTGGAGGCATATTTATAAAGTTTCAGGGTATCAACTAAGCTACTAAATTTTTTTCCGACTGTTTAATGATTTTTAGGGTACCATATCTCCTAAAATGCATGAAGCATTTCATAGTTTGCAAACATAACCAAGACTAGTTTGGGTAATTATTATTTTTTGTAAAACATTTATAAATATAAAATTACGTTAATTTTGTAAGTAAATAAGGAGTATATTTGCTAAAGACACTCCTACTATTTTCTTGGATTGTATATAACCTAAAACATTACAGAAGAACTCTTATCATAAGAAAGTATACACCATGCCATTAAACGATAAAAATGGTTATATTTGAAATAATTTCATATTAATTCAATAATTCATATTATAACTTAATTTCGAATTAAATTGTAATTTTAATAACAATTTTATTTTTAAAATTGTTATTTGAATTTATATTTCAGGAATCATGGAAACATGATTAATATAAAAACAAAACCAAGCAGAATGATATTAAAAAATATATCAAAACCTAGTAGTCGACTGCAAATATAGTCTACAAAAAAGTACAGTATTTTTTTAAGAAATTGTTTTACGCAATTAAGAATAATATTACTTTTTAATAAGTGAACTTATATAACACCAATGCTAAAAGAAATATCTGCTTTTCAAAAAATTTCTAGATTTAAACAGCGAAATGTGTTTAACGCGTAAACGCTTAAGACGAAATATGGGTTAACACGAAATAATACAACGGTTCCCAACGAACTATGTGCTTGCATGCATTTTTTTTTTTTGACACGAAGCGAAATTCGCGCAACACGAAAAAAGATTTCCCTTCTAAAAATGAACACAATACGGAAAACGCCAGCTACGCAGACACCATTTAAGATGGGTGTGAAATGAATGAGACGTGGTCTCGCATGTTTCTTAAATAGAAGGCAACTTGGCTTTGAAATACCATCGGAAAAGCCTGTGACATGAGCCAATTTTGAAAATCTAAGCTACTTTCACCCTCCATCTCTACAAACGTCACACAAAACATCTCGCCTCTCATCCGTTGGCTTTGGAATCGGGTGGTGAATACATTGCATTGTGAATAAACATCAGCAAGCTTGGTTCACACTTTTTTTTCTATTTTAAGTGTTTTCTTACAAGCATCATGACAAAGAGCTCAGGGGAAAAGAAAATTTCTATTTCATTTAAAATGAAGATTGAGCTTCTTAAGGCTGTTGATCAAAAACAGAAGACATAAGCAGAAATCTGTAAAGATTTTAGTATTGCAATTTTTTTGTGTTAAATGTCATTAAGTTCTTGTGAATGTTTTTGTTTCACTGATTTTTATTAAATGCATGCGTATGTAGATATCTATATAAATCAAATGTACTCTAATAAACTTAATTTTGTTGAATATGTTTTTTTTTCTTTTGCAATATCTTTTGACACGAAATTCTTTTTAAAAGAAAAAAGTATTTCAATCCACTGAGTTTCATGTTAAACGATTTTCACTGTAGTTTAAAATAGCTAGATTAACTATTTTCGATTATAGTAATTGAAAAGAAAACATCTCAGGTATATGTACACATTCTCTTCAAAAATCAATCAACGGCCCATTATTTAGTATCAACAGACTGGGAGAGTTAATCCTATGAAAATCCTCAGAAATCCATAAAAATCCTGTCCCATTACGCTTTGAAGATCATATTTTACAGCAAGTTTATTTAAGCTTAACCACGACAGAATTTTATTTTAAAATATCTTCTTTTTATCGCCTCAAAAGAGTATGATAAACAGTGTGATGGAAATGAATGAATATGGTTTAAGAAGCTTCTTTTTGGATAATTCTTCAGCTTTTCGTATTAATGCTCTTCCATATCTCATAAAAGCTTTAAAATAAACGAAGTGAAGTAATTTTCTCTCCTAAATAAAAATATAAATGCTAAATATTATTTTTATAAAAAGCTTTCAGAGCCATTTAAGTAATATGTTTAAAATATCACTTTGGAATAGATGAATAAAATAAGCCTTTTAAATGCGGAGATCGTGGAAATGCTAATCTGGGTTTGAGACGTAGAATGAATAATTTTATGATCATATCTTTTAAGTCTGTTTATTTTATACGTCATTATGAAAAACTAGCTTATGTTAATAGCGATTGCGTTTGTGTGTGTTAACCAACATTAAGGTTTTAAAGAAATACTGATTTGAAATAAATTATGATCGTAATTCTAGCATTCTGTAATTACTGTAGCCAAAATGATTTTAACAGAGATTTTCATGTAATTTTTTATGCACTTAGAAAGCAACATTGATTTAAATATGAAACATAGAATGAAAGAAATCTATATATATAAAGGAGAAAAGCGACTCGCTCACTGACTGACTGACTGATTGACTGACTGACTGACTGACTGACTAATCACGATATCTCTGGAACTATTCAACCTACATACTTGAAATTTGGTAGACATGTTCCTTTCATAGAGTAGACATCAACTAAGAACGGATTTTCCGAAATACGAAACGCAAGGGGCGTTATAAATAATTGTTTCCATGTTTAAACTACTCAATGTACAGTTTTGAAATTGGGTAAGCAGATTCCTTTCATACAGTAGAGATCCGCTACAAAATGAGTTTGGTGAAAATCGTCCCCCAAGTGGCGTTGCAGGGGCTTAGGGGGCGTTATACATAATTATTTTCATTTTAAAACTATTTGACGCACTGTGTTTAAATTTGATAAATAGATTCCTTTCGTAGAATAATGATCAGTTACAAAACGGGTTTTGTGAAAACAGACTTCTAAGTGGCGTTGCGGGGGATTAAGGGGCGTAATAGATAAATATATCCGTTTTTAAACTACTTCACCTACCTGCTTGAAAATTGGTAGGTAAGTTTCTTTCGTGGAGTAAATATCCGCTACAAAATGGGTTTTTAAAAATTGCCCCCCAAGGGGTGTTGCGGGGGTGGGGGGTTTAAGGGCGTTATAAATTCCGATTTTTTAACTATTAGACGTACAGACTTGAAACTTAGTAAGCAGATTTCTCTCATAGGGTAGAGATACGCTACAAAATGGGTTTCGTGAAAAGTGCCCCCAAGTGGCGTTGCGGGACTTAAGGGGCGTTATAAATAATTGTTTATGTTTAAACTACTCAATGTAATATTTTGAAATTGGGTTAGCAGATTCCTTTCATACAGTAGAGATCCGCTACAAAATGAGTTTGGTGAAAATCGTCAACCAAGTGGCGTTGTAGGGGCTTAGGGGGCGTTATAGATAAATATTTTCATTTTTAAACTATTTGACGCACTGTCTTTAAATTTGATAAATAGATTCCTTTCGTAGAATAATGATCAGTTACAAAACGGGTTTTGTGAAAACAGACTTCTAAGTGGCGTTGCGGGGGATTAAGAGGCGTAATAGATAAATATATCCGTTTTTAAACTACTTCACCTACCTGCTTGAAAATTGGTAGGTAAGTTTCTTTCATGGAGTAAATATCCGCTACAAAATGGGTTTTTAAAAAATTGACCCCAAGGGGTGTTGCGGGGTGGGGGGTTTAAGGGGCGTTATAAATTCCGATTTTTTAACTATTAGACGTACAGTCTTGAAACTTAGTAAGCAGATTCCTCTCATAGGGTAGAGATACGCTACAAGATGGGTTTCGTGAAAATTGCCCCCAAGTGGCGTTGCGGGACTTAAGGGGCGTTATAGATAATTATTTCCATTTTTAAACTATTAGACGCACAGTCTTTATATTTGAAAAAAAGATTTCTTTCATAGAGTAGAGATCAGCTATAAGAAAGTTTTGGGAAAACAGACCTCTAAGTGGCGTTGCGGGGGATTAAGTGGCGTAATAGATAATTTTTTTCATTTTGAAACTAATTGACCTACCTGTTTGAAAATTGGTAGGAATGTTTCTTTCATGGAGTACATATCCGTTACAAAACGGGTTTGGGGAAAATTGACCCAAGGGGTGTTGCGGAGGGTTAAGGGCAGATATAAGTAATTATTTCTATTTTTAAACTATTAGACGCACAGTCTTGAAATTTGGTGAGCAGATTCCTCTCATAGGATAGAGATAACCTAGAAAATGTGTTTTGTGAAAATAGGCCCCTAGGTGGCGTTGCGGGGGTTCAAGGGGAGTTATTGATAATTTTTTTGCATTTTTAATTTATTGGACGCACAAATTTTGCTAAGCAGATTCCTTTCATAGAGTGCAATTCCCCTACAAAATGGGTTTTGTGAAAACAGACACCGAAGTGGCGTTGCGGGGGCTCAAGTGGCATTATAGATAATTATCCCCATTTTTAAACTATTAGACGTACAGTCTTGAAATTTGATAAGCAGATTCCTTTCGTAGAGAACCGCTACAAAATGGGTTTTGCGAATATCAACTACCAAGTTTAATTTTGGGAGATTAAGAAGCGTAATCGATAAATATTTCCATTTTTAAACTATTTGATCATCCTGCTTGAAAATTGGTAAGCATGTTCTTTTCATGGAATATAATTCCTCTAACAAAGAGTAAAACGAAAATTGACCCCTAAGGATGGTTGCGAGGGGTCAAGAGGAGTTACAGAAAAATATTCCTGTTTTTAATTGTTAGACTCATATACATGAAATTTTTTAAGCATGTTTCTTTTGTTGAATAGGGATGCACTAAGAATGTATTTTAAGTAAATAAAGTTCTGCGGAGGGGTGCAGGGGTTACTGGGACGTATTGACACAAAAAAAATCCTTTTTTCGAGCTAAAAGAACTATAATAATGATATTTGGTTTGCATTTTTCTTTTGTTGAATTGAATCCGCTAAGAGAGGTTATTTTGGAAAACGGCTCTCAACACACACGGGATTACGGGGATATTGATAGTAAAACTTTTGCTTTTTTCTGTTTGATTTAGACTTGAAATTTGGCTTCCATGTTCAATTTACGGAGTAGAGATCCACCGCGAAAATTGGTTTTGCGGGAATCCACTTGGTTTTTGGGTTACGAAAGAGCAAACATCATTCTATACTTCAATTTTAGAGATTTTTAGAAAATACAAATTACATGACCTCTGCCCTTTTTATTTATCAAGAGGTGACAGTTACAGGTCTAAATATATTTTTCAATACAATCGAATTCTTAATGCTAGGACTTAGATATCAATAATTTATACATAAGCAGTAAAAATTTATAAAACATCATGAAATACCCGCCCGCTTCGCTGGGTATTTCATGATGTTTTATAAATTTTTACTGCTTATATATATGTATAAATTATTGATATCCAAGTCCTAGCATTAAGAATTCGATTGAATTGAAAAATATACTTATACCTGTAACTGTCACCTATTGATAAAAAAAAAAGGGCAGAACTCGTCTAATTTTTATTTTCTAAAAATCTCTAAAATTGAAGCATAGAATGATGTTTGCTCTTTCGTAACTCAAAAACCAAGTGGATTCCCGCAAAACCAATTTTCGGTGGATCTCTACTCCGTAAATTGAACATGCAAGCCAAATTTCAAGTCTAAATCTAACAGAAAAAAGCAAAAGTTTTACTATAAATATCCCCGTAATCCCGTTGAGAGCCGTTTTCCAAAATTACCGCTCTTAGAGGATTTCAATTCAACAAAAGAAAAATGCAAACCAAATTTCATTATTATAGTCCTTGTAGCTCGAAAAAAGTAGTTTTTTTTTGTTAATAAGTCCCAGTAACCCCCTGCAACCCCCCAGAACTTGATTTGCTTAAAATTTATTCTTAGTGGATCCCTATTCAACAAAAGAAACATGCTTAACAAATTTCAAGTATATGGGTCTAGCAATTAAAAACAGGAATTTTTTTCTGTAACTCCTCTTGACCCCTCGCAAACATCTTTGGGGGTCAATTTTCATTTTACTCTTTGTTAGAGGAACTCTATTTCATGAAAGGAACATGCCTACCAATTTTCAAGCAGGATGATCAAGTAGTTTAAAAATGGAAATATTTATCGATTACGCCTCTTAATTTCCCGAAATTAAACTCGGTAGTTGATATTCGCGAAACCTATTTTGTAGCGGTTCTCTAATTTACGAAAGAAATCTGCTTATCAAATTTCAAGACTTTACGTCTAACAGTTTAAAAATGGGGATAATTGTCTATAACGCCACTTGAGCCCCCGCAACGCCACTTTTGGGTCTGTTTTCACAAAACCCATTTTGTAGGGGGTTTGTAGCATTGTAGCCCATTTTGTAGCACTCTATGAAAGGAATCTGCTTAGCAAAATTTGAAGACTGTGCGTCCAATTAATTAAAAATGCAAAAAAATTATCAATAACGCCCCTTGAACCCCGCAACAACACCTAGGGGTCGATTTTCACAAAACACATTTTGCAGAGTATTTCTATCCTATGAAAGGAATCTGCTAACCAAATTTCAACACTATGGGTCTAATAGTTTAAAAAAAGAAATAATTATTTATTTCTGCACTTAACCCCCCGCAACACCCCTTGGGGGTCAATTTTCTCCAAACCCGTTTTGTAGCGGATTTTTACTCCATGAAAGAAACATTCCTACGAATTTTCAATCAGGCAGGTCAAATAGTTTAAAAACGAAAATATTTATCTCTTACGCCACATATTCCTCTGCAACGCCACTTAGAGGTCTGTTTTCACAAAACCTTCTTATAGCTGATCTCTACTCTATGAAAGAAATCTCTTAATCAAATATAAAGACTGTGCGTCTAATAGTTTAAAAATGGAAATAATTATCTATAACGCCCCTTAAGGCCCCTCAACGCTACTTGGGAGCAATTTTCACGAAACGCATTTTTAGCGTATCTCTACCCTATAAGACGAATCTGCTTACTAAGTTTCAAGACTGTACGTCTAATAACTTAAAAATAGGAATTTATAATGCCTCTTAAAACCCCCGCTCCCGCAACACCCCTTGGGGTCAATTTTCCCAAAACCCATTTTGTAGCGGATATTTACTCCAGGAAAGAAACTTACCTACCAATTTTCAAGCAGGTAGGTGAAGTAGTTTAAAAACGGATATATTTATCTATTACGCCCCTTAATCCCCCGCAACGCCACTTAGAAGTCTGTTTTCACAAAACCCGTTTTGTAACTGATCATTATTCTACGAAAGGAATCTATATATATCAAATTTAAAGACAGTGCGTCAAATAGTTTAAAAATGGAAATAATTATCTATAACGCCACCTAAGCCCCTGCAACGCCACTTGGGGGTCGATTTTCAGCAAACTCATTTTGTAGCGGATTTCTACTCGCTGAAAGGAATCCGCTTACTCAATTTCAAGATTGTACATCAAGTAGTTTAAACATGGAAACAATTATTATTAAAGCCCTTAACCCCCCTTAACGCCCCTTGCGTTTCGAATTTCGGAAAATCCTTTCTTATCTGATGTCTACTCTATCAAAGGAACATGTCTATCAAATTTCAAGTCTGTAGGTTGAATAGTTCCAGAGATTTCGTGATTAGTCAGTCAGTCAGTCAGTGAGTGAGTTGAGTCGCTTTTCTCCTTTATATATATAGATATAATAATTTATAAATATTACTTCTGTATAATGTTTTGTATTATTTTGAAAATATGGGGGAACAATTCCATTTAAAATGCAATATACTTCAATAGTTGATATGTGAATGATCTTCGATGAAATTAAGACTCCAAACTATGGCACGATTGGAAGCCCACTGCTTTACACTTTCATAATCCAAACATAAATTCTAGTGCAAACATAAATTTGAAAATTAAAATAAAAAGCATTGGAATTTTTACATTTTTTAGTGAAAAAACAAATATGAAGTAAATTGTTTGTTAAAAGTAATGCAATGAAAATATAATATAATTTGGCATTTTCAAATAAGGCTATTTATTCAAAGGAAATCTAATCCTCTTTGTAATACTTAATTATGTAATGCAGTGCTTCTCAAACTTTCAATATATTCGCGACTCAATATTCAGTTATAATTTTCATTGTGCCTCCCTCATACACCCTCCCCTTTGATGTTAAAACTACGATACGACTTTCACGTATATAAACATCTACGGCCACCAGCGTATGTAAACGTTTCGCTCAGCCAAAGCATTAATTTCCCCCGGACGTATATGTGCGACTTTCCGAAGTACGAACTTTTCTGTACACTGCTATCCATAAAATTATTCCGAATGTTTTGGAATACAATAAAAAGACTTTGGCAATATATTTGCGAAAAATTAACTTATTTCAGATTATTTGCTTCTTTATTCCGTACTCTCCTACCCCAATAGATCACATAAGCGCGCGTACGTGGAAAATGGTTGGAATTGGGAAGTGAATCACGTACCTTTTAGTCGGCAGTGAAGGAATTAATCATAAATCGTACACATTATCAAGATAAGTGTTAATTTGTGTATTTAATTTTATATATGACAATCCCATGAGGTCATTATTAATTATTAAACTTGTTCTTTAGTATTGTGAAATTAATTATAAAATGCATTGTGTGGAACATTTATAAGTGTAATAGATCAGTTTAAATGTGTATTTTATTTTTTATTACGTCCGAATGTATTTTGTTTGTTTACTTTCAGTAAATTAATAATTTTTTTAATTGATCTTTTGTTTTCGACTTTTCAATATGCTAGCGCCCTCTCGTAGAGTTGCTACCAGCTCTAAGGGGCCGCACCCCACACTTTGAGAAACGCTGATCTAATGTCTTAAAATTAATCATTTTTACTTTTCAGCTTTCTTTTATATTAAAAAAGCTAATTATCATGATAGGTTTCTGCAGTGTAATTCAAGATATAGAAATCTGTATTATGAAGAATAATTCTATATTGTTAGCACGTTAATTTTTATTTTACTTTAAAAATATATTATATGGCTTTTATTTTTTAAAGGGTAATATATTCAGTAAATTATTCAAATTATTAAGGAAGTCGGAGTTCAAATTTTGATTGGATCAAAGGTCTAGTAAGTAAAATTGCAAAAACAAAGAATTCAAATTTCCTGAACTTTTTCTGACTAGGGAGAAATTATATTAATTCCTTTTAATGGTAATAAATATAGATATACATACAAAATTTTTTAAAAAATCAGCAGATTTTCAATCTTTATAGATAAAAAGAAATTTATGATTGTTTCAGAGTTAAGTATACTAACCATCTTTTATCCTGCTTTTTCTAATAATCTTTGATGACGAATTTTTCTCTTTAGAAAGCCTAATTATTCCTTCATAAAAAATCCAGTGAGAGTACATTTAGAAACAAATTTTCATACAGTAAATTTGACGGTTTTAATTAATATGACAATTGCTTAAAATTATACTGCATTTTAAAATTTTTATGTATCTTTCAGAACAAATAAAATGTTTGTAAAAAGTCTGAATTTTTTCTGAATATATATATATATATAAACAATTTTAAATATATTTGAATAATTAAAAAAGTAGAATGGTATTGATTTTAATAGTGAAATTTGAGAAAGCATGGCACACGAATATATATTTTTTGCTCTAGTTGCACTTGTAACCATAACAAAATTTATTGCCATTAAAATATAACTATTTATTAAAAATCTAATTTTTCTAAAAATAAGTATAGAAATGTTGTGCACATATAATTATTAATTTCTTTTGATAGCGTACTTTTTTCTATAACAATTCCTTTTGTTCTTCCTAAACATTTGGGCCACTTTCTAAGCAATTCCCTTGAAAAAGCTATCTATGTATAAAGTTCATAGAGTTATATATGACAATCCCTTGCTTTTGTCATTAATTAATTTTTATTTAGTCTTTGAAAAAGATAATTTATTCGGAATTGATGATTGTGACTTATATTAATTCTAAGAAATTAAACATAAACTAATACCAATATCAAAGCATTATAAAGTTATTGTACTTTAACGGGATTGCAACAAAATTTCATAAAACGGCTTAGCTACAACTCAGCATTATTTTTATAGTGAATTATTCAGTGAAAATAAGAATTTTATAAATGAACAACATGCGTTGAACGAAACTGCTTTGCAGCTCTTTTTGTTTCTCAATGTTTTGTAGACGAAAAGTCCCTTACAATGAGGTATTACTGTTCCTTCATTGGTTAAGAAGTCCTGAAATCTACCCAATGTGATTGTAGCTTGAAATTGTCTACTGTTGATAATTTCTATGTTTATTGTATTGGCAACTAGGAAGAGTTTGCCGACGTAGAATGATATTAAATCTGAGGTGGTGTAATGCTATAATTAAATTACTCGTGTTGTTTGGAAAATGTGTTCATTTTATTGCACCTTATTTTAATATTTTTAAAAAACGTGTCATGATACGTACAAAAACATTATAAAATGTTATTCGTATACTTTAAAATTCCTTCATGATCTACGATAAATATAAAAATTTCAATCCTGGTTCCTGTTTATGGTAAGTTTATGTATATATTTATTAAGTAAATGCGGTCCAACTTCTCTGGGATTCGTCTGACTACCACCCTTTTTCAAAAATCTCTCTTTTTTTTTATCGAAGGAAAATATTAAAGAATAATGAAAATTTGTTATAATGTGTAGTAAGCGGAAACGCAACTGTGTCGTGCTTGATTGCTTCGCTCGTTCAAGGCCCTGATTTCTTCTTGTGTATTAGGGGGCGAAATGTTGCATTACTCGTGAACTGCATTTTGTCATTTTCTAAAATTTGGAAAACGAGTTACGATTTATTTTTTCGAAGATATAATATTCGTACAATTTGTTCCATGGCAAGTTTTTCTTAATAGACAAATTCGTTTTCCTCGTATCTTGCACCTGTGATATCAATGGAATGTAAAAAACTAAGTATCTTAGTTTCTTTGAGATAATTTTTAACCCAGGATGTTTATTGAAATTATCTTAGAGTTAAGTTTAACATTATCTGACAATAGAGTTTAAACTGGAGACATCCTGTAGATATAAATACAATAGTAAGAAATTGGTAAAATAAAGTCAGAACAGCTATCTAATGCATGTTTAGTGGTATGATGTAATTCAAAAATCAAATTTCTTGCATATTGGGAAGAATTTATAATAAATTTAGGTAAAGATGTAAGCGATGTGATTATATTCGTCCTGTTTTTCAAATATTAGTGCAAAAAAAAAAACAATGCAAAATGATATAACATTTCTTTGGTTTTTCTTAACTGCACTTAATCTTTATTTATGCACTCACAAGATCATCTAAAAAGTTTTTCAATATAAGCAAATTTTTAGTACTGTTTACTTTAAAATGTTAAGATTTTATTTTTAAATTCTGAATTATCATGTGTATTAATAAATTTAATTGATGTGCTTGGAATTCTTGTTGAATTTATGTAATTTCAACAACAGTAACTTACTCGTAAAATTTGATATATATTCTTTTGGTATTTAAAAAACTCATAGAAGTCAAATTTTCATTCATAGTTTGTCTGTGAAATTATAATGTTTAAGGCAAGAATATTTGATGCATATGTTGAAAAATTATAAAATTTTATTTAATCTAATGAATTTGTTTAAATTGCACGTATTTTGTTTGATGTCCTGGATACTTTTGTATAATATGTGTGAAAAGTATTTATGTAAAGTATATTTTAATTTTGAATGGTATAAGGATTTTTTAAAGATGGATAAAACAGATTAATTCTTGAGTTATTGTTGCTTTTCATTTACAGAGAACTTCACTAATAAGTACCAAAAATGTCTTCTGCCACATTTCAGACATTCCACATATAGGAATATTTACTTTATATAATACAGTAACTGTTTCACATAAATTGATGACTTGTTGAAAATTTATGAATTTAGTTAACTTCTTGATCAAAGTTATGTTACCATGCACAAAAAAAGCAGAATCTGGATCTAAAGAGAAGTTTTGTGGAGGTTAGAAAGCTTAATCATTTTGTATTTTCTGTAATTTTCTGTCTTTAGCTTTTGTTGCATGTTAAAATACTGATTTTTCCATTTGATAAGCAAAGATTAAGTTTGACCAGAGTATCTGAAAATAGGGTTCTCCTTCAATTTAGCAATGTTTTTTAGATTTCAAGGTATAAAAATTTCATTCTGGCAAACTGTATATTATGGTATTTCTTGTACATTAAAATGTGGACATTTCAATAAGGTCGTGTTCTCAGTATTTGATTGTATTCATTATTTTAAATTGGTGGTGATAGTCTTTAAAAAGTTGATTTTTGGATTAAACATTTAATTTTTGTTGAAAAGCTTTATTTCAGCATTAATATTCATTGTAAATTTATAATTTTTTTTTCTTTTTTTTTAGTTTGCCTTCAGTCATTTTTTTAAAGTTTAACTGAGAGGAGTATAATTTACATTCCTTTTCTACTATGATTTTTGGTGCACAAGGAAAAAATACCTGCGATACACTAATGCTTCAAAGGTTTGATTTTAAATGTATCAAATGTTCAGGTTATGAAAATGACTAGCTGACTGATGAATTTATATGGAAGTACGGCAAGAGAAGAATGAGTAACATTGTATTAGAAAGTCTGTGGGTAAAAATAGTTGAAAGTAAATTAGGTATGATGCAAATTTTAAGGAGGTTGAAGATGTGGACTCAAAAAGCCAACTTTAATTTCATTTCTTCTAACATTACTATAACTTCTAACATTAAATATAAGTTACAAGCTTCTTGAGTATGACTAAAACTCAGAACTAATTTGACCACTACCCATTAAATTGTTTGGAACTAATTTGGGTGCTAGTTTGATATGGGGGGGGGGGGGGGTCTTCGTGCCAAGTTGTTTGTTTGCCAAGATGGGTGATAAAATTACAATATAGTTCCTTGATATTTTTAAAATCTGACAATGTGATTGCCATGAGGCTAACATATATTACAGTTAATTTTTATTAGTTTTTTCCCGTGGTAAAATCCTATTAATTTCAAATGGATAAAATTTGATTTCTTTAAAAATTTAACCATTTTAAATTGCATTTGTTCTTAAAGCCATCTGCTTCAGTCTTTTGCATTTTGTGCTATTTTCAAATATGGATAGTTCTAATATAATGGCGAGTACCAGGATATTTTTTTTTAAAATGAGTCCTGTGCTTTTAATTACTGCTATAAATTGTATATTTTCACTTTTTAAAAAATGCTTTTTTGAACGTTCCTTGTTCGATGAAATTCATTGAAGGAACTTGCAGTTTTTGGAATATTGCAAATTTTTGGCACTTGATATTCATTATTAATTTTAATATATATTATGTGATTGTTTTATTAATAATATGATATAAAAATACAATTGTTATTGTATGTAACAATCGTATAATCTTTATTTATAATTATTTTTTATCAACATTACATTATGTTAGTTATTTATAATTATGTTAGTTATTTACTATTATGTTGCAGATTATAATTATTTTGTTATTTATTTATAATCTTTATTATATGAGTATTCTTATATATAATTTTCGGTGAAATTGTTGAATCGGGCACTGGTCTGCCAAATCATGAAAAACGCAAATTTGGCGTGCTTTTGCATGTTGTGTTTTTGAGTAGCAACCCTGCTACAACACGATCTGACTTCTCACTCACTGATACAAAAAATCAAAAGGGTCACCAGGTTTGGCGCTTTTATCGATTTGGCGAGAAAACACTTGGCG
>BMAO01020616.1:75673-94587 GCA_019973975.1 Trichonephila clavata
AAAGGTGGCAGACATAATTAGGAGATCAAGAATTCAAAAAAAAATATTTATTAAGAATGGTAAATTATACCCTTTATTAGAGTAAAAATAAAATTTCAAAAATCTACATCTAATAACACAAATATTGATAGAATATAATCAATTTGAAAACCGTGCACAAGCATATTATTTTGTCCGATATCAGTGGGCACGCTTTTTATTTCCTGGTCACATTTGCATTTTAAAGTATTGCCATCCTGCAAATGACTAAATGTGTACGGTTTGGGTTTGCAATCATTTGAGATTTGAATCAATTTGAAATTAGGGCACCAGAATTGAAAAAAAACTATTTCCTTATCAGAAAATAATTTCTTACAAACTGTTTTAAACAATCTTGTCTGCTAATGTATATATAAACAATGTTTAGTAAAGTACATTTTCTTCTTTTAGAAGTTTAGATAGTTTTCCCTATTGCACCCTCAGGCGTGTATATTCCTTTCATCCGCTTTTATCATGACTCAGATTAATTTTTTATATTTAATCGAATGTACTTTAATGCAAGCTTTGAATAATGTTTTGAAGTAGTATGGAATATTGATGACTACTATGCATTTTGAGAGTTGAGATGTGATGTTTTACATCAAATCTCAAAATTGTCTTTTGTGTAACTTGGCGCTATATTTTTAGGATATCTTCTACGTAATGCGCATTGTGCTTACCATTCTTCTTGAGATTAGCCTTATTATTCCGGTTTTTCAGTACTGTCCGGGATAATGTACTTGGTTGTAAAACTGCCTCTGGATTTGAGAATTGTCCACACTTTATCATCTTATCTACCGTAAACATCCTATCTTCTTTCTATTATTCAAGAAACTAAATAAATAATAAGTAAAACGTTGGATAAAGTGTAGAATAAGGGGGCCTTAGGATTTAGTGAGTTTATCTATAGATACCAGAATGAATTTGGCTCTTCATTAGGTCGGCATCACTTCAGAACTCTCTGAATACCTATTGCTACATATAAGTAATTTAGCAACTGATTCTAAATTCAAAAAAAAAAAAAGCTTTCGTCAAAGGGACCCTTTATTCTACACTTTTATCCAAGATTCTACTATTACCTTTTGCAGTGTATTTGTCTTAGATATCTGTGTACAATATCTAGGTACAATCAACATGTAAATGTTATTGTTCTTTAAACCATACATATATTACCCCATTTTTACTTCTTATTTTACTCATGATGAAATTCTAAGAGATTTAAATACATTACTATATTGATCGAACTATTGTACTCGCCCCATTGAGCATTATTTACAGAGAAAAGAGAAAATGCGGAATCAATAAATATGACATTTCAGATTTGATTGAAAACTTATTGGTTTTTCTCATATCATTCCATTCGCTTTGCTTAAAAACTTTTCAGGCTTTCCCAAATGATTGATTCTTATTGAAGAATTAATGCCTATTAATTTGCTTTAACTAATGATTGTATTTCTCAGTGAAAGAAATTTAAATTATTCATACTATTTTTTACAACAAAGAAATTTAACGTGTTTTCTAACTAATAACGGACAAGATTGAAATAAATATGTTAAGTTGAATAGAGAAATTTTTCTCCCCCCCCCCTCTTTTCTAAATAAATCCATTTTCTTGGGTAAAAAAACTACGTAAAAAAGAGAATGCATTTAATTTTGCTGTCTTAAGTAAATAGAATTATTTCCCATTGAATCTTAGCACGACGTGTTTATTTTATGTTCTTCTTGGAAACAAGGAAATCTTGAAACATTTTTGATCTAATTGATCCAAAGTCGTCCTTTAGTTTACCTTTTTACTAGCACATGACGAAAGTTGAAAAATTTTGAATCAGATTTTATGATAATATATGTTTTAAAATATTTTGCCTATTCTTTCTCATTGGAGTTTGAGGTCTGGAAGTGAATTCTATTTTCTGAGAAAAGGAAGAGCATGAAGTAAAATTCTCAAAAACATTTTTTTGCACTTTTACATTAGTATCACGAATGAATAATATGTAGAATTAGAAATAAAATCACCTGTAAAGTATCTCCTCATGTATGTGTTTTAAAAAAACAATAATTGTATTAAAATTAAATGAGCTAGATGAATAGTGCAATTTATATCATTTCTGAAGCTGCAATTATTTTTCTGCTGTAAAATTATAAGCAAAGAAATCTTTAAAATAAAACCAAACAATGTGTGTACTAAAATTGTAAAACATTTCTCTTGGAATTGGATGATATTTTTTAGAAGTGCTGAAAATTTTCACTCATAGTAGAATTAACATACTTGTGTGAAAATGCTATCTGAAGGATCTCCGCAATAAATAGGATTTAAATAGGATGCAATATACTTAGATATCAATAGCAAATAGTTGTATTGAATATAAAAGAAATGTAAATCGACACTCAACACAAAATGTTCACAAATACTTCCAGTATAATCGTACGTAGAAGAGACTCCGTGTACGTTCCATTTTCGAATGTTCCTTTGTGGATTATTCTAACACTAAATTGTCGAAAGAAATCCTGGTTCGTTACTCTTTCTAAAATTATTCTCTTACTCTTTATTAGTGATGTTCCATGTATCTTTTATTTGGGCCCTTTTGGCGTAAGCAAATGGGTTAATTTATACACGAAATAAAAAACAAAGTTTTGCTTATTTATTTGTAGATATCTCCGTTTTTGCGTTATGGGTGTCAATGGTGTCCCAAAGGAATAATTTGCAAGATCTGATATTTTCAATTAAATTGAATTCCAAATTATGTATATATAAAAGAAACCCTACGATTAGCACATATTTTATAAACCTGATATTTATCATGATTTGCACTTTAACACTAATTCTCGCAGCAGTTTACACTTATCTGGCGCATCAAAAAGACTACAATACCAGCTTTTGGACTTTAGGATATGTGATTCAAGATGAAGAATATCGAAGGTCTGTAGATTTCATTACTCAGTGTGTTTACTTCTTATTGCATTTGGAATATCCATGCCTTTTTGCCCTATCCATGTGTTTTCTCATCCATCGTTATACATCATATCTTCTTTATATTGACGAAAGAATAAGAATTTGTGGCTTAGCTCCAACATTTTCTAAATACATGAGTATAATAAATGAATACAACTATATCGAAAAGAAAATTAATCTTTTAAGAGAAACTTTATCAATACCATTGTTTTTCCTTTTATCTATTTGCTTTTGCAGTTTGTACACAGTACTGTCGTCTTTTTTTCAGAACAAATTTGTGTCTTTTTTTGTATTACCATACGTTAGTAATGCCGCTACCGGTGCATGCATAACATTCTCATTGACAATGATTAGTTGCAGAATTCCAGAAAATATGATGAAAATAAGAAGAAGGGTAGGACTTTTTGATCGACGAACATCAACATGACAGTTCAGAAGCAGCTAAAAAAATCACTCTTCTAAAAAAATTAAGAAAAAGGAAATAATTTACTTGTCAGTTGGTGGTATTGTAGATCTTGAAAGAAGTTTCCTTTTATCAGCTTTTGGAAATCTTTTCACCTACGGATTACTGATTTATAACTTGAAATGAACTTCAAAACTCATGCGAAAGATATTTTTGAATTGATGAAGGAACAGTCAATTTCTCTGCCTTCCTTTGGTCATTTATTTACAAAAATAATAAATTTTAAGTAAGTATGTTCATTTTCAGAAATGTGATACTTTTTATCACTCATTAAGGTTTTTTATCATCTTATCAGTTGTATAATAGCACGGAGTTATTACTATTTTAAACTGAATAACTTGCTCATCATGAGAGAGTTTTGCTCTTCATTTTTAAGAATACATGATATTAATGAGTGCTTTGGACTTTGAAACTATTGATGATGCACTTTTAAGTGAATTATCAAATTTACCTCTTGTGTAGCGTAAAATACAAAATATTTATCAATTTTTCAAAAATTGTAAAAATGCTATATGTGTCTTAATAATGAGCAAACTGATTCCTGCGTATTTGTACTTTGCATTTGAGTATGAAAATATTATAAATATAAGATGTATGTATATATACGAGAAAAATTAAAAAACTGAGTTAATTTTACAGAAATATATGTCTATGTTACTTTTCATTTTGGGTTTTTGAAATATATATATACATTTTAAAAAGAATTTCCCGGCAAATTGTTTGTTGTTGTAATTTTTAAATCTTATAAGTCATCATTAACTTGAAATTTACTGAACTGAAAATCTTGAATAATGTTTAAAAATTTAAATCTATATAATAAGTAATATCTATTGTATTCTCTTTTTTTATTTATTATTTGGTTCTTTAGTTTCTGATTTTTGTAATAGAAAACATTTTTATATTATAATATTATCAAATCCGTTTGGTTGTCTACAGTTATTTTATATACTATGAAACACCCAATATATTTAGCATTTTTAATCTAACTCGATGAATTATTCGAGCAAATAAAACCTTGTATTCGGAAAACTGAATTTACTGAGCTGAATATCTCGAATAATATATGTGTGTGTTAACGAGAGCCGTTATGAACTGAGCTCCGGTAATTAAATGTAAACTGAAACTGATACATTTTTCGAAACATACTATTTAGCTTTTATTGAGCCAGAAATTTACTAGATGACTGCACTATGTTGCTACTCTTATGTAGAATAATAATAAAATGGTAAGCTTTAACATGCCATGCTCCTTTCACAAGTCTATCTTTTATATAAAAAATTAAAAAAATTAAAGCGAAGAAAACTATTCAACACATTTACATTATTTCTTTTGTAATTGTAAAATTTTAACCAACTGTTTTTTTCCAAAAACTGGTAGCATCATTTCTTTTAAATCAACATAGATTAATTTGAAAATGAAGATATTATTGCTTGAGCAACTGTGAGCTTCATGCAAAACATAACCAATGTTAAAATAATTATTTTTCAATAAAGCATTGTAATAATGGTTTTGTATTTTTTTGTGCTTGTGTTCTTTTTTACCATTATAATGTTTGTGTATA
Source organism: Trichonephila clavata (assembly GCA_019973975.1). Lineage (NCBI taxonomy): Eukaryota > Metazoa > Arthropoda > Arachnida > Araneae > Nephilidae > Trichonephila > Trichonephila clavata. Next base: position 80,665 of record BMAO01020616.1, read on the forward strand.
TTTTTTGAATTTCTATTCGAATTTAAAATCAATAAATGAGCTTTGTAATTAAAGAAAAATGTATCTGATATTTCGAGGCAATATTTTGGTTCCATAATTAATAAAGCTGGTTTATCCAGTAGAATTGGGAAAACAATCAATAATTTTATTCTTGATCCATAGTATATTTTACTAAATAAAAAACCCCAAAAGAATAACATGTATTGAAAATACAGAACAAACCTAATGTGAATGACGTGGAAAGATTGATAACTATTCATTTGTAACCAATTTTTGAAAAAATATTTTTCCGTTTTTAATTTATCAGATATGTGCTAGTATTTTTCTAACAGAAACGTTTATTGGCTCTCTTTTTCAGAAAAGGCGTATTTTCTTTTAAAAGTTTTTTGTCTTTATTTATTAATGATCTACATTTCTTTATTTAATAATGATTAATTATGTAAAAGGTTCTACATTTATAGATTTCAAAAGTTTCCTTAAAAATACAGTTTCTGGAGGTTTTTTAAAAAGATTTTGGGATAATTTATGTTATAAATTTAAATTATTAGATTATTTACATGTCAGAGCAGAGATGGGCAAATTTTAGTGGTCAGAAAAGTCACGTACGGCCTTCTTAGAATTTTGCACGACCCACCAAGACTCTGTCAGAATACCAAATAAACAGTTCTCTACATTTGCGTTATGTAAATTTGTAAAGAAAGTTTTTTTTAAGCATGAACATTAACAAAAGTAAGTATAGATGCAAGTTTTCTGACATTAAATTGCAGAATGTGATATAAAATTCGACAATCTCACACCTCATTTAAAAAAATTGTGGAAATGTGCCAAAGGGAACATTTTTTCATTAAACTGATTCTAAAATTCAATGTGCTTGCAGCGAAAGATTATATAAAATTAACACAGTAAATAAATTGAATTAAACTGCCACTATTTTATTTAACTTATATTTATTGATTTGTATAGCGCAATTTATACCTTTTCTGAGATGCAAAGTTAACTAATGAATGCTATCATTTTATAAAAAAGCGCGGCCCTCTGGTATTCCTCAATTCCACAATGTGGCCCACGAGCAGTGGCATAACCTACACCCCCGCAACCCTGCATCGTGGGAGGTGCAGGATACTAGTGGGCCACAAACTACGTTATGTTATGGTTTTACAATTCTTTGTAAGATCCGGATTACGGCCCTAAACCTGACTTTGCAATATTCTTTGTTACGCCACTGCCCTCGAGCTAAAACAGTTACCCGAACCTGTGTCAGAGGATTTAAATGATTTTTAATACGGACACATAGGTGATAACTTATTTCGTTTGAATTTTTCCAGTTACTCCTATAGGTTAAATCCAGAAATATTGTGTTTTCTGTAGTATGTAAGCTAGCCACAGAAGGAATGAAGAATTATTATATTCTGCCAAATATACTGCGGAATCAAAGCATTCCCTATATAACATCAGGAAATAAATTCATGTTTCCAAATGATATTTGTTTGGAGAAATGTGCATTTTTGAACACATCTCTGACTTAACAGAAATATCCATAAGCATTGTAAAACTAACCCATTGCCCTCGAGGAATCCAGAGTAGAGCCATTTAAAATTTATCTTCAAATTTGAGGTCTCCACTATAAATACAATATCAATAAATTTAAATTCATAACATAAAGACAAAAATAAGTTGTAATAACTTCAAGTATTTGGTTAACAAATTACAAATGATATTGGTTAAGTAAAGTTTTGTGTATATATATATTTATACATTTTTTTAATAAAAAAAATCATACCACCAATGCAAATGTTTAAACAAGCTGAAAACATGTGCTTTCTTTTTAACCAGGCTGAGCCACTGCAACGCGTGTCAGTTTAATTAATAAATGTTTAATAATTTGAAATTTTATTTCCGATATATTTTTAAGAACATAATATAAATGTTTTCCATCCATTTCTAAACTTTTTTTTTGTACTTGTTGGTTACCTCTAATCAGATTTAAAAAATCAAAATCTACAATAGCTTTCAACAAAATACAATAGATGGCACCACATGCTACTTTCTTTCAAAACGGGAGGGGGGTCAATTTAAAAAAATGCTTCACATAATCAACCCCAATATCTTTCCTTTCTAAATATTCGGTAATTGAAATTGAAAAAAACGTCTAAATGTTACTACAATTTTATTAAAAGAGAAATAAACAAAAATTTAAAACTTGCTGATTTCAGTTTATAAGAAAATATATTTGCCAATAATATCAGACCTGTATAAAAAAAAGAATTCACACATACATAAATAAATGAAGATTATCATAAAACTAAATAAAAAAAAACAGACAATTAAAATTTATCTCAAAATGGGAGGGTACGGGTTCATATTCCAAAAATTAATCCAATCTTATGATACTTTCGTGATAACACTTCAAGATTTTCATATAGATATATTCAAATATACAATACTCTCTCTTCTGAAGCTTATAAAGAGTTTTCTTTTTGATATTTAAGAAGAAAAATGTCGTGACTATTAGTCAAAAAGCTCGTTAAGAAAAATTTAATGAAATAAAATTGCATTGTAATATTTCATATAAAGACGAAAAATTTTTAATAAATTAATTCGTACTGCATTTTAACTTTTTTTTTGAAAAAAAAAGTAATAAAAGAAATGTTGTTCTTTTCCAATAAATTTCAAAAATTTATCAATTAATGATCCAACACAATCCCACACGTTTATCATAAGCTGTATGTGGAAGGATCTACATCCTCCATTACAATCTAATACTTCTCCCCCTGTGGTATATCTTAAACTTTAAATATATATATTTGAAAAAGAAGATTTAAAGATGTTAGTTTATTTACATTTTTCCTTATCTTTAGTTTAATTTATTTTTTTACAAAACTGTAAAAGTTAATCAAAAAATATTAAATTGCACATCATTACGGAAAATGTTGAAAGCTGTGGTAATTAATGAATTTGACTAAAAATGTTAAATAAAAAAAACTCTTCACATTTTTCAAGCTTTTATTTTTATTGAATTACTCAACATTTCTTTGTAAAACCAAAATATCTTCTTATGACTGTTTCTTTAGTTAGAATAGAAGTTTTAAACAGATACTACAGACTTTGACTTGGGTATAACGATTTGAAATTACATTTTCCGGTCCCAGCCTTGCAGTACCGTTAACATTATCTGTAAAGAAAGTCCCCGTAGAGCCAGTAATTACACATTTTAATTCCTATTATTACTAGTTACGATTCGCGAGAGGTAAGATCGCCGATTACTTTCAACCAACTGATTAAAGTCTTTTTGCTACTGATGGCTTGATTATGTGAGCGAAAGAAAGAAATTATTCAGAAAAGGCTTTACTTTTCCAACTATATCGATGCAATTAATATTAGGGCTTTTAACCGGAAAAAAATATCTGTTTATTTCGGTTCGATATAGTTTCAGTCATTTTTTTGCGGTAATCGACTTATCAATATTTTTTAATTTGAAGTCAACTATATAATTAACATCATTTCATGATTATATCTCGATTTCCTGTTTGGATGTTCACTTTTACTATTCTGTTCCAATTTTGCATGAAACTACTTACAGAAGGCCGATTAGATTCAGTTGAATGAACTAGATGAGTGATGGCGAATAGGGTTTCTGAGATTTCCCGGGTTTTTCCACTACCAGGAATGTCCGGGAACTCCCGGAAATGTAATTGTAGTTCTCGAAATTCTCGAAAATACATCAAAATTTAAAACAAATTATTTTTAAATAAAATCAATAATACTTATTTAAAATAAGGATTTATATAAATTCCATTTAATACTTATTTATATTATGAGTTAAAGAATACAAAAGATACATAATAAATTGATTATTCTCTTTTAAAATAAGATTTCAGAATGCATAAGCAATTTATACTTTTATCACTCAGCCATGGAAAAAATGTTACAATAAAAGATTTTGCGAATTAAAAAATCTCGTGGAAAAAAATTCACATTTGAAAAATTATTTCTAAAATTAATGTTCCTTTACTGATTCACATGCGTTTGAAAATTAACTAGTCAAAGCTGAATCAATTATTTCCCTAAGTTACTTCTAAGAGATAAATGTTAATAATTACTTGAAAACTCATTGCTGCTGAAGTGCCGATTATGTACGCTAAAAATATTAATTATTATATTTAAGATATTTTATTTGTATAACCTATTTCTTGTTTATGAAATTGCTATATTATTGTTACATAAATATAAAAAATATTAATGTAAGTATATCATACGCGCGCGAGAAAGTTAGGTTTAGAAAAATAATAAATAAGAAAAACTGCGAGATTATACTTATAAAAATATTCTCCGACAAAATTTTTGTGGGCTCATTTTCTACTTCAAGTTGCTGATTCAATTAAATAGCTCATAGTAAAAAGACAAGTATTCTAAGAAATTTAAAAAAAAAAGATTAAACAAGTTGTAGTTTTTAGTATTAGTACTTACATTATCCACATAAATCAAGATCTTGGAAATTCGATCAGATAGTGTTGTTTGGCTACGAAATCAATTGCTTAAAAAACCCCAATACTTCTTATTAACGAAGCTCGATATCAGGAATTGATCTGGACAGATACTCCTTCCCACGGCTAACTGGAAAAAATTTCACCAATCCAGAGTAAGCTTTAATCTTTCTCTCTCATATTACACTATCCCATAGTTGTGGTAACGAACATTCCTTCGTCCAGGAAGTTAGAGGTAAACAATCGCAAATTGCCGCATTAGAGCTAACGATGTCCCATTAGAGCCATTCAGCTAACGATGTCCGAGGTTGGAACCTACAGTCAAGTCAAAAATAGTTACCTCATAGATAATTGAACCTCCGTGCGAATCCCGGAAAAGCAGCGATGTTTTTAAAATGAATCTGTAAATAAAAAAATTCTTTATAAATGTTATGCATAATAAAGAAAGATTGTAGTACCATTTTTAAATCTTAACTAAATTGTCCCACTTTTGAGAAACTTGACTCGGGTGCAATAGTGTTCTTTTTATGGAGGGTCAAAGTTAGGTGGCATTTTTTTCTCAAACACAAACTCCCACAAACAAGGTTAGTTTTTACTAAATCAGCAAATATTTTTGTCCAACTTGTGGCTTTTGCTAATAGTACATCTGTGTAAGATGACGTTGGTAAAGAATCATCGTAAAATTGTGAAATTTGTGGTCACAGTAGTTAGTAATGTGATGGAGGGTGCCAATTTTCACATTTTCAAATTGTGCTCTAATCATTAGCCATGTACAGGGATATTTAAAAAAAAATCCAGAACAGATATGACCCACCTTTCACCTCGAGTCGATTATCGGCAAGTATCAGGACACATTTTATTATATATATATATATAATATACATACTGTGTCCACCGTAAATGCAACACTCTGAAGGAAGCACGCAAGTAACATGAAATTTACAACATGCATTAGCGGAGGTGAGATATGCAAATGATTAGAATTTCAGCGCAGACACACATCACGCACGCCTGTGGCGCCACCTCAAAGCGCTATTTAAGGCTTGGAGATTTCGACGATTTCAAGTTCGGCAATTGTTTTTCTTGTGGTTTTTTCAAAAAACGATCAGTTATGTCTCGTAGAAAACAGCGATCAGCTTTTGATCAAGTATCCGAGTTCGACAGAGGAAGGATAGTGGCCTACCGAGATTGTGGATTATCTTTCAGGGAAATCGGTAGTCGTGTTGACGAAACCAAACAAATGTAATGCATATGTGACCGTTGGATGCAGGAGGGTACGACGGACCGACGTGGTCGATCGCATCCACCTCAGTGCACCACTTCACGTGAGGACAGGCAAATTGTGCGCATGGCAGTGACGGATCGCTCAGTCACATCACGAACCATAGCACAGCACATTGAGTCTGTAACGCATCATTCAGTGTCTGCGCGTACCATTCGACGCCGTTTACAGCAGAGTGGTCTGTCCGCAAGACGTCCATTGCTTGGTCTACCCTTGACGCAGAACCACAGACGTCTCCGCCGCCAATGGTGCGATGAAAGAAGGATGTGGGTGGCAGAATGGAATGAAGTTGTCTTTACTGACGAGTCACGCATCTGTCTGCAACACCACGATGGTCGGATTCGAGTCTGGAGACACCGTGGAGAGAGGATGCTGAACAGCTGCGTTATGCACCGCCACACTGGTCCTGCACCGGGTATTATGGTATGGGCGGTATTGGATATCACTCTCGCACTCCTCTAGTACGCATTGCCGGTACTTTAAACAGCCAGCGCTACATCTCCGAGGTGTTGGAGCCAGTTGTCCTTCCTTACCTTCAGGGCTTGGCCACAGCCATATTTCAACAGATAATGCGCGACCACACGTGGCACGCATTGTCCAAAGGTTCTTCGTCAATCACCAGATTGAATTGCTTCCCTGGCCGGCTCGCTCTCCGGATCTTTCACCGATAGAAAACATGTCGTCCATGGTTGCTCAACGATTGACCCAGATTACACCCCCAGCTGCCACACCAGATCAACTTTGGCAACGTGTGGAAGCTGCTTGGTCTGCTGTACCCAAGGACACATCCAAAGTCTCTTTGAATCAATGCCGAGGCGTGTGGCAGCGGTGATCTCCAACAATGGCGGCTACTCTGGGTACTGATTCTGGCAGGAACCGCACTTCACAGAAATCTTTAAATTTAATCATTTGATACTTGGTCAACATGTTATCAACAAAATAAATTTTGTTGTGCTATCTCTTGTCTTTCTTTGTGTTGCATTTACGGTGGCCAGCAGTGTATATTGTAAATTGTTTTCTTTTCTGAAGTGGACCTGGAAATGGCCAACAGAGGATATTCTACAACAATGCTCGCGCATATTCAGAATACCACGATCTTTGTGTTGTGCTGTCTATCTCGCTTATTTCAAAATTGAAAGTTTATGTATCATTATATTATGATACATAAACTTTGATACATTGATACTTTGATTGATATGATAAATTGTCTTTTTTATTATGAGCTATTTAATTGAATGAGCAACTTGAAGAAGGGAATGAACCCACAAACTGTTTTGGGGAGAATATTTTCATAATAATGTATATTTATGTAACATTTAGGACCTTATTTTTTTAATAAAATTAAAAATAATATAAGTAATTATAAATGGGGAAAATATTCACTTTGAAATTGATGATTCATATTTTCCAAATAAATTTATAAAAATAATCTATGTCTCCCACGCTTATCATGTTAGTTTTTTGTTAATTAAATAATTTACCTGATTCAAGAAATGATTATATCATTGAAAACATATTACTTTTGTTTTGTAAGCAATACAAATCGAAAAGAATATAGGAGAGCCATAATTAACTTTGTTCTCTTTTAACGAACGAATTCCTTCTACATAACGTAATTTGTATAAAAATATATCCTGAATAACGTTTTAAGTTTTTAGATTCTTGCTCAGTGCATAAGTAGCATTACGGCAGTAAGTTTTTTCTTCTATTAAGATTTTTTTGAAATGAATAAAACGAGAAATCGATTTGATTTGGCAAAATTATTTATAAAGATAAGTATCAAATATATACATTCCTTTCCAAAACAACAGCAGCGACTGCAACAAATACAATATCAATATCAAAATAGGATATTTTAAAAAATATTTATAATAATAAATGTTTTTAAAATAATATTAGAAAATTAACAATTTTTTTTTTATAGATCAATCTGCTTAACTTAACGTATATATAAATTTTTATGGAAAATTAACGCTTTTTTTTTCAAAGAAGCTAGCTTATGAAGTGTTTACGAAGCGGTTATTTCTGAGAATTAGTTTTTAGGATCCATTTTCTGCAGGATAGCACAAGCTATAGTTGATTTTATCCTTATTTTTAGTAGCATGTTTATAATTAGCGAATTGATTATTGTTTAAATACACTGCAAATAAACTAACAAATTCCCTGTTTCGTGTGAGTATGAAAAATAAATCCCTTTTAGATATTAACAGATTAAAAATGAGTGATTAAGGATACTCTCTTCAACTTCGTATGTATTTTCAGAATTTATACAATGTATTTTTAATAACAAATCATAAGTAGAAAATACAATTGGGAAAACGTTTAAATAAAAAAATTCAAATATGTAATCAGGCATAAATATCGAAATGTATTTCTTTGTCCTAAAAATCGATTCCAGCAATTAGTTAATATGTTAAAGATTCGAAAAAAATTCAGCGATTAAAAAAAACGTTAGCAAAGAAACCGAAACTGGCAGAGCATAAAAGTTTACAATCAAGGAATATTTTTAACATAACAACAACACACGTAATTTTTCTTTCGAATAATCCCTATCTTGAAAGAATTGCTTCCAATTTCAATAAAAGCACTATTAATTATTTACTTTGAAAAAATACTATTATGTTATTCTAATTGCAAAAAGTTCTTTCATGTGATTGGATATTTGTTCAAAAAATAGATATTAGCACCGAAACAGAAATAAATAAAAAATATTAGATTATATTATTTTTTTTTAATAATTTGCTATTTAAATTAATTTGGTAGATCACATTGTATCTTTCAGTTTGCTAACATTGCGTGACGTACAAGATTAATAAAACATGACTTTGCATTTATCGCTTTCACTTCTTGGTTTCTAAAATTAGTTTTTTGAAGCAATCAATACTTAGAGGGATTGTATGTCTTTAATAGGTACTAAAAAGTTTCAGAAGATAAATAATTAATTTGTAGTATTTGTTTCACTAACGTTAAAGTAGTAAGTTTATGATTAGAATCCAAAGTCATGCATATTTTCAAAATAATGTTTTTATATGCAATACATTAAGCCGACAAAAAATGTGATACTTTGTGTATCACATTTTTTGTAAGGATGTTTACATTGTGTTTTTACCGAAAAATTTGTATACAAAGGTTAAAAAGGACGAAAAATAGGAAATATATAACATTTTTCACACGCAAATTTAGTTTTTCTGTTATTTTTATAAGACATTCAGTGAATTGTTTATACGCTCCTTTAATCGCGTCTTGAGTGAGTGCGATGTTTTCACTGGATCTTAATTTTTTTAAACTGTATATTTTTAACTAAAAATGTAGGAGCTAACTTCTTTATTCTTTAAATTGAAAAATTTTGGAATTTCTTCTTTCTTTTCTTTTATTTTGTTCCAGCGATAGTTTTTTTTCTTCCAAAATTTCATCCTAAAGTGGATAACATGTTGTGTACCAGTTATCTCCTTTAAAATTACGTTATTCTCGAATGTTTTTGTATTTCATCACATAGAACATTTATTTTCAACAGTGTCTCCCTTTTCTAAATCTGGATCGATTTCAGTGGAGGAATCATACTTGCTGTTGTATTATTCATCATTTGATTTTTCCTCATCATAACCGCGAAGAGAATTTCTTCATCCGAAAATACTGTTGTACTACAACTATTAAATACTGTAATTATTATATTACTTAAATATCACATTTCTTCACCATAACTACAATAATACGCCATAGCATAAGGAAGATTTAAAACATGTTCATGCATTCAGAACTGTAACAGTGATTCACGCACATTGTATGACATACCCGAAGAGATGATATCCAATAATATATATTTAGAATTCGCCCAGAAGCTAAGGCCCCTCAAAGGATATGACCTTAATGTCAGCTACAGGAGAAACTATCCATTTTCCATTAATGGTTTAGAACGAGGGTTGTAAAAAGTTAGACGGTGGGTATGACACAACCTGCGTGAGTTAAGTACATATTTATTTGCTACTGACTATTAGAAACGTCTAAAACTGATGGCTCTCAATGAAGTCTATTTAATATTCAAATTACGTTTAGTAAAATTTACTATACCTTTAAAGAATTTTTACAACTCTCTGCGCACAAGCAAATTTTTATAACTGTAAATGATTCAGAGGAAATCCATTTTTAATGCTGATTAATCAAGTTTATCTGTTTGACTAATAATAATGATTAATTTTTAAAAAAACAGAAGAATTTTCTCATTAAGAATGTTTTCTTTTGGCAAAACCGATTAATCAACATGCAATGAGCTGTTATATGGTTTCATAATTTTTAAAAATTTTGGAGATGCATTAATTTTAAAAACGTTTTCTCAGCCCCTTGACATATATAATGATATTTAGGAGATGCCAAGAACAATCCCTGTCGGTCACTATACATTGTACGTCCATTTTGTGTTTTGGTTGACAATTGGCCATCTCAACGTATCAAAATCAATACTCCTAGAGAAAGAGAAAGTCAACACGGAATTCGGATATATTTGTATAGCAAAGGAATTCTTTCGTAGGAATTCTTATATCTAAAATATATACATTTTATTTTTACGTACGTTAATATTAAATGAATATCTCAATTATTCGACGATATAGCATTGTCATTTAATACTTTTTAAAAATATTTTATTTTAAGAAAAGAAAACATTTTTCAGTTTTATATGTAAACAATATGCAAAACGGTTCCGAAAATAAATGAGAGAGAAATAAATTGTTCATTTCTTAAGAAAATATTTGATTTTTCGATATCCCGAACTTATACTAGAGATAAAATGAACTAAAAATGCTGTTATGTGCAACATTAATGCAGGTTAAGAAAATACTGAAAATATATATTTAAGATTTTTGGAAAGTAGTGCTGGTAATGCAAACTTGAATAAGCCATTTATTTATCATTTATGTCCTAGATGTATGAGTCAGTGAAAAAAATATTGGAAGAGAGTTTAAAATGCTTTATATATTTTATTAAAATCTGATTTAAATATTAAGGAATAATTATTAACTATCGATTTACAAAATATAGAAACATACAATTTGGAGGATAATTATTTTTTAAAAAATATTTTCGAAGCCCAAGACAATGTTTTTGGATTATATATTACTGCTGTAGTAGCATATAATTAAGAGTTCGTAGCAACGGCAAATAATAATTTAACTTTTGTAACAATTAATTATATATACTGATATCTTGATATATATATATATAACAGCTGAAGTACTGATTGTTTACTTTAATTTGAAATAAGATGTTTTACAAAAACAATATACATCGAATGGAGCTATTGATAATGTATATTTTCTCTATATTACGTAAAACTTAAATTTAAGTGTTTAAATTTAATATAGTGTGTACCTAACAGCAAATTACTCTTTTAGAATTTTTTTAGTATTATTAATAGTTTTTTCTACAATATTGAGCAAATAATACAATTTTCGTGCAATCCAAAAAATGAGACAATTGCCTTTGTTAGTCTGTATTCATTGAAATGGTATAATGTCCCCACATTAAATATTAAAAACTGAAATTCAATTAAAGAAATTAAAGTTTATTTTTTACAAAGTTGAACCTCCAAAAAATTCAATTTTGTGAAAGCAATTATGCCTTTCAGTATAGTTGAATTTTATTGAGCAACGTTCAACCTACTTGACATTATGTGGATATAAATGAAGAAGGATAATTATCATTTCAAATACTTTTTAGCGTTAATTATGATTATATAGAACTGATTATATAGATATATGGAACTATTATATAGAATGATTATATAGAACTGATTATATAGGCTGATTATATAGAACAATGATTCTAAATTTTAGTTAAACACAACTTATGTGTCTTAAACATCAAAAAAAACGTCTTTATTTACAAACAGCAGAAAAATGTTGTAATATTTTTGCAAAAAAGTTTTTCTAGTTTTTGTCTGAAAATTCATCAGTCCAACACCCTCCATTTTTTACATAAAAGTGGGATTTTCAAGAATGTTTTTACTGTAATATTATGATAAATTTTATTTGGTAATTACAAAAATTAGTATGAAGTGATTCCGTAAGAAAGTGAATTATATATGGGGGTCCAAATTAAAATAGTTCAAAATAGTATTGTGTGCTCAGAAAACATCTTAAGAACATTTATAAGGGAGTTTCTAAAGATTACCAAGTTTTACGAAATTTAGAATCTATTGAAACAATGTATAGAAAAATTTTTTTGAGAACTGTGATAGTATGAGAATGCATTCCAGATTATTTCAAATAAAAGACATGTAATCTGGGTTCCATCTTCGAATGTTCCGCTCTGGATAATTCTATCAATTCTATCAATGAAACAAGGCTTCGTGAGAAGTTTTACCTTTATTTGTTACTATTTACTATAGCATTCTATTTGTCTGCAAGTTACGAACTTTTAGCAGGTTCACTTGCAGCATCTTTCCAGGGAGATATAAAATCAGGTTTTGCTTTAATGATTGTTGATACATTGTCAATACTTTTGTGGTTTATTTTACTACGCAAAAGAAAAAGTTATATATTTTCTTACAGTTTTTCAACCGTGACTCCACTATGTCACGAAAAACTTCGTATGCATTCTTAACAAAATTTATTTTGCTCGTGATTTGTACATTTCCTGTTTATCTTTGCCCTTTTCTAACATATCTCATGCATGAGGAACAAATTCTCATTAGACACTTGGCTTTCCAGTATGAAATTGGAGATGAGAGATACGGAATGATGATGATATTTGCAGGCAATATATGTTTCTCACGCTGCGTGTGCAGTACCCGTGTCTCTGCTTTATCGATTTGTGTTTTATAAATCATTATCGAATACTTCTCTTCGAATATGAATGGTTTTAAGAAAATGGAATTTGCTGCAATACCGGAAGATGGAATGAAATTAAGAAAAGATTACAACAATATTGAAAAAAGCTTTACATTTTGAAAGACACATTATCTGCACCACTGTTTGTGATCTTGTTAATTAGTTTCTGTGACTTGTATGCAGGCTGTCTACTGTCTTGTACAAAGAGTTTCAACGTTCTTTTAGTGCAGTTAGACTGTAACGTTTTACCGGGTGTTGCTACCATTCTCTTTGTAACACTTTTCAATGCCAAGATTCCAAATGCATGATGAGAATAAAAACAACAGTTGCATTTTTTAAGAGATAAATACGAATTCAGCAGTGTCAGTAAAAGGAAAAGAAATCACTGTTTTCAATAGAATTATAAAGAAGGATATAGTCTACTTGTCGGCAGGGTATTGTGGATTTCAAGAAGAGTTTCTTAGTGACATCTTTTGGGGCACTGTTTCTTACGGCGTACTTATTATAAGCTTCAAGTGTTAATTGATATCTTCTGAACATAATGAAATATGGAAATATATATATAAATATCACATTTATTTTTATTAACATTTCTACATTTTGAAAAATTAAAATTCGTATTTATTTCTAATGTGACATGCAAATATTGTTTCTTTTTCACTTACAACAGAATTAATCCTCGTACCGGACCGAAAACAGCAGGATTATTAATTTATTTATTGCTTATTTCGATGATAAATTTCGAATTATGTGCACACAAAAGAAGAAAAAAGAATCATGTCCTCAAATGTTTTTCTATATTTTAAAAGCTTTATTTAGCTATGAGGCAATGCAAAAACATCTATGAATTTGATAATACATATTTATAATTAATGAAAATAGAAAATCAGTGTCAAAAGAAGCTTTGTAGAGCAAAAATACGTGAAATTTACCAATTGGAATTAAGGGATATTTTACTTTTAAAATAAACGATAACATATAAGTGACTGATTCAATAAAGAGGATACAATTCAATTCATAAAAGGAATTTTATAGCATGGATGCTTCTAATAAATTGTTGTGCATCAGCACGAGGGCAACTAAAATTCACTCTTCAAACTAGTTCTGTTTTTCTTTTCAAAGATATTTCGGATATATTCACACAATAAAAAAATGTTTAAGTTATTACATTCTTCTATACCATGTGGCGACAACCTATGGTATGTGTGCCAGATTTGGAACTCGGTACTATTCTGTGTGGCATTCTACACAATACTAGAAATTTACTAATTTTTGAATGGATGGGAGTTGATATAATTTTGAATTGTAGCATATTAAATTAGCATGTTCAGAA
>BMAO01020617.1:0-24946 GCA_019973975.1 Trichonephila clavata
AGTTACAAAGGAAAACGAGTTTTCATTAAGCAACAGCAGAATGACTATTATGGTATGTTACCTGCGGTCAATATCACATAGTTATTGCACTTGACGCTATGGGGGCGATTTTGCGCCTCTTTCCGTAATTCAGGGTGCTAGTTTTTTTTTGGATAATCTTGTTGACCCAGGAATTAAAGTTTTTTTTCATATTTATGGAGATAAGGAAGAAATATCTCCTTTGCTTTTGGAATATAAAAAAGTAAGTAACAATTCTGAATTTACTCATTGTTCTGACAATGTCCTTGCAAATGATAAGCCATCTTTTGCGCTGAGACATCGTAAAGACTCAAGTATGAAAGCTGCAATTGTTGCAGTGAAAGAAGGTAAAGCTTTCGGAGTGGTATCTTCAGGCAACACCGGGGCGTTGATGGCAATTTCCAGATTTATTTTAGGAACATTACCAAATATTTATCGTCCTGCTATTGTCTCTATCTGTCCAACTAAGACAAAAAGCTTCGCTTTACTTGACCTTGGTGCAAATGTCGATTGTAATGCCGATTCGTTATTCCAATTTGCATTAATGGGAAGCATATTTGCAAAAGTAGCGCTAAAAATTGACAATCCTGGGGTTGCTTTGCTGAATATCGGCACAGAAGAAGTTAAAGGTAATGACTCAGTGCGCGGCGCTTTTGAGTTGCTTAAAAACGCTCCAGGCATTAATTTCAAAGGGTATATAGAGGCAAGTGAATTTTTAGAGGGTAATATAGATGTGATTGTTGCTGATGGTTTTGTTGGCAATGTAATGCTCAAAACGGCTGAGGCAACCGCTAGTACCTTTATCAATCTAATAAAGCAGGAAGTATTCAACTCGTGGATAGTGAAAATGCTTGTTGGTATATTGTTAAAATCCAAACTAAATAAAGCTTTAACACGTTTTAATCCCAAAATTAGAAGTGGAGCTATGTTTTTAGGGCTGAATGGTATCATCATTAAAAGTCATGGAAATTCTGATGCTATTTCTTTTGCTCATGCTATAAAAATTTGCAGTAAATGCAATTAGTGAAAATTTAAATCAAAAGATAATTAACGGGTAAGTCATATTGAATAAAAGTTTCATATTAAGCACTGGATCTTACCTACCAAAAAAAATGTTGAGTAACAACGAAATTGCATCAATAGTTGAGACAAGCGATGAATGGATAAGGCAGAGAACAGGAATAGTTCAAAGGCATATAGCAGATGAAGGGGAATTAACGTCAGATCTAGCTGTAAATGCAGCAAAAAGTGCTATAGAAAAAGCGAGAATCTCAGTAGATGAAATTAATTTAATTGTAGTTGCAACAACAACACCTGATAAAACTTTGCCTAGCTGTGCAACGATTGTACAAAGTAAGTTAAAATGTAAAAATGCATTTTCTTTTGATGTACAAGCAGCATGCTCTGGTTTTATATATGCAGTTACAGTTGCTGATTCGCTCATAAAATCTAACAATAGAATAAAATATGCGCTCGTTATTGGTGCTGAAATAATGTCTAGGATTGTTGATTGGGAAGATAGGTCAACTTGTGTACTCTTTGGTGATGGTGCTGGTGCAGTGATAATAAAATCAGAAATGGGTAGCAGCGCATCATATCAACAAACTTACACTCTGATGGCAATGTGGACATACTATGTACGAACGGAGGGATATCCTCAACTGGTGATTCTGGAAAAATATGCATGAATGGAAGAGAAGTGTTTAAACATGCAGTGGATAAGTTAACAGCTTCAGTAGAGGAAACACTAAGATGCAGCAATTTAAAAATTACTGATATTGACTGGTTAATTCCCCATCAAGCAAACATTCGTATTATTGAAGCAGTAGTAAAGAAATTAGATTTTCCTATAGAGAAAGTGATTAACACCGTTGATAAGCATGCAAACACCTCAGCGGCATCAATTCCACTGGCCTTAGACGATGCAATACAAAAATCAAAAATAAAATCAGGAAATCTGGTACTGCTGATTTCAATAGGTGCAGGCCTGACCTGGGGTTCCGTGTTGCTGCACTATTTGTAATAGTTTAGACTTAATCTGACAGGCGTGAATTAACTGACAGAAGAATTGACAAAGTCAAAACCAAAATCAGCATCCTGTTTAATGCTATCAATATTTTTCTGATAAGCAATATGCATACTATCAAAAAAGGTTTGCATAGGTGTCTTATACCAATTCCCACTGCACAACAAACGGATAGATAATAATAAAAAAAAGCCATACTGAAGTAAGTAAAATAGCGAGGTTTAAATGGCATTAAGATCAAAATTATTGGATGAAAAAGTAGTAGAATCAGCAAAAGAAATGCTGAAGAAAGTAAGGAATAATGCATATGTTTCAAAAAAACTAAATGCTGTAATTGCAGCAAAAAAGTACAGTATAACGGCTGTAGCAAAAATATATTGCATTTCAAGAAGCGCACTAACTTCGTGGGTAAAACTCTTGAAATTTGGCAGAGAAGAAAAACTGTTTGCTCCTCCACAACGACGTAGAAAAACTAAATTAAATCAGGTTCAACTACAGCAAGTTGAAGTATGGATAGAAGAAAATCCCAACATTACTATTAAAGAAATGAGAATAAAGATTCAGGAAAAATTTGGTCTGAATGTCAGTAAGTCCACAGTGCACCGTAATATGCAAAGAATGAAATTTTCATATATTACACCAAGGCCAGTTCATAATGGACAAGATAAAAACAGACAGGAAGAATTCAAAAAAAAATCTCAATGAAATTATTGGCAAGTATCCTAAAAAAGAGCTGTTTTTCTTTGATGAATCAAGAGACCTGCTGCGAATCAAGCGATAAAAAAAAGGGAAGGAGGGTGAATAAAATCAAGGTTAACTAAAAGGCGTGCTTAAGATTTACAATACCAGCAATAATATTGAACCTCAGGTTATATTTTTTCTGAAAATTGCGATAAACATTCGACATAATTTTAAATATCTTTATCTCTCGGATCTTATTTTCTACTCTCATTCTAAATGATGCTAATCTTCTATTATGCTCTTTCTGCTCTTGAGTTAATGGCTTTTTACGATACTTTTTATATGGAATTATAACATTGCTTTGCAATTTTTGCCAACCTTGATATCCAGAATCGGCATGTTTTATGCTATCAAGTGGTAAATATTTTTCTTGTTTCCTTATGCGAAAATCACTAATTCTACCACGGTATGACTTTGACACTGATAAAATTCTTCCTCCTTCTTCGATAATAATCTCAGTTTTCATAGTGTTGGTTCTTTTTTTTCCTGAATATGATTTCTTCCGTTTTTTACTATCTTCTGGTCTCTGTATTTGCTGTTCTGTAACATCAGCCAAAATCTTCAGTGTTTTTTCTGGCGTCATACTTCTATCTTTTGTGATAGTAACTTTTTTGGCAAGTAATGGCTCTATTTTCTTCAGTAACCTACACACATTTGCGTTGTGCACATTGAACAGGCACCCTAAAAATCTGTGTGTTATGTAAGTGCGATAGTACAAAATTACGCAAAATAACTTATCTTCCAGAGTTGGTAGTTGTGATCTTCTACCATGGCACTTTTTTTGTTTTTCAAGTTTTTCCCACTCAGACCTCACTTTTTCCACCACCTTTTCGAACTCCTCTACAGTTAAACCTGTTATATTACGAAAGTTTCTTGGATGTTTCTTTATGTTATAGTAACTAAAGCTCATTTTTTTACCTTACTCAATCTGCTTATTCTTCTTTTACCTCTCTCACATCATTTTGTCATCACCTTTTGCAGCAGGTCTTATGTTGAGAGATACCGCGAATGAATCGCGGTATGACGGTGTAGATAGTATCCCGCTGCGTGTTAGCGGGATCTCTTGTTAGTGCCGCGGCGGTATAGCTATACCTTTTTCTACTTAGTTTGGGTTATGCAAGAAGTCTAATAACATTTATTGCTATTTTGCCATGTATCCCTTATACTATAAAGTAGAACATTATAGGTTTCAGCAATGATAAAAGAAATTGAAGAACTAATAAAAATTGTTGGTAAGGGTAATTTATTAGAGACGTTATTTATTTTTTTAGGTAGCTTTCAACATGCTGACTTAGGTCGTTTTATGGATCACAGAAATCATTTTGGTTTGTCTGAATTCATTAGAAAAAAAGAGGAACCATTAGATAAATATTTTAACTTAAAATTTAGTCTACAAGGGCTGTTTTTAATTTATGCTCAAGCTTATCAAATTCTAAGTGAAAGCAATAACCTGAATACTAAAGATGTCATAGATAAAATATATGAAGTTATTAAAGGATCTGAGTTAAATGAATATATAAATGAAGTAGTAGATGGAAGAAAATTAGATTTACTTAACATCTTAGCAAATCCAAAGAGAGAACCAATATTTAAAACAGAAGAAGATTTTGAAAATAAAGTACTCATTGGTCTTAGAAAGTTACTAAGTGAAGGAAATACATTAAACAAATATGACAGAGAATTTGCATTAAATAAGTGCGTTATCAGCAGCTATTATTCCATTCATGACATAAAAGCAGATAAAGATATAGCATTGTTCTTTTCTTTGGGTGGTCACTATAAAGAACTTTCGTCATCTAACAAAACAGTAAAAAGAGAAGTATTAGAGATATGTGAGAATCAGTTAATAGAGAGCTATATAATGTTCTTAGCTGGCAAACTACACATGATCGGATTATCAAGTAGAGATAAATATACAATCGACCATGAGAATGTGGATCGGCAAGAGAAAGCATTGAAAATGGATGGATTAATATATCCTATAAATACAAAAAACACCCTAGAGCAACTGTTAAAAAACCAAAATAGTGATGAATTTGAACAATTAATAACGAGCCCTGATAATATATACTACTCAGTGCTGCAAGAAGAGAATGAATGTAGGCCAAATCCTATCACCAGCAAGAAAAAAGAAAAAGACCATAAAAACACAGTCTGTAAACTTATTTTAGGTATGTTTGTATTATCTGTTGGGTTATATGTTGCTGATTATTTCTTTATGGAGCAAAAATTATTTAATCCAATAAAAGGTGTCCTACCACAGGATAATTTTGCTAATCTAGTAATTGATGCAGTGCTTACTATCGTAATAGTATATGCTTTATTTCAATTATCACAGGAACCACCACTTTCAACAGTCAATAAGATGACGAATGAAAATTTAGGACAGCCCGTGCAAAATAAGTTTAGAATTACATAAATGTAGCAACTTAAAAGCATATATTGTATAATGCTTATTCTTAAGTTAAGAGGTAATTTATGGATTTAAGTAAAATAACAGCAGGACCAAATGCGGTGAATGTGGTAATTGAAATAAGTGCGAATGCTGAGCCTGTAAAGTATGAATTTAATAAAGAGTTTAGGTTGTTACAAGTTGACAGATTTTTATCTACCTCAATGACTTATCCTTGCAATTATGGGTTTGTACCAAATACCTGCGCAGGTGATGGTGATCCTGTGGATGTTTTGGTGCTAACTCAATTTCCCTTAGCATCTAGTGTTTTAATATCGGTGCGTCCAATAGGCGCATTACTCACTAAAGATGAAAAAGGAGAAGATGAGAAAATATTAGCAGTGCCTGTTTCCAGTGTTGATAGCTATTATGACAATATAAAGGACTATTCTGACTTATCTAAAAGCCTACTAGATAAAATTACTCATTTCTTTTCTCATTATAAAGATCTGGAAAAGGGAAAAACGGTAGCAGTTGGAGAATGGGTTGGTGTGGAAGAAGCAAAGAAAATCATTGAAAAAAGCAGAAATTAGTTTTTATTGATTTATAGCTAAAGTGGCTTAGGTTTGCCCACAATTTGAAAAACAACAAATTCGTCATTCCGCTACTTGTTAGCGGAATCTATACCGCGCACAACTGTACGAACATTGCAATATGGCACATAGTAAACGATGTCATTCCAGTGCGTGACACTGGGATCCAGACTTTCCGTAAAAACGTTATATTTTAACATAACACTTATATGCTCACCAACTTAGTGCTAATCAAAATCCTGGATCCCAGTGTCTGGGCACTGGGATGACAAGAAAGGGAGCACTGGAATTTTTGTTTCAGCATTAGCCATGCATCTGAACAGATACAAATATTGCAATTAAAAGCATTAGACAGGTGGTAGAGGTCTTGGTATTATATAATCTTTAGGTTCTAAATTTGGAAGGGTGGCCGAGCGGCTGAAGGCGGCGGTTTGCTAAACCGTTATACGACCCAAAAGTCGTATCGAGGGTTCGAATCCCTCTCCTTCCGTATACTGTTTTTAGCACGGTTTAAATTCGCTATATTAGCATGTTTTTAGCCTATTTACCAGCGTACCTGATTTTGTTGCAATGGTTTTTATTTCCATTGTCACTGAGATCACTATTAAAAAGTTGGCTAGCATTGACTCAGTATTTATTATAGAATTGGTTATTAACTTTACTTATATGTATAAAATACTAATTTTACTGTTGATAGTGTTGCCACTTAGGTTGCTTGCAACCGAGATTGAAATTGTTGCAGATGTAAATGGTGAACCAATTTCAAATTTAGATATCGAAAAACGCATCAACTTTATAAATTCATTGTTTGGCACTCAAAGTGTTAATCAAAAAGAAGCAAAGCCTCAAGTGCTTAGGGAGCTAATAGACGAAATTATCATTATCAATGAAGCACAGAGGCTGAATATAAAATTGAGCAACGAGGAGTTAGATAATGCTATTATGTTATTTTTAACCCAAAGTTTTAAACTTAAGGCTAATGAAGTTGATCAATACATAGAGAAGCATAATATAGATCTTGGTATTTTAAGAAAACAAATAAAATGTCAGTTACTGTGGAGCAAAATTATTGAAGTAAGAATTGTGCCATTTATTAATATAAGCGATAAAGAAGTAGATGATGTAAAAAGGCAAACAGAAAAGCCGGATTATCTTATCACGTTCCAAGAGTTTATAATTCCTGATCAAAAAGACAAGGACGTTTATGGTATAGCTGAAGATTTAGTAAAAAAATTACGCAACAGTGATAACCCAGAATCTCCAATAAAGATGCGTAAAGCAACAGTTAATTTAAGTCAGCTAAAAGGAAAACTCAAGAGCGTTTTAGAAGGATTAGAAACCAGCGACATAGCAGGTCCATTCAGTTTCAGTGAAGGTTACTCCGTTATAAAAGTAATAGATAAAGTACAACTTAATCATGCACTGCTGGAAAGCACTTTAAAATTAAAACAGATTGTGGTTGAAGGTTCAGAAAGTTTATTAGATAATCTCAAGGAGCAAAAGGTCAGTTGTTTAAATTTTGATAAATTGGCAGATAATTTTAAGCTGCCAAACGCAAAAGAATTTGAAATAAAAATGCGAGATTTAAATCCTGATTTACAGATTTTATTTAGTAAAACAAGTGTGAATGAAATAGTAGAATTGAGAGAAAATGGCACTGCAAAGTTGATGATGTTGTGTGATATCAAGAGTAATGTAGCGGGTATAGAAGCAATCAAACAGAAAATGTACCAACAAAAGATTATGATACAAAGCAACTTGTTATTAGATGATATGCGTAAAAATGCAGCTATCAGTTATCGGTATAGTTGAAGTCAGAGAGTGTTCTTGTCTTTGTGTATAGAACTATATAAATTACTTTGTTCTATAAAATTTCAAAAAATTTGAACAAATGCAGTTAAAATAGCACATGAAGAATATAATGCTAATTGGTGGTGGAGTTGGAAATGCAGTGTTATTTTCGATAGGGAAGGCATGTCTTGAAAATAATAACAAGGTTTTGTACTTTGCTGGCTATAAGAAGTTAAGTGATGTATTTAAACGAGCACTGATAGAGCGTGCATCAAATGCAGTAGTTTGGGCATGTGAAGAAGGATTGATAGAAACAAGCAGAGATCAAGATAAATCCTTTCATGGTAATATAGTTGATGCAATAGTCTCTTATCAACAAGGAAGATTAGGTATTAATTTGAACGTTATAGATAAAATTATCACTATTGGTTCTGACAAAATGATGAAAGCTGTGAATGAAGCTAGAAAAACAATTTTAAAGCCATATCTGAAATCAGGCCACATAGCGATATCATCAGTTAATTCTCCTATGCAGTGTATGATGAAAGAAATCTGCGCTCAGTGTGTGCAGCAACATATAAATGCGAAAACAGGAGAAAGGAGTTTTGTTTATAGTTGCAGTAATCAAGACCAGGATATGGGGTGTGTTGACTTTGACTCTTTAAGTGAGCGCTTGAAGCAAAATAGTTTACAAGAAAAACTTACTGCGAAATGGATAGATCATGTTCAAAGATATTAAACAGCACAAAAAGGAAATAAGAGAGCAATATAGAGCTATAAGAAAAGATATTGATGAAAGTTATTCCAGTTATGCAGCAAATTCCCTTATTAATCTCTTTAATCAGAACTTAAGCTACGTTAAAGGCAAAACAATTGCGGCTTACATTCCAATGGATGGAGAAATAGATGTTGTGCCTTTGATGCATAGTTTACTCGATTTAGATTATAAAGTAGCAATTCCTAATAAAAATAAGTTACTAAAATTTGAGGAATGGAACGAAACAAATGAAGATGTAATTCCTGACACAATCATTACTCCTGTTATTGCTTTTGATGATCATTTTAATAGATTAGGTTTTGGCGGTGGTTGGTATGATACAATGATAGAAAAACTGCGGCCACTTGGAAAAATATTTATAGGTGTAGCCTATGAGAAACAATATTGTAAAGATTTACCTGTAGAAAAACATGATCAAAAATTGGATATTATAATCACTGAAATGTGTGTTAGATGTGGAGGTGGATTGCTCAAAAAAGTGGATAAAAAGGAGTAGCGTAACCCCACTTTCTAAGGGAGTGTTAAATAAACTGTGTCAAACCGAAAAATGAAGTATTTTAGTTAATATAAAAACGGAGGTTTTACACATGAGTGAAAAAATAGCAAATAACTATGTTGGGTTAGTAAATTATCAAGAGTTAGAGTCAAATATCCTGTCATCTATACGAGAAGATGGAGCGCTAACACCATTGATAAAGAAGCTGCTAGAGGCAAGTTTAGAAGGTGAAATGGAGAGCCATCTATCAAATAATAGGAACGAAGAAAATAATCGCAGAAACGGCAAAAATTCAAAAACTTTACGAACAAGTTCCGGATCATTCGAGCTGCTAACACCAAGAGATAGAGAAGGAAGTTTTGAGCCACAAATAGTCAAAAAAAGACAAACAAACTTACATCCAGAGCTTGAAACGAAGATTTTGAGCACATTTGCCAGTGGTATGGGCTATAGAGATATAGTGTCACATGTTGAGGAAATTTATGATCACAAAATATCGGCGGCAGAGATATCAAGTATTACTGACAAATTGCTACCAGTAATCAACGAATGGCGTAGTCCCCCGCTGCAGTCTGTATATCCGATAGTTTTTATGGATGGCATGTTTTTTAAAGTCAAAGAGATTGCGTAAGTAAATGCATGTATAACATATTAGGCATAGATCAAAATGGCAAAAAAGAAGTATTAGGTTTTTATTTGGCTGAAAGTGAAGGAGCTAACTTCTGGTTGGGAGTGCTAAATGACCTCAAAGAAAGAGGAGTAGAAGATATCCTTATTGCCTGCGTTGATGGGCTGGAAAGCTTTCCTGCAGCTATAAACAGTGTCTTTCCTAATGCGGAAGTGCAGATGTGTATAGTGCATCAGATACGCAACTCATTGAAGTATGTGGCCAGTAAAGATGCGAAGAGTTTTTTGAGCGATTTAAAGAAGGTATATCAAGCTTCAAGCAAGAAAATTGCCGAGAATTATCTGTTGGAATTGGATGAAAAATGGGGCACAAAGTACCCTATGGTTTTGGCAGAATAATTGGGAAAACTTGTCTGGTTATTTTAAGTATTCTGGTCCAGTTAGGAGGATAATCTACACCACCAATCCCATAGAGGGGCTACATAGGCAAATTAGGAAATTCACTAAGACCAAAGGCTCATTTACCAGCATAAATGCCTTGTACAAGCAGGTATATTGTGCTATAAAGAAGGCAGAGGAAAAGTGGACGATGCCTGTACATGATTGGGCATTAACTATCTCTCAACTTGATGTTTTCTTTCCTGGCAGATTGAAAATTGAGTTGAACTAAAAATGCGGTTTGACACAGTTTATTTAACTGTAATAGTTTAGACTTAATCTGACAGGCGTGAATTAACTGACAGAAGAATTGACAAAGTCAAAACCAAAATCAGCATCCTGTTTAATGCTATCAATATTTTTCTGATAAGCAATATGCATACTATCAAAAAAGGTTTGCATAGGTGTCTTACCATAAGACCTGCTGCGAATCAAGCGATAAAAAAAAGGGAAGGAGGGTGAATAAAATCAAGGTTAACTAAAAGGCGTGCTTAAGATTTACAATACCAGCAATAATATTGAACCTCAGGTTATATTTTTTCTGAAAATTGCGATAAACATTCGACATAATTTTAAATATCTTTATCTCTCGGATCTTATTTTCTACTCTCATTCTAAATGATGCTAATCTTCTATTATGCTCTTTCTGCTCTTGAGTTAATGGCTTTTTACGATACTTTTTATATGGAATTATAACATTGCTTTGCAATTTTTGCCAACCTTGATATCCAGAATCGGCATGTTTTATGCTATCAAGTGGTAAATATTTTTCTTGTTTCCTTATGCGAAAATCACTAATTCTACCACGGTATGACTTTGACACTGATAAAATTCTTCCTCCTTCTTCGATAATAATCTCAGTTTTCATAGTGTTGGTTCTTTTTTTTCCTGAATATGATTTCTTCCGTTTTTTACTATCTTCTGGTCTCTGTATTTGCTGTTCTGTAACATCAGCCAAAATCTTCAGTGTTTTTTCTGGCGTCATACTTCTATCTTTTGTGATAGTAACTTTTTTGGCAAGTAATGGCTCTATTTTCTTCAGTAACCTACACACATTTGCGTTGTGCACATTGAACAGGCACCCTAAAAATCTGTGTGTTATGTAAGTGCGATAGTACAAAATTACGCAAAATAACTTATCTTCCAGAGTTGGTAGTTGTGATCTTCTACCATGGCACTTTTTTTGTTTTTCAAGTTTTTCCCACTCAGACCTCACTTTTTCCACCACCTTTTCGAACTCCTCTACAGTTAAACCTGTTATATTACGAAAGTTTCTTGGATGTTTCTTTATGTTATAGTAACTAAAGCTCATTTTTTTACCTTACTCAATCTGCTTATTCTTCTTTTACCTCTCTCACATCATTTTGTCATCACCTTTTGCAGCAGGTCTTATGATGTCATCCCAGTGCCCAGACACTGGGATCCAGGTTTTTTAGAGCTATCATAGGATGAAAAGAGGAGGGCTGCTTGGATGACAAACGGTTGTGAACGGAGATGTATACAAAAAATTCAACCGTCAATAGCAATTCAAAAAGAAAAATTACTCTATTTATACCTGAAGACACATTCTATTGACAACGTTCAAATAAATATCAATAATGCAAAAAAGAAATTTAGGGATGCATATGAACTCAACCACCATTAATTGCATATTATTCGTTGTAATCACCTATTTGTTAACATGTATTATAGCTTGGAGCTCACCTTCGCTGTAATAGTTTAGACTTGATCTGACAGGCAAACAAAGTAAGATAAAAATATGAACAAATTTTAAAGGAGTGTCAGATATGAGTACAACACAAGAAAAAATACTAAAACCAAAGTTGGGATTGCTAGAACTTGCAAAGCAATTAGGAAATGTATCACAGGCGTGTAAGGTAATGGGATATTCAAGGGATACATTTTACCGCTTCAAAGAACTGTATGAAACAGGAGGAGAAGAGGCTTTACAAGAGATAAGCAAAAGCAAGCCATTATATGCAAATAGAGTATCGGAGGATATAGAAAAAGCAGTAATTGAAATAGCAATAGAATTTCCAGCGTATGGACAAGAAAGAGCAGCAAACGAACTGAAAAAGAGAGGAATTCTCATCTCTGCAAGTGGAATAAGATCAGTGTGGCAAAGAAACGATCTTGAGAATTTCAAAAAGAGGTTAAAGGCATTAGAAGCAAAAGTAGCTCAAGATGGCATTATCTTAACAGAAGAGCAGATAACAGCTCTAGAGAAGGCTAAGGAAGAAAAAGAGGCCCATGGAGAAATTGAAACAGAACATCCAGGATACTTGGGTAGCCAAGATAGCTATTATGTGGGTAATATCAAAGGTATTGGACGAATTTACCAACAAACCTTTGATGATACCTACTCTAGAGTTGCTTTTGCTAACAGAAAGGACTGCTATTACAGCTGCAGACCTTCTCAATGATAGGGTGATACCGTCTTTTGATGAACAGAAAGTATCATTGCTACGCATTTTGACGGATCGTGGTACAGAGTACTGTGGCAGACCTGAAAATCGCGCTTACCAGCTGTATTTGGGGGTAGAAAATATTGATCATTCTCGAACCAAAGCTCGTTCTCCACAAACTAATGGCATATGTGAAAGGTTCCACAGAACTATGCAAGATGAATGCTACAATATTATCTTCAGAAAGAAAATTTACACCTCTTTGGCAGAACTTCAGCTAGATGTAGACCATTGGGTGCATTCTTACAATAGATCTCGACCGCATTCAGGTAAATATTGCTATGGTAAGACACCTATGCAAACCTTTTTTGATAGTATGCATATTGCTTATCAGAAAAATATTGATAGCATTAAACAGGATGCTGATTTTGGTTTTGACTTTGTCAATTCTTCTGTCAGTTAATTCACGCCTGTCAGATTAAGTCTAAACTATTACAATAGACTTCTTTCGAAACTAGGATAAAGCAGTAAAAATAGTAATTTTGAGGTAAGGAGAAATGAAGTATGAAATAGTGAAAGAGCTCGATAAAGAGGAGTTTCGTCGACTAACAGGAGTAAAGAGATCAACGTTTAACAAAATGGTAGGGATTTTATGTGAAGAAAATAAAAAAAAGAAAGCTAAAGGAGGAAGGAAAAATAAGCTAAACGAGGAGAATATGCTGCTCATGGTATTAGAATACTTACGAGAATACCGTACATATTTTCACATAAGTCAAAGTTATGGAGTAAGTGAAAGTACGGCATATAAAACTGTAAAATGGGTAGAGGATACTCTAATACAACACCCAGATTTCGCATTGCCAGGACGAAAAGAACTCCTAAAAAGCGACGTGGAATATGAGATTTTGGTGATTGATGCAACGGAAACACCTGTAGAGAGACCAAAAAAAAGCAGAAAAGATTTTATTCAGGAAAGAAGAAAAAACATACACTAAAAACACAAATAATTGCAGAAAAGAAGAGCAAGAAAATTATTTGTACGTCATTTTCAAACGGGAGAAAGCATGACTTTCGGCTTTTCAAGGAGTCAAAAGTGCATGTATCAGAAGGTATAAAAGTTTTAGCCGATGCTGGCTATAGAGGTTTTCAGAAAATTCACAAAAATGTCGAGTTGCCACACAGAAGGATGAAAAAGAGTCCCTTAATTAAGGAAAAAAAGGTAGAAAATCGGGAGCTAGCAAGCAAAAGAGTAGTAGTTGAGAATGTAATTGGTCTGTTAAAAAGATTTAAAATTATTGCAGACAGATATCGCAATCGGAGAAAACGTTTTGGCTTGAGATTCAATTTAATAGCAGGAATTCACAATTTCGAGCTGTCTATATGAGTTTCGAAAGAGGTCTAATCTAAAAGATTTTTACTTTATATTTATTGAATTGCCAAAATTTCCAAAGACGAAGGAAGATCAATTGGAGAATATAGTAGAAAAGTGGGCTTATTTCTTTAGGTATGCAGAGGAAACCAGTGAAGAGGAGCTGGAAAAAATAATAGGGAGTGATTTTATAATCAAAAAAGCCTATGAAGAGCTAAATAGATTTAACTGGTCAGAGAAAGAATTTATTGCCTACGAACAGGAAATAAAACGTATTCTTGATGAACAGGCTGTCCTCGCTCAAAGACTCGATGATTCTACTGAACAAGGCAAAAAAATTGGTAAAGAGGAAGGAAAAATTGAAGGGAAAATTGAAGTCGCAAAAGCAATGCTGGCTAATAATGTTGATGTCAACACTATTGTCAAGTTTACTGGTCTTTCTATAAGTGAGATAAAAGAATTGCAGAAAGTTTAATAACTTATAGATTCTTCTAAAGAAATTAGCTTATTTGAAATTTGCTTGATGTTTTTTGAGCATATGTTGGATTCAAAGGAAATTGGATAACAGGCTGCTCCACACTTTTTACTTTCTCGAGCTTGGTGTTAGGATTTATGATATTATACAGCGCAAAGCCTATACATACTAATCCAACTATTCCCACAACCACTGCTACTACAGGCATTTTCATGATATACAATGCAACACAACTTACCAATAATACTGCACCAACAACACCAGCCAGGATTGCTTGCCTTTGTTGCGTTAACGGTTTGTCTTTTTCGTCTGTAGCATCAAAATATGGTTCAGCGGAAGATGGGCTTTCAAGGGAATTTGGCTCTTGCTTATTAGTTTCTCTATTAACGGAAGTTGGCTCTACAGTAGTTGAATCATTTTGCGCTTCTTCGCTGCTTTCACATATAGGTTGAAGGTCTTCACTTTCACATAATTTGGTGGCAGTTTCTGTAGCTTTATCAATTGCGTGAGTAGTACCTTTATTTATTACACTATATTTACATACTTCATGCACTTCCTTACTATTTTCATCTTTAGCTGTAGTAGTTTTGGCTGTTACAACAGTGGCCTGCTGGGTTGCTCTCTTATTAAGAATATTTCCCAGTTCTCTTAGATGTATGGTCCCAGAGTGTGATGGTGAGGACTTAGTATAAATAATTCTGGAGACTGTGTCCACTGTAAACATATAAACTCAAAAGGAGTAAGACCCTTAAGAGTTTTAAGTCTTTTAGCGTAATTGTAGGCCATAACAAAGTCATAAAGATGCTCTTTGAGTTGCTGGTGAGACTGACTTCTTAACTGTGGCATTCTTTAAAGTTTTATTCATACGTTCAACTTGCCCATTTGTCCAAGGATGGCTAACTTTTGTCAAACGATGTTCAATGCCGTTATCTGTACAAACTCTATCAAATATGTGCTTGAAAGCATACTTATGACGCTTCTGGTTGGTAAATTGTATGCCGTTATCTGTTAAAATGGTATGTATTTTATATGGTAAGGTTTTAATCAAATTACGTAGAAACTCAGCAGCTATGGGTTTTGTAGCAGTATTATGCAACTCAACGTAGGTGAATTTGGATGTTCTATCTATTGCAACAAACAAATACAGCTTTCCTTCTTCTGTTCTAATACCAATTCCCACTGCACAACAAACGGATAGATAATAATAAAAAAAAAGCCATACTGAAGTAAGTAAAATAGCGAGGTTTAAATGGCATTAAGATCAAAATTATTGGATGAAAAAGTAGTAGAATCAGCAAAAGAAATGCTGAAGAAAGTAAGGAATAATGCATATGTTTCAAAAAAACTAAATGCTGTAATTGCAGCAAAAAAGTACAGTATAACGGCTGTAGCAAAAATATATTGCATTTCAAGAAGCGCACTAACTTCGTGGGTAAAACTCTTGAAATTTGGCAGAGAAGAAAAACTGTTTGCTCCTCCACAACGACGTAGAAAAACTAAATTAAATCAGGTTCAACTACAGCAAGTTGAAGTATGGATAGAAGAAAATCCCAACATTACTATTAAAGAAATGAGAATAAAGATTCAGGAAAAATTTGGTCTGAATGTCAGTAAGTCCACAGTGCACCGTAATATGCAAAGAATGAAATTTTCATATATTACACCAAGGCCAGTTCATAATGGACAAGATAAAAACAGACAGGAAGAATTCAAAAAAAAATCTCAATAGACCTGCTGCAAAAGGTGATGACAAAATGATGTGAGAGAGGTAAAAGAAGAATAAGCAGATTGAGTAAGGTAAAAAAATGAGCTTTAGTTACTATAACATAAAGAAACATCCAAGAAACTTTCGTAATATAACAGGTTTAACTGTAGAGGAGTTCGAAAAGGTGGTGGAAAAAGTGAGGTCTGAGTGGGAAAAACTTGAAAAACAAAAAAAGTGCCATGGTAGAAGATCACAACTACCAACTCTGGAAGATAAGTTATTTTGCGTAATTTTGTACTATCGCACTTACATAACACACAGATTTTTAGGGTGCCTGTTCAATGTGCACAACGCAAATGTGTGTAGGTTACTGAAGAAAATAGAGCCATTACTTGCCAAAAAAGTTACTATCACAAAAGATAGAAGTATGACGCCAGAAAAAACACTGAAGATTTTGGCTGATGTTACAGAACAGCAAATACAGAGACCAGAAGATAGTAAAAAACGGAAGAAATCATATTCAGGAAAAAAAAGAACCAACACTATGAAAACTGAGATTATTATCGAAGAAGGAGGAAGAATTTTATCAGTGTCAAAGTCATACCGTGGTAGAATTAGTGATTTTCGCATAAGGAAACAAGAAAAATATTTACCACTTGATAGCATAAAACATGCCGATTCTGGATATCAAGGTTGGCAAAAATTGCAAAGCAATGTTATAATTCCATATAAAAAGTATCGTAAAAAGCCATTAACTCAAGAGCAGAAAGAGCATAATAGAAGATACCGTCTCACCAGTCAACAAAAAAATTATAAAAATTGCTCAAGTTACATCATAAAATCAAAAAATACTTTCAATTTACATCCTGTGTAGCAGTACACAGATTATAGTTAGTGGATATGTTGATAAGTAAATTAGTTACATATAAGACAGCAGAAATTTACTTATCAACATATCCACTAACCAACTACATTCAATAAATTTGTGTAAGATACTATTTCACATAAGATGTGATAGAAAGCATTTTTTGATTTTAAAGCACTAAACCTTCAGCCAACCTTTTAGCCCTATAGTTTTTGATATGGTCTGAATCAAAAGCCTTCTTTGAACTTAGAACACCAAAAACAATATGGAGTAACTTACGCATCGCAGCTCCCACAATGGCCATATTATGCTTGCCTTTTTCTTTTAATCTCTTGCAAAAAGTCATAATAATAGGATTGTGATTTTTAGCTACTATAGCAGGAAAATACATTGCCTTACGTAGTGTTCGTGAACCTGATTTACTTAATCTGGGTTTGGCATATACAGAGGAACCTGATGTTATATTTCTCGGTATAACTCCTGCATATGCTGCCAATTGCCTGGCATCTCTAAAAGCCTTTGTGTCAGGAACTTCAGCTAAAATAGCTGTTGCTGATTCTTCTCCTATGCCTGGAATAGTCAATAGAAGTTGAAAATTTTCCAACAATTCTTTGTGTCGATTTAATAGTTCACGTACGGAGTTTTTTATTGTTTCTATTTTTTGAGCTATATTCATTGCAAGGTCTTCCCAAGCATTTGCAACTTCTTTGGGAAGTCTCTCTTTTTTTTCTAAGTGGTTATTTACTAATGTTAACTCATCTTTTAACGCAACCGAGCAACGATAAAGATGTTTTAATTTTTTCATTTCAGGAGAAGGTGGTGTCCAACGAGAAGGTTCCTGTCTTTGGCAATAATCAGCAATAATTTCTGCATCGGTCTGATCATTCTTTTGTCTTACAAGCTTACTCCTCGCATAAGATTTAATACAATAAGGATTTACAACACTAACAAAATATCCAGAATTGTGTAGAAATTCAGCCAAAGCTTCGCTATAACAACCAGTAGCTTCCATACAAGCTTTCACTTGTTCTACGTTATGTTTTTGTAGAAAGTTCAGTAGACCTTGAAACCCATTATCATCGTTCTTAAAGCTTCTTTTCCTAGTTTCACGTTTTCCTTTTTTACTTATGAATGAGAGATAAACATCAAAGCGATCTTTTGATATGTCTATGCCCAAAAAGTTGTTGATCATATATAACCCCATACGTTACTATTTAAAATGAAAAGTAGGGCTAACCTTGTGAATACAGAATTAGAACCATTTAGGTTTTTCTACGATACCGTCCAGCCTATACTTTGAGAAGGGAACTCTTGTCTCCTATACAGATTTTATATCTAAGGCTAGCAACAGAGTTTTTCCCTTCTCCATCTAGTGCTTAAGCTTAAAGCATTAGATGCTTTTTTCAAGATACAAGATTAGCATCATTTAGAATGAGAGTAGAAAATAAGATCCGAGAGATAAAGATATTTAAAATTATGTCGAATGTTTATCGCAATTTTCAGAAAAAATATAACCTGAGGTTCAATATTATTGCTGGTATTGTAAATCTTAAGCACGCCTTTTAGTTAACCTTGATTTTATTCACCCTCCTTCCCTTTTTTTTATCGCTTGATTCGCAGCAGGTCTATTGGCAAGTATCCTAAAAAAGAGCTGTTTTTCTTTGATGAATCAAGGTTTGGCACACATTCGAAAGTTGGACATGGGTGGTTTAAAAAGGGCACCAGGACGAAGGTTAAAATAAAATTAGGTAGGCAAAATTTTTATCTCTACAGTGCAATTAATCCCCAAAACGGAGAAAATTCTAGTTTGCTTGCACCAAATGTTAACACTGATTGTATGAATATATTTCTTGAGCAAATGTCACAATATTTAGGAACAAGAGAGGCTTTTTTAGTTATGGATTGTGCTAGTTGGCATAAGTCAAAAAATTTAAAGGTACCTAAAAATGTTGAGATTATATATCTACCACCATACTCACCTGAGCTCAATCCAGTTGAGAGGTTTTGGTTATATATAAAACAGAACATTTTGCGCAATAAGATATACGATACAATTGCTCTGCTTGAGGGTGCTTTGTGCAAATTTATTACTTCTCTTGCCATCTCCACAATTAAACAACTCTGCAATGTCTCCTATTTGACTGACCAACAATGAGAATTGGTATAACTTCTGCAATATCAATATGCTATAGGATATTGTTTGAATGTCTTTTTTGGTTTAACTTCACCATCAACATCTGGTAGTCTGCTAATGCTGTGCCTCTGTAAACAACGATGTAGACTAGAAGTGTGGGATTGAGGTTTGCAAAGCGTAGAGATAGTCATCTAATGGCAATAGAGTATGCTTACGGAATGCGACGATTACAGCCTCCTCTTCTAAAGTTAAAACAGTTGATCTTGCATGCTTCGGACCCATATCAGCATCTCTGGCAAATAAGCGCTTTTTCCACTTGACAATAGTTTTGGGGTTGAGGTTATAGTATTTAGAGAGCTTTGCTATGCTCTCTTTACTATTTTGTATTGCTCTACGAATCGTCTCTGTTGTTTTGGCGCACCCATGTAACCATAATTCCTCCCTTGATGGTATTTTTTTCTCACATTTTATCATACCATCACACTCTGGGACTGTACATATCCAGTACCATAATAAGGGGGCTGGCAGAGTTTGTCAAGGAAGTTTTTTCGTTTCTAACGTTTGTTAACGTGCTGCCAAAAACTATGCAAGAAGTCTATTGAAATCGCGTATATCAATCGTTGTAAAATCACACAATTGCTCTGTAGAGCTATGCCCTGTAATAATTACTATACCATTTTGCTCAGAGCGTATTGAGATTAGGTTCAGCACTAATTCACACGTTGCACTATCAAGATTACAAAATGGTTCATCTATCAGCCAAACGTTTGCATTAGAAATCAAGAGGCGAGCAAGCGCAACTCTCCTTTTCCAGCCTGCAGAAAGTTCGCCATATCTAATATTAAGTACAGGTTGCAACTGCAAGCAACAAATAGCTGCCACAATCAATTCCCTAGTATTTCGTATTCCTGCCCAGAATTCTACGTTTTGAGCAACAGTTAAGCTATCCTTACAGGCGTTTTTATGCCCTACGTAGACCATAGAAGGTATATAGGATTTTGGATCATCATATATGTCTTTTCCGCAGTACCTTATATTGCCTGATACCGGCGGTAAAAGTCCAGATAAACTTCTAATTAAGCTGGTTTTACCACTACCATTTGGACCAGTGATTAGAATCTTTGATTTTGGCTCAGCTTTAAAACTGAGATGTTTAAATAATACTTTGTTATTACGAGCGCAGGATAAATTTTCACATTCGAGCATGAATTATCTGCCCTTCCCCTTATGTTTACCTTGAGTTGAAGCCTGAGCTTTTACAAACAGCTCCCAAAATCCTTTCTGTCCGCCTTCGCTATGTATCAATTGTGCAAAACGCTTCATTAAACCATTACCCATCATAACCATCTTTGTCCATTTACCTACCGGTTTTGCTATGTCAACTATTTCTGGATCTTCTTTATAAACTTGCACATCTTTTTGCTTCTCGCGTAGCATTTCCTGTTGTTTCATCAATTCTTTTTGCTTGTTTTTTTGATATAATTCATTGAATTTTCTGTCTTCTTCCCACTCTTCTTTAAAAACTTTTCTAGGAAATATAATTTTTCTAATGCGATTTTTGTATATTTTTCTCAAAAAGAGAAATACTGCAGCTACAGCAAGTGATGTTACGCTATATGTTATGATCTGTGTAAGTGGCATTTCCTGTATCTAATTCATTAAAAACACCCTTACTATTATACCATAATTATAGAAATTGTGCAATTTTTGTGTGAGTGAAGACAGCATAAAAGCAACACTGCCCTATTTTGAAAATTGGACAAATATCTGACGAATGGGCTTGTATGCAGTAAGGTTTATTTCTATACTTCTTAAAGAATTTAGAAGTGAAACAAATATGAACTGCTACAAGACTCACACGTGCAATGAATTAAGGAAGAATGATGTAGGAAAGGAAGTTACCCTCTCTGGATGGTTATACCGTAAGCGCGATCACGGTAACCTAATCTTTGTTGATTTAAGAGACTTCTATGGAATCACTCAACTAGTATTTAATAATGACAAAGACTTTTTTGATGAGATATCAAATTTAAAATTGGAGAGTGTAATTACTGTTACAGGAACAGTTGAAGCTAGAACTGAAGATACGGTAAACAGCTCTATCTCAACCGGGAAAATTGAGGTTGTAGTTAGCAATTTACACGTTGAATCAGAAGTTGAGTTCCACTGTGATGAAGAAATAGCAAAAGAAGAAAGAAGTATATTAGCGAGCATTGCTGGCGAACAAGAATACCCAGAAAATATAAGATTTAAATATCGTTTTCTTGATTTAAGGCGAGAAAACACCCGCAACAATATTATTCTGCGCTCACAAATTATTGCAGAACTCCGCAAGCTCATGATAGAGCAAGGGTTTTTGGAAATTCAGACTCCAATACTCACTGCTTCCTCTCCTGAAGGAGCACGCGACTACCTAGTGCCAAGCAGGCTAAATCCTGGCAAGTTCTATGCATTGCCACAAGCTCCGCAGATTTCAAACAGTTGCTCATGGTCTCAGGGTTTGATAAATATTTCCAAATCGCACCGTGTTTTCGTGATGAAGATGCAAGGGCTGACCGCTCTCCTGGGGAATTTTACCAGCTAGACCTTGAAATGTCTTTTGTGACTCAAGAGGACATATTTGACGTTATTGAATCTGCTTTATATAAAGTGTTCGCCAAATTTTCTCGCAAGTCTGTCGATAAAGATTTTCCACGCATTACATACAAAGAGGCAATGCTTAAGTATGGTTCTGACAAGCCAGATTTGCGTAATCCACTATTAATCAGCGATGTTACAGAAATTTTTCGTGATTCAGGGTTCAATATTTTCAAAAGCATATTGAGCGTGGTATGGTAGTGAGAGCCATCCCTGCACCTAAAACAGCAGAGGAACCACGCAGCTTCTTTGATAAAAAGATAGAACATGCGCAAAAAGAATTCGGTGCTAAGGGTCTCGGATATATAACGTTTGATAAAGATGGAACTGCGAAAGGCCCAATTGCTAAATTTCTTGATGAAAATAGGCTAAACCACATAAGAGAAGCAACAAACATAGAGCCAGGAGATAGTGTATTTTTTGCTTCTGACAAAGAGAATGAGGCGGCAAACATTGCAGGAAAAGTACGCACTCTTTTAGGGTCAGAACTCAGTCTTATAGATGATAATATCTTCAAGTTTTGTTGGATCATTGATTTTCCATATTTTGTATATGACGATAAAAGTAAAAAAATAGATTTCTTTCATAACCCATTCTCCATGCCACACGGTGGTCTGAAAGATTTAGAGGACAAAAATCCACTGGATATCCTTGCTTACCAATATGATCTTGTTTGCAATGGAATAGAACTGTCAAGTGGGGCGATTCGTAATAACAAACTGGATATCATGTATAAAGCTTTTGCCATTGCAGGTTATAGCCGGGGAGAAGTTATACAAGATTCGGTGCACTTGTACGTGCATTCAGATTTGGTGCTCCTCCTCATGGTGGAATAGCACCAGAGTTGATAGAATAGTTATGCTGCTTGCTGATGAGCCAAATATTCGTGAAGTAATCTGTTTTCCTATGAACCAGCAAGGTAAGATGTTCTAATGGGTGCTCCTTCCAAGGTGGAGGATAAGCATTTACGTGAATTATCCTTGAAGGTTATTGAATGAAAAATTTTATAGCAAGGAGCACCGGTTAATGATATATTAGGTTATGTTAAATTGAAAGACCATGAATAATATCCAAAAAGCAATACTATCGGGCATGATCTGTAACATGATTGTGTGGTATGAACTCACTCTTTTTGGAGTATTAACAGATACAATCATCAACGTTTTTTTCCCATCAGAAGATCATTATTTGAGTACACTCAAATTCCTTGGTGTTTTTGCAATTGGTTTTGCGTTTAGACCAATTGGTGCAGTAATTTTTGGTTATATGGGAGATAAGTATGGCAGAAGAAAACTTTACTTACTTCAGTAATATTAATTTCAATATCATCCACAATTATGGGAATTATACCTGGGTATAAAGAAATAGGTTGCTTTCACCTGTATTGCTTGTGTTTTGTAGAATAGTGCAAGGAATAACTGCAGGAGGTGAAACAAGCATTAATACAGCATTTACGATTAGAGCATTCAAAAGATAAAAAAATCTAGGTTTCTTAGGAAGTATGAAGCCCTTAGCGGAGCCCTTGGAACGCTCTTATGCATAACAATGATATTTATCTGCAAAAGAGTTACAGGTGAGAACTATGAAATATGGGGATGGAAGTTGCTTTTTTATTTTTGCTTTTTTTTGGGGACAATAGGTTTTTTAACTAAGGTACATATTAAAGAAAGCTTAGCATATAAAACTAATAAGTACGCTAATAATTTAGCACATTCACCATTGTTAGAACTAGTAAGAAACTATAAAAGACCGCTTATTATTTCAATCAATCTGGAATTGCTCAGAATGCAATTGTCTACGCACATAATGTTTTATAAATATCAATAAAAGAGCTAGTTATTTTATCTATAGTGTTAAAGATTTAATGAGGATAGTAATACAGGTTGTATTTGCAGCATCTGCGGTACTTTTGCAATTTATATCTGATAAAGTTGGAAGAAAACGCGTAATGATTCCTGTACTGATTATGCTATCTCTGATTGGTACATGTGTATTACCATTATTATCTTCCGTTAACCACTATGTCGTAATAATAACTTACTTATTGATTACTATACCAGTAGGCGCATCTTTGGAATGTATGGCTCTATTATTTGTGAACTATTCCAACAAAAGTTAGATGCATCGGTGTAAGTTTAGCAAAATAAATATCTGCAGGAATTTTGGTGGCCTCTCTCCATCCATATGCATGTGGCTTATAGAAAAAACGAACAAAACTTGCAGCAGCATTTATCTTACTGCCTGCGCATTAATTAGCCTAATATCTGTGCTTCAAATCAAGCCAAAGACAGAAAAGTTGATTGGTGAAATCGTTTCAGTCGAAAAAATAGCGCTTCAATAGACTTTTCAATGTGCTTAGGGATAGGAGCGGTAATAGTGATTTCTTTATTGTTTGGTAATTTTAAAGATAAAGAATGCGAATGAAGGTGAATTTTATTTACTACCCCATCAATAAAAGCTTTTTTCCACCATATTTACCGCACCAAGAATAGGGCAATTTATATGAGCTAAATGTGCACGTAACTGATGGGTTCTGCCGTAATTGTGTTGTAATTAAATAAGCGACATTATGTTTTAACCTTGCTAAAATTGAAAAATGCGTAGTGGCATTCTGAGGTGAATTTTCATCAACGACCACTTTTTCTTGACCTGAAACATATTTTTTCACCAATGGATAGTCTATTGTTCCACTATCCTTGCTCGGTATGCCAGAAGTTAATGCTAAATAAGTTTTTTTACTCTTCGTCTTTAAATTCTTCCATAAGTATCTGGCAACATTAGCGTTGCGTGCGAATATTATCACTCCACTCGTATCTCTATCTAGCCTATGGACATTTTAAATGTTCTCCCTCTCTTATTTGGTCAAGCAAATCACTCATGCTAATCTTTACTTTTACGCCACCTTGAACGATGACCCCTGCGGGTTTGTTTATAGCTAGTATATATTCGTCTTCATATAATATGTTCTCTCTTAGTAGATTCACTAACTTTTCATTATATTTGCGATCAGAATTAGCGTTTTCAATATAATTCAAGTGCTTCAGCGTTATAGTTTGCCCAGAATTTACTCTATCACTGGACTTTGCTTTGCAATCATCAACTTTGATTAATCCTTTCCTTAAAGATTTTTCAATTACAGATTGCTTTAGATCAGGAAAGATTCTTCTGATGTACCTATCCAGCCTAACGTTATCGTCTTTTACTGATATGGTTTTATATTCTCCATTACTTTATTTGGATGTATGCTAATATCAACTGTTTGCATGACATAAAATAAAGTATAGCACAAGATATAAACCCTTCGGCTATATGTGCTATTTATTTAGTAGATTAAATATGAAGTTTAAAACTCTGCTGTCAACTTCCTGCAAAACTAGTGAAACCAGGCTTGCTTAAAACCACTTAATTAGTTATAGTCGTAAGTTTGAGGTACAGTAAAATGACAGCTTTTGGTCC